>CM046861.1:15009562-15344562 GCA_025617745.1 Heliocidaris erythrogramma
GAGTCACTGTGTGATTTTAGCAGGGCACTCCTACGCACTTACACTAAAATGCAAAAGGCCGCGAAAACTCAAGCTCAGTCTCAATCCCTGGGACAGCTTCGTGAAAAAGCCCTGACCGACCAATTCGTAAACGGAGCTCGTGAAGCGTGGGTAAAGAGGGAACTGCGTCGGATTCAACTGGACCAAGGAGAGGTGGGGTTTGAAGCCGTCCGTCAGGAAGCCCTCCGTCTCTTCCAGGAGTCACCAACTCAAAACCAGCGTCCTAGGGCCAGGGAAGCTGAAGTGGAAGTAGGAAGGATGGCGACTAGCATGTCTCCCTGTGAAGCCACACTGAAGGAGGTCGTTGAACAACAACAAACAATTATCGAGCAGCTGTCTAAGCTAAAGAGTGATGTAGCAATACTAAAGAAACAGAGGGCCCCCAGGAAGAGGAATATGGACGAAGTTCAGTGTTTCAACTGCAAGCAAAAAGGACACTTCCAGAAGGACTGCCCCCAGTCGGACAGTGCCAGCAGTTCCCAGCAGGCGGGAAACTAAAATTCTCTGCTGTTGAGGGCAAAACAGTAGAGATACAAGGACAAAACAACAAGCCCGTAGCCTCGGCCTCCAACGCACATGAAAAAGCAGCGATTAGAGACGTCGAAAGTTATGATGGAGAAGCAGCCGATTCGTCAGCAGGGGTCAGCATAAGGGAGAAATTGGTCTCCCCAAGTCCGACGTTGATAGCTGAGATAGCTGGTGTGGATCTGGGTTGTGTCTTGGACACAGGGGCTGAGGCCTCCATCATTCCTTCCGATATCTTTCATTCACAGTTGGAACTGCAAGCACCGAATGTAGACCTATTGAACATTTCAATGCGGGTCATTGGGGTGACGGAGACGGAAGTACAGGTAGAGGGCTATGTTCGCGCTTTGGTCAAGGTAGGAGTACGAGAAGCTATGGTGGGATTTCTTGTAGTACCGAGGAAGCCGGCTGGGGAACGACATAAGTTCCCGGTACTACTGCGATGCAATGCTCTGAGGGCACTCCTGCGTCACGACTTGTCGGACGGGGAATTCCAATTGGTCAAGAGCTGTTTAAATCTTTCACAGGAATCGATGGAAGCATCTGTCACAACAGAAAGGTTGGAGACGATACCAGCAAGGTCTGTGCAGACTATTGATCCGTCTGAATCGCAGACAGAGAACGAAAGTCTATGGCTCGTAGAAGGGAACAGTGGCGAACCGAGCACCCCCTTTAAAGTAGTGGAGGGCTGCGCTGTTGCTGGGGCCGCAACAGAAATATTGCTATTGAATACCAGCGATGATGACATAATTCTGCCCCCGAACTGTAAAGTAGCTCCTGCACTGAGGCTGGAAGCTCAGAATGAGTTGGATATACAAGTTGCTGACAACTCAATAGAGGTAAATGTTCACGAGATGCTCGTCACAACAGGAGCTCCATTGGAAGGAATGCAGTATCCTCCAGACGTATCCATAGATCAAGGACAGGTACCTCGCATAAATAATCAAGGTACAGCCAACGCTCAAAATACATTGCCAACTGGCATCAGTTTAGATGGACTAGAGCCTGGGGAAGCAGCTATGGTGAAGCAGCTGCTATGTGATCATGCGACTGTTTTCTCTAAAGGCGAGTTCGATCTGGGTTACTGTAACCTCATCCCCCACGAATTTAGACTGAGCAGCGATAAACCTATCAGAATGCCTTACCGGAGGATTCCCCCTAGGGAGACAACTGAGGTACGACAACTGTTACAAGACATGCTCGAGAAGAATATCATCAAACGATCAACAAGTCCATATGCAAGCCCAGTGGTTTTGGTGAGGAAGAAGTCTGGTGCCATTCGCCTATGCATAGATTATCGCCAGCTGAATGCCATTACAGTGAAAGACTCATTCCCCCCTCCCTCGTATTGACGAATCACTGGAAGCCATGGAAGGGCCCCGGTACTTTTCTTCACTAGATTTGTCGCATGGATATTTTCAAGTGTCCATGCAGCCAGATTCTATCCCCTTCACAGCTTTCCGTGTCCCATAGGGATTGTTTGAGTTCGAAAGGATGCCACAGGGACTCTGCAACAGCCCCAGTACTTTCCAACGCACTATGGAATCAATCTTTGGCGATATGAATTTCACTCAGTTAATTTTGTATCTTGATGACAAACTAGTTTTTTCCAGGACATTTGAGGAGCACCTGACCAGGCTGGAAGAGGTACTGCGGCGGCTGGCCAAACATGGCCTCAAACTGAAGGGAGAAAAGTGCAACCTTTTCCAGAGAGAGGTGGCCCATCTAGGTCACATCGTGAACGAGCAAGGAGTGATGGTGGACCCCGAGAAGGTAGACAAGATAACCAGTTGGCCGACCCCAAAGAATGCTTCGGAATTAAGCTCTTTTCTTGGGCTAGCCTCCTACTACAGAAGGTTTGTCCCCGATTTCGCCAAGATTGCTGGTCCCCTCCACTCCCTTACAGGAAAGAAGTTGCGCCGGAAAGCGGGGAAGAACAATACAAGCGTTGCTCCTGCAAGCAGAGAGGAAAAATTAATGTGGACTCCAGAGGCAGAGGAGTCATTCCAGTTGCTGAAGGAAAAACTCTCTACTGCACCCGTCCTAGCATACCCGAAGTTTGGGGAGGAGTTCGTGTTGGAGGTGGATGCCTCGCTCAAAGGTTTAGGTGCGTGCCTGTCACAGACTGATGACAAAGGTCATCTTCATCCGGTAGCCTATGCCAGCCGTACACTGCGAGGAGCAGAGAAGAGGTATCCCGACTTCTCCAGCTTCAAGATAGAGTTCTTAGCTCTTAAATGGGCAGTGGTGGAAAAGTTCAAGGGCTATCTCATGGGCGCCAAATGCATTGTCTTTACTGATAATAACCCCCTGGCACACCTCCAAACTGCCCAATTAGGAGCTACCGAACAGAGATGGGTTGCCCAGCTTGCATCATTCAGCCTAGAGATTAAATATCGACCTGGGAGACTCAACCGATGTGCAGATGCACTGAGCCGGTATCCAGACCCATCCGATGAAGAAGCTGTCTCAGTCAATGAGGTGTCCATTGGCACTGCTCTCCCAGCCGAAGTCATCGACAGCGGGGAAGAACTTTCAGAGGCCACGGTAAAACCTGTTCCCTGCATTTACCCCTCTTACTCTCCCACACAGCTAGCCCAGATGCAGCAGGAGGATGATACCTTAGGTGTCTTCTACCAATCCTACAAATCCGGCTGGAAACCCGGGGACGAGTTGGAGGTGGACAACGGAGAGGTCAGGGCGTGGTTCAAGGAATTCCCTCATGTCATTGAAGAGAATGAGGTACTTTATCGCAAGCTTCCTAGCTCTAGAGCGGGTCTGAGGAGACAACTTCTCGTTCCCAAAGTGATGCGTCGCATGATGCTCGATATGGCACATGATCAATGGGGCCATCAAGGCATAAGCCGAACCACAGAGATATTGCGAAGTCGGTGTTTTTGGCCTCGGCTACATCAGGATGTGAAGGACCACGTGAAGAAATGCTTCACCTGTGTTACGGCCAAGGCACCAACCCCTGTGGTGCGCACCCCGAGACGACATCTCCTTGCATTCCGCCCCATGGAGCTGGTGGCCATTGATTTCTTGAAGCTGGATAAAGGGAAGGGTGGCTACGAAGATGTACTGGTCATTACGGATGCATTCACCAAATATTCACAAGCAATCCCATGTCATGATCAGACCGCTCCCACTGTGGCCCGTGCCTTATTCAGTTCCTGGTTCGTGCACTACGGTGCCCCTCTTCGGCTACACTCTGAACAAGGAAGAAATTTTGAGAGTGCGCTCATCAAGGAGCTATGTAAGCTTTATGGGATTGAAAAATCCCATACTACACCCTACTACCCAGAGGGAAACGGTCAGACATAGAGATTCAACCGCACCCTTTGTAGTATGATCCGCTCCCTCGACCCCGCCTGTAGGAGGAAATGGCCCGAGATGATCAAGCAGCTGGTGTTTCTCTACAATGGCACACCACATGGGACGACAGGTATGTCACCCTATCGTCTGTTGTATGGCAGAGAGCCATACACGCCCCTCGACCAGCTGCTGGGTAATGTAAACATTGACTGGGATGAGGACTTCATTTCTAACCATGCGAATTCTCTCCAACAGGCCCAACATATCGCAGAAGAGAACATGAAAGCTGCCAGGAGAGCTGAAAAGGCAAGTCATGATGTCCGCCCCTTGAGTGCACCAATACCAATAGGGACCAGGGTTTTACTTCGGAAATGTGCCTTTGAGGGCCGGCATAAGTTAGCGGATAGGTTCGAAAGGGAGCCCTATGTAGTGACGTCGGTCAACAAAGCTGGAGATGTGTACAGAATTAGGCCACTCTTTGGAGGTGCAGCAAAGACGGTCAATCGAAGATTGCCGATCTTAGATCCGAGAGCAGACGAGCAACCTGTAATGTTCGGGCCAGAACCAGACTGTACCCCTCCAAGTCATGGTCCCAGTCAGGTTATCAAGGAAGGCGACCTACCCTGCCCAGCGGTTGAGAATGATGCACCCCCCTTCGTGTTTATCTGGGATCCACCCAGTTTGCGTCATGGAGGTGCGGTAGATAATCAAACCCAGTTTCGCAGATCTAGTCGCCCGAATAAGGGACTCCACAGCAATCCTTCTCACCTCCCTAAGTCTGTCTTAGAGACGAACCGCTGAAGCACAATTCCGCCCTTCCTCGTATATGCTTATTTCATTTCTTTCTTCCTTCCTTCTCTATGTCACCCTATTTAAGCAAATTAGTATGTAGATGATCTTCTTTAGTGTTCGCACTAGGATTAACATCATTTTGTGATTAATATGTTAATCGCGGGGAAGATTGTAATAATATATAATTTGGAGCATACTTATATTTTAGATATATTTTGTCAGGCTGCCTTATTGCACTATTTCATGTTGTTATTGTCATATGACCTACTGTGGTGCGATGTACATGTATATGTAATGGGTTCTGAATGTATTGTATGTACATAACAGAGCAAACATTATTCCTTGGGGGACCACATGGCCGCCAAGGTTCAGTGAACAAAGGGTCCTTTCTGTCCCTTCACCTCAAATCAGTGCACCCTTCACAATGCAATGTCCCTACCCCCTGTCCAGTATAACATGACATTTGCCTACTAGCATCTTTTCAATTGGGTTACCCCCAATAGGGCTAAATGAACATTACTTTGTTCTAAGGGGGTACAGCTGTAGCTTTCTTGGGTACAGAACTTCATTCACCATCTGACCATTGACCGGAGTGGACACACTTTGCACCGTCAGTTATAATTGCCCCCACCGTTGTGAATCTTTTACAAACTCTTTACTTTGTGAGGAACTTGCTTTGTAGTGGGAGAAAAGCGATGCTTCATCGGGCTAAGAGTAAGTCTAACATTTTTATATTTAATGCAGAGTGGCATTAGTGAATGCCGGGCATATTGGGTGAAATTAATAATTGTGTAGACAGTTTTTGCCAGAGAGACATGATGATCTATAAATTTGATAAAATAAAGAACGAATCCCATTACTGTACAAGTATTTGCACTGTAAACTTTAGAAAGTGGCTGTACAGTAAATTTGGCATAATTATGATATGCTTTCTTAGACGGTAATGTGTTTTGTTAATTTTGGTACATATGTCCCAAGAGCACTTTGTGTGCTACAGATATTCCATATCAAGCAACTCATCACCATAGTTCCACCCATCTTATATACTAAAAATTGCATTTAATATCCTGTAATAAATTTGAAGTTCTTAGGAATGAGTTGGGAGGAAAATTATTTATTCACGTCAAGAGCTCAAATCATCATAAACGTTCCACATTAGAATAGATATAACTCTTTACTTGTAACTTTGTGATGATGTGTAGAAGCTTGATATGGATCTCGGTTGTTGGTCGTATTTGTTTTAATCTGTAACTTAATATTTATTCCAGTTCACATTCTTAGTAAGTCTAGATGTTGTAATTACACTTTAAATGTGAATATTGTTTGCATTAGTTGACTGTTATACTGTTCATAAATTTTATTCTTTAGCCAAGGCTCTATCGATGACACACACGTAGTAGAGGTGTTCCGGATGCTCATTGGAGCTCTTTAACCCAGTCGGTGGACCGGTGAGTGCCAAGGTCATAGCCCATATTTACACTAACTTGCAAATTAAATGGATAGAAATTGCACTACGATTTACAAGTAAATTCAAGTTTTGGCATTCCCTTAGAATAATGAAAAGTACCTTGCTGTGTGTCATATGTTTTGATGTAGTATTATGATAAATCGATCCTTATTCCTTCATGATTACATTTACATGTACTATTAGAAGAATAATTATAATAATTATTAACTTTATATATTGATTCAAACCAAAGAATATGTTGCAGAATTGTTACTACCCAAAACAAAACCATATTCGGCTTTGGGTCCTATTTTCACATAATGCTGTTTAGTTAAGGTCTGGGCGTTGACTTCATTTAAATCCTACCTTATTGTGATAGTCACTTGCACAGTAGTTTCTGGATATGTAACTTTAAGGCTGTTTGGCCAGGGTTTACAATTATCTATAGATACATGTAATTTAAATATGCTTCGGCGAGGTTGGTATAGTGTGTGATGATATTAACTTGGATTTCGGCTTATCCTGACAATGTGCGCCGTTTATACAATTGTGTCTGTATCATTCTTGTTAATTTTGTTGTTTTCTGCTTTCTATGTTTATAGAGGCTGTTTGTTTTTGAGATAATAAAGTCGCACCTTCGACCTTACTCCAAGTCCAATCTGCTGTGTCAGTGTGTAACCCCCGTAACGCTTCAAAAGCTTATCAAAGCGTGATTTAAAGCGTAACAAAGCCTGATCAAAGCGGGATGAAAGCGTGAGGAACCGTAACAAGGCGGGAAACAATTCGTCCCCCAAAGCGGCAACCAATTCGTATCAGAGCGTATCAGAGCTTATCAGAGCGTAACATTACTTAGGAGATCGTGATATTTTTTGAATAGTAAACAAAAATGACGGCGCTTTGCTCGTCGATTTAAAGCGCGGCATTCGCCGTTGGTGTGAACTAGGTATAACAGAGTCCTGGACATGAAACAAGCCCTCACTCCCATATCCCAGACGCGGCTCGAGTACACAAGAGAAAAGAGAAAAGGCGGGAAAAAAGACGGGGAGTCTGAGCAGGGTTCTTCAAATAATAATCAAACTGGCTTTCCCAATAATGTGACATCATTAGATTTGATTATGTTCATTCTGGTTGCGATACGTAAGTTACTTCTTTCTGAGAACGATGATCAATTTGTGGAAGCTGCTGTCAAAGCGGGTAAAGATTTTTTTAAAGGCAGACATTACCATGGAAATGGTAAAAAGCCGCCTTAAATGACACAGCCCGTTTCAGATATAACTATAATACAATGGAATGCACAAGGTATGATTTCACATGGTGCGGACTTTTTAACGTCAATATTTGATAATAATTTATTGGGTTCTAACCCAGATATTATGTGCATTCAGGAAACTTGGTTTAATGATTATAATGTGTCTTTTATTCCGAATTACATTTGTGTCTGTAGAAATAGACCGGATGGTAGAAGAGGTGGTCTAGTTATATATTTAAAAAAGGATATTACTTTCCAGGTTATGAACGTTAAAGGGAATATCGAATACCAAAGAGTTGATATTTTTTCAAAGAAAGGGATCATTTCAATTGGAAGAATTAAGTGAAATGGTTAGAAATGTGCCAGGGAGGATCATAATTCTGGGCGACTTTAATAGCCACAACCCACTCTGGGGGAGCAGTAAATTAGATGCAAACGGCAGAACCGTAGAGACTTTTATGGAAGATCAGGATCTAGCATTGCTAAATGACGGTTCTCCAACGAGGTTAGACCCTCATTTTGGAACATATTCAATGTTAGATTTATCTATAGTTTCCAAGGAACTAGCGTGTAAAATGGAGTGGGAAGTACGGTCTAACAACTTTGGCAGTGATCACAATGCGATTGTTATTAAATTGAAACAGTCGGGCAATACGATTATACATGAATACACAGATATCGGATTTAGATGGAGTTTTAGAAATGTAAATTGGGAAGGGTATAGAAATGCAATAAAAGAGGAATTATTAAATCAAGAGTATAATAGTGACTTTAAATTAGATATTCAAAGTCGATACAACGCCATTGTTAATGTTATTCTGAATGCGTCAAACAGGTACATTCGTCGAGTTCGACTAGGAGGGGGGAAAAGAAGTAAAATAACTCCCTGGTGGAACGAGGAGTGTCAAAAAGCAGTTGCGGAGAGGAATCATATTAAAAACAGAATAAAAAGGTATTATGACATAAATGATTTTAAACAATACAATGTACTTACAAAAGAAAGCCTTTGCACAGAAGGTACAGAGAAGGGCTCGTTTCGACTATTGGTCTCAATACTGTGCTAGAATGAATAGATTTACAGACATAGGGAAAGTGTGGAAACAGGTGAAAGGAATGCGAGACAGCACAAGGAACACTCACATTTTTCACAATCTAATCGTCGATGGTAATATGGTAAGTGAGTCTAAAGATAAAGCAAACGCCGTGGCATCCTTTTTCAAATCTATTGATAGATCATTTTCCGTAAACGATAATGAAATTGATGATGCTCTATTTACCCACATTATGGATGATGACTGTATTAATGATGATTTTAATATGAATGCGTTGAACGTTTTAAAAGAAATGAGAAACTCCGCTCCAGGTAAGGATGATATTTATGTGATTATGTTAAAAAACTTGCCCCCAATAGCACTTGTTTACATATTACAGTTATATAATGAAATCTGGGAAAATTCATCTTTTCCAAGCCAGTGGTATGAAGATGTCCAGATACCTATTTTGAAACCTGGAAAAGAAGCGACGGATGTGTCATCTTACAGACCAATTTCGTTATTATCTTCCCTCTTTAAAGTCATGGAAAAAATGATTAAAAATCGGCTGACTTGGTATTTAGATAAAAATAAACTTTTTAACCCAATTCAATCAGGATTCCGTAAATATCGAAACGTCAAAGATCATTTAATCAGACTCGAGACCGACATACACTCAGCATTGAGTGAGAAAAAATATACTGTAGCTGTTTTTCTAGACTTGGAAAAGGCATATGACTCGTTATGGAAAGGAGGTCTCTTTAAAAAATTGTCAAGGTTAAAAATTCATGGAAAATTATTGTGTTTTATTAAAGCTTTCTTAAAGAATAGATATTGTAATGTTAAGGTTAACAATTGTTTGTCGGAAAATTATGTGTTAGAAAACGGTATCCCACAAGGGATCTCTTTAAGTCCTGTACTTTTTACTTTGATGTTGAATGACTTAAAGATTAACGAAAGTGGAGTTAAATTATCATGTTATGCCGATGATATTGCAATTTGGTTTTCTGGTTCCAACTTAGATCTGGTTCGCCAGAAACTACAGGAAGCCCTCCATGAAATTGAAATTTGGTGCTGGAGGTGGAAATTAAAGATTTCACACACCAAGTCGGTAGTTTTGGTATTTACCAATAAACAAAAGAAAGACATTGCTTTGAAAATAAATGGGCATGTTTTGCCTCATTGCGAGCAGTTTAAGTTTCTTGGTATGTGGCTGGATTATAAACTAACTTGGTCGGAAAAGATTAAATTTATTACGTTGCGTTTCAGGAACTACATGGGGAAATAAGTATGAAATTTTGATGATGATATATAAAGGACTTATTTTATCTGTTTTAGACTATGGCAGTGAAATGTATGATTCTGCGTGTATATCTCTGAAGAAAAAGCTAGACGCTATACAATACAGAGCACTAAAAATTATTACAGGGACTATACATAATGTATCCTTGGAGGCTCTACAGGTGTTAACCGGAGAATTGCCGCTGGAACTTAGGAGAAAATTATTTAATGATAAATTTAGATATTATTTGTTGTTTAGCTCATCCAGTCATCCTTCTAAAGAAATTCTTGGTGATCATTATACCATGAATAGAAGTGAATGGAAGGGTGGGAAAGTAAATGTAGAAAATCAAGACAATTTAATACCGAAAATTCCCGAATGGCGATTATCCCGTCCTCTTGTGTCATTTGATACTCGAGGCAAAATACCAAAAAGGGATATGCTTGCAGCCGAGATGAAATCCATTGTTCAGGACAGAATAGGAATAATATGGAAAGGATATTTGCATGTATATACAGATGGGTCTAAACTTGAAGATCTCAGAACAGGAGCTGCGTTTTATGTTCCCCAATATCAGGTGATTAAATCTTTTAGATTGTCACATGTATGTATCATGAGAGCGGAACTCGTCGCCATTCTAATGGCTCTGGAGTGGTTAGACAGTTTCGTAAAGTCCTGTTCAGTGGTCATTTTTAGCGACTCATTGTCAGCCCTTCAAATGATCGACTCATACTTTATTAGAAGCGCTATTGTCAATGAAATCTTACACAAAATTCATATTTTTTTGTCAAAGGATATTCTTGTCTTTTTTGAATGGATTCCATCTCACTGTGATATTAACGGCAATGAAATAGTTGATAGGGCTGCCAAGAAAGGCGCTCTGAAAAATCATTTAGACATTGTTACTTTTATCTAACACTACAACCGAACTTGCATGCTCTCGGTTGGTTTATTATAAAAATATTTGGCAAAATGAATGGAATAGTTCAGAAAAAGGGAAGATTTCTATATACTCTGCAGGACAAGGTTACCGAGCAGGCATACAGAAAAGGCTTGTCTCGGAGAAATGAGTGCCTGATCCAACAACTGAGAGTAGGTAAGTGTACATTAAATTTTTATATGTTACAAATCAATCAGCATTCTTCCGGTCTTTGCGAAGTGTGTAAAGTATTTGAAACTATCGAACATTTCATTTTACATTGTTCAAAATACGTAAAAGAGAGACACATAATGATCAGAAAGTTAAAACGCAATAACCCAAACCTTAAGCAACTTTTGACTAACCCTGATTATATTCGGGAATTATTATGTTATGTACATGCCACTAACCGTTTTGGTTAGTCTGCTTTTTCCATGAACAGTAAGTATCGCGCGCATTGCATTTATGTCACAATTCTTAAACTGGATTATTGAATTTTTGCTATTTCGCTTCGGCTTTCGTGTACTAATTAAGGTGATGGAATATATATATATATATATAATTTGTTTTTCACTAATGATTTCATGCAACTAATAATCACCAAATGGATCGACGTTATACGTGGGCCTTCCTTAGCCGAAGTCCCACTGACGAAAGAGGCTGGCGCGTATAATCTGGAGAGATTGAAGTGCGCCATCATATTCAACTACAACAACATAATATGTCAAAGACAAATATATTTAGAGACGAACATATTATTTCAAAGACGAACAAACTTGTGGAATAAATGCCGCACAGAGTCGCACAGATCGAGGGCTCTCGAGACGAATAGATACGAGCGCCATCTCCTGCCATTTATCTCAAAAGATGAATATAATTTCAAGACGAAATTATCGAAATAGGTGAATATAATGAAAACATTAAAGAGATGAATAGATTAAAAAGACGAAAATATTGAAAAGATGACTATATGAAGTAGATGAATATAATTAAAAGATAAAAGTATTGAAGAGATGAATAGATTAAAATGCCAAAAATATTTAAAAATTGAATATATAAAAAAAAAAGATGAATATAATGAAAAGACGAAAATATTGAAAAGGTGAAAATAATAAAAAGACGAAAATATTGAAGAGATAAAATATAATAAAAAGACGAAAATATTGAAGAAATGAATAGATCAAAATGACGAAAATGTCGAAAAGCTGAATATATTTCTGTAGAGATAAATATAAACAATTTCAAAAGATGAATATATTTCTTCAGAGATGAATATAAATACAAGAAACGAATATATATAAGAGATGAATATAAATACAAGAGACGAACATATTAGAGACGAATATATATTACAGATGAATATAAATACAAGAGACGAATATATTAGAGACGAATATATATTAGAGATGAATATAAATACAAGAGACGAATATATTCCCCTTTGGCTTGCCATACATGTGCACGTATATCAATTTAGCAAATATGTCGGCTACAATTCTGACATCATTGCTTTCTAAGATTTATTTTTTTTCTTCCTGTACGTGTCCTTTCATGATCCAAAGCCAACAAGAATCCCTACACAAACAAACAAAAACACATACCGGTAATAATGTACATGTATAGATGAAAGATAAAATGTTTTAGATGATAATGCATATACATATTCAAAATGAACTTGGGTAATGGTAGGTGGGCCTAATACTTGGAAGTAGTAACAATTTATTGTAGTATAATTTAAAAAAAATAATGAGGGTCATTAATATAATAAACAAACACTTATCAGAATTAAAGGGTAACCAGAGTTGAACTTTGTGCAGAAATGAGCAAACTTTGAGATTATTTTGTCACTTTTGTGGACATGATCTTGGTCTGAAAATTATTTTCCTATATTAAACATTCCTTCTCTACCTGTACATAAAATTTAAATGGTAGCAATGAAGAATTTCAAAAAGAAATGGGGGTCATTCTATATGCATAATTTACCAAATTCTCCATTGACAATATAAGATCTGGCGTCACGGAAATCCCTACACAGTACACTGTCACTTGTCAGTGTCACAGACAAGTGAATGAATGGACTCAGTGAAGCCTTATAGTATACAAATATACAATACCTTTCGAGGGTCTAGCAAAAACTATGAGCTAATGAAGAGGCATAAATAGTAACTTTCCCGAGGGCAAATTTATATCTAATTTACTATACCCGAGGCTTGCCGAGGGGGTTACAGCCCTATAGCTAGAAGGTCCGATAGTTAGCGGGTCCGATAGACGGACACCCAATAGATAGAAGGTTCGATAGACCGAATTTACGAGAGGGTCCAATAGACAGACGGTTCTATAGACCGAATCGGCGGAGGGTCCGATAGTCCGAAGGTTCTATAGATCGAATGTCCAACGGGGTCCCATAGTGAGAAGGTCCAATAGATAGAATGTTCGATAGACCGAATCGGCAAAAGGGTCCGATAGTCCGATGGTTCAGTAGGGTCCGATAGTTAGAAGGTCCGATAGACCGAAAAAAGGGAAAAATAAGTGGAAGGAAAAGGGTAATTCCATATCTTCTTCTATGTGCATTGTAATAAACCCATGCACTAGGTCTGTGGCCCACCCTCCCCCCCCCCCCCCAAGAAAATGGGGAACTTATTTTAAAGTTTTGTTTTATAAATTACATTTTCAACATGCTAAAAGTATTTTTATCAGAGCATCATCATCACCGTGGGGCGGGGGTAGTCCACCCATGCAGCTCAGCCCCCCCCCCCCCCGGTTAATTTTGCCACTAAACCGATGTATTGGCAATGGGGAACGCTGACCATTTTTTGGAACATGGAAATCTAATTATATGGTGCACACTAAAGCCCCGAGGCCCATCATGCCCGAAGCATTTTTTTCTAGTGGAGCAAGCTGAGGAAAGGGCGTCCCCTTTTAACACAGTCATGTATTATTTTTTAAACAAAGAAATTTTATGGGGTGCACACTTTATAGTTGAATTTTCATTAAAAGTAACAAAAGATAAGATTCTAACAACAAAAGATTCTGACCGATAAAAATGAAATCGTTTCAATTAGGCCCTACCACCTTCTTGGGAGGGGGGCGTTTCCATTTTTTTTTTTTTTGGAGGGTTGTCAGGCGATATTTTCCTACCAGCTATGATGTCAGCTTTTATACTTTTTTGAATGTTCACCGACTACACCCATACTACCTTGTGGCAAACTTTAGTCTGTGGACTCTGTCGGGTAAATTATACCATTTTTTTTGGGGGGGGGGATTCAAGAGTAGTCGGATACCTTACTGCCCGAATATTATGATATTCGGACTTCTTGGTGCTGCAGGACGTAAGAGGTGCTTGCTGCAAGAAACAATCTAGGCCTAGTTTCTTGATTGTATGAGGGAGCAAAGCGAGCGAACGAGAGAGAGAGGAAACAAGAAGAATTTTGTATCCTGAGAATAGGTTCTAGCGTATTGTTATTCCGTTCTCATAATCTGTGTAACGTGTTATCGGCACCTTCCGTTCTCATATTGGGAAGAGACTATTTGTCACAGGCCATTATTTCTGAAAATTCATCTCTTTAGCCCCTTTAGGTCAACTTGCCGCTCCATTCCTTTCAGTTATGTTGCTAATATTCTTTGAGTAGAAAAATAGCATAACATTAGATAGAGATTCAAGATGCAAACCAAATAACTCCCAGAAGAATATGACTTATTAATATAATTGGCATTAGTTTATATACATAAATATGGCGATTATATTAATAATATCAATAATGAAAATATAATGGGCATTTTTATGGTAAATAACCCTAATAATGCTAGTTAACGAAGTTTTTGAGTGTTTGTTTTCTTCTCGTTTCTTTCTGATTTCTTCTTTTCTTTTTCTCGTCTTTTCCTTTGTTGTTTTTCTTCTTTCCTTTTCAACCTCTTCCTTTTTTGTTTTTTCTTTGGTTGTGGGGGAGGGTATTCCCGCCCCCACATTTTGTTTTTATGGGGGAGGGGGGCTAACGCCTCCACAACCGGTACTTATGTCTATGGTTGAACCAACATATTTGGCGGTCAACGAATATGATTTACCTATTTTCAGCGTGATTATAGGCCGAGATATAACTTGTGAAATGTGCATAACATAGAAATTAGCTTTTTTGATAAATCATTCGATTTATTCAGAACATAATCAATGCTCCGATGAAAAACAAATAAACAAATAAACAAAACCACGTGCAACTGCTTTTCTGGGGCGACATCGTGAAATTGCCAGCACATCACTACAGGACCTCTACAATGTAGCACTTAAGGCCACCAGGCCCCAGATGGGCAGCCAACGAGACCATTGAGCAATAACAAAATAAGTTTATAGATATAAAGGAAACTGTTATGTATGACGTCTGAATCAAGACTATTATGTATGACGCCTGGATTGAGGCTTTTTGGAAACGATTTAAAAAAGACATAAAATGTCCGAGCGCCTCGATTGTGTCTTTATTCATTGGATTAGAAGGTTAAACGATGATGCCCCAAGTACAACGATGTCACAAACATAATATTGGCGACGAGGATTCGGATTGATTAGTTTGGTTGCCGCAGTTTGCTGAAAAAAGACTGGAAAATAGTTTTTTTCCAGCGGAGAGCGACATCTTTGCATGTGTGTTGGAACGCCAGATGTCATCAGCCCTAACTTTAGCTGCGCAGTACACGGTATGTCTATGAACGCTTTGCAGTACCGGTACAGCACAGCTAGCGAGTGAGTACTTCTAATAACTCGTATTCAGCAGATTAACCGAACTAATGAAGTTAGCCTGTTATTAATGAAACTCTTTTGCCAAGAGCTCCATGCAGCCATTAAATCGTACTTGGGTCAATGCCTTCCATTATTGCCTTGCACCATTAACTTTAGCCGCAGTTGAGTTGGTGAATGGTGATTGTGCCAGCCATGCCAGCCTGACTTTCAACTTTACGATTATTCAAGAATCAAAGTAAGGTCCAGCCCAGCCCATGCAAGGTCCAGCCCAGCCCATGCAAGGTCCAGCCTAGCCCATGCAGGATGCAGCCTAAGTTCCAGCCTAGCTCAGTTGGTCAAGCCCTGTCCTTTTCCAGAATCCGGGTTCCTGCACCTGGATCTACTGCAGCGTAGATTAGATGGGGAAGTGTTCATAGCCTGAAGTTGAAGTTGTTGCTTCATTATTTGCATTCAACCGTGAACTAGAAGTAGGACCAGGAACCAGTTTAGTTACAGTGTCGGCTCATATTCGCAATTTGTACTAGCAACCCAGCCAAGTGAAAGCCAGTCGTGCTCATCATGAATTGATGGTGGAATTGATGGTGATATTGATGCAAACACATAAACATTTAAAAACTCATTTGAAATTATTGCCCATTGTCATGCTATTAAAATACATGCATGTACATTACTGAAGTTTGATTCAAGTGTAATGTTTTGGTAACAAAGTATATTGACATGTATCAGATGCTATATTTGTTTAGATTCAGAGGAAAATTTTGGAGTATGTGGGCTTACATGTAAGTAGGTCTATATCAATGTTTTAACATCAATTTCAGGTTTTGCATTGTATTAACAGTATTAATATTTAGATAATAGTTACAACAGGTCTAGTCTTTGCAGTCTAGTCCAGGTTTGAACAGTTTGATCATAAGTTGTAAATTGCTTGTCTAAATAAGTTGTATATTTCAGTATGTGGTAAAAGTACAAGTGGGATAAAGTCCAACATTTATGCAACTTTTATTTCTTTTTCACAGTATGCATTTTGCAAGTATTTTATGCAAGTTACAGTATAATTTTTGCCAAGTGTTTGTTTGTTTTGCATAGTATCTAGACAGTGAGTGTTCATTACAAGCTTAATGTTCCTTACATAAAGACATGGCAATACAGCAAATGTTTGGTAATGTCCCTCAGTTGGACTCGGGGTATACATTTGAAGAATGGACAGAGGTTCTTGAGTCATGGTTTATAGCTAATGATATCACAGCAGATGTAAATAAGAAAGGTATTTTCTTATCAGGATTAGGAAGTAAATCCTACGCCACATTACGTGCATTGTTGCAGCCTAGCAAACCAGTTGAAAAAACGTACACAGAATGTGAGGATACCCTGTCAGAACACTTTGCCCCTAAACCAACTGAAATAGTCCAAAGGTATAGGTTCTATACTTGTATTCAAGAATCACGTGAAACAATCCCGCAATTTGTTGCTCGTTTACGGCAGATGAGTGAAGGATGCAAGTTCAAGGAATTGAATAATATGCTTCTGGATCGTCTCGTAGTTGGTTGTAAGGACAAAACTACACAAAGAAAGCTTCTTGGAGAATCAGAACTTACATTTGATAAAGCTTTGAAAATAGCCATAGCCATGGAAATAGCAAATAGAGATGTTGAACAATTGCACTCCAATGACATAGGTAGTGAAGTCAAAGAGGTTCACAAGCTAAGAACCGCGCAGGTGAAAGAAAAGTCTTCAAGCAAGTGGAAGTTTAAGTCTCCGGTGAAGGAAAAGCCTGCAGGTCAGGGAACTGACAAGAAATCTAAGTGTTGGCGTTGTGGATCGACAAAACATGTTCCGCAATCCTGTCCGTTTCAGAGAGAGAAATGCTTTCTATGCCAGGAAATTGGACATACTAAAAGCCAATGCAAAGCAGTGAAAGAGTTCCGAGCGAAACACGCATGGAAAAAGAAACCACAACAGTCGCATCATTTGGAGAATGATCAAGTGCCACAAGTGGCAGAAGAGGAACATTATTTTGGTGATAATTTAAGCCACATTGAAGGTGCTATGCTAAACAAGATTGCAATCCCGCCATACCAAGCTTCAGTATTGGGTAAATGGTAGATGCCTTCAGATGGAGGTAGATACAGGCAGCCCCTGGACACTTATGTCAGCAGAGACATTCAGTCTTTGTGGTGATCAGTCAGACTTGGATCAGTCAAATGCTATGTTGAGGACATACACTGAAAACAAGGTACCAATTATTGGAGAAGCTACCGTTGAAGTTCAGTTTCATGCTGATCAAGCCCCTAAGAAATTACCCTTGATAGTGGTTGAAAAGGGGATAAGCTTGTTAGGTCGTGATTGGTTTGAGGAATCGACTGTGCCACTGATCCAGGTGCCAAGTGTTCAGCAAGCCCCAAAGCCAGATGACAGTGTAAACAATGCACAGAGTGTACTTGATGAAATGCTCAAGAAGCACAATGACGTGTTTGACTGTTCGAAACTAGGCAAGTTGCAAGGTTTTCAAGCAAAGGTCTATCCTGTTGAAGCTACCAATGAAGTCCATTTCTATAAGGCTTCGCCAGTTCCTTACGCAAATAGGCGTAAAGTTGATGCCCTAGATGATCTGTTGGATCAAGGAGTAATAGAACCAGTGAAATTCAGTAATTATGCCTGCCCCATTGTGGTTGTGAACAAACCAGATGGTAAAGTCAGAGTCTGTGGTAATTACAAACTCACAGCAAGCAAGGTTCTGAAATTGGAGAAGTATCCAATACCTTCCCTAGAGGACATGCTTCAAGATTTGGAAGGAGTTCAAAAGTTCACAAAGCTTGATCTCTCTCACGCATACCACCAACGTGAATTAGACCCAGAAGCAAGACAGTACACTACTATCAATACCCACAGAGGATTGTATCAGTACACCAGATTACCTTTTGGTATAGCCAGTGCTCCAGCATTGTTCCAGAGAACAATGGAGACACTTGTAGGAGATATTCCGATGTGTCGTCCATACCTCGATGACATCATAATCAGTGGTAAAACAGATGAGGATCATTTGTTCAATCTAGAAACTGTACTCAAACGTCTGAAGGACAATGGTCTACGTTTGAAGAAGGAGAAATGTGTTTTCCTTCAAGAGAGTGTCCAGTATCTAGGTCACCAGATAAATCGAAATGGTATTAGCCCACTGCCTGAGAAACTGGAAGCCATTCAACAGGCACCGCGTCCAGTCAATCAGACGCAATTGCAAGCCTATATTGGTCTGCTTGGATACTACAGGAGATTTATCCCTAGTCTCAGTGCAGCGATAGCGCCTCTTACAGAGTTGTTGAGAGCAGGGTATGCTTCTACAAAGATCACAGGAAAAAAGAGGAGTCCCGATGGTGAACCAGACCCAAAGTTCAAGTGGACTCAGAAACAGGAGGATTCTTTCCAGAAGTCAAAGAAGCTCCTGCAACACCAAAGTGTTTTGGCACACTTTGACTCAAGCAAGCCCGTCTTGTTGCAAGTTGATGCTAGTCCGTATGGACTTGGAGCAGTGATTAGTCAGGAGGATCCTGATGGTCAAGAGCATCCAGTCGCATTTGCATCAAGATCCCTATCAGACAGCGAAAAGAACTATGCACAGTTCGAAAAAGAAGGATTGTCTATCATCTTTGGTCTGAAGAAGTTCCATAAATATCTATATGGAAGAAAATTCACTATAATCACAGATCACAAGCCCCTACTTGGCGTATTTGGACAAAAGCCAGCAAGTCCGATGGCTTCAGCGAGACTGTCAAGATGGCACATGATCTTGTCAGCATATGATTATGCAATTGTCTACAAAGAAGGAAAGAGACACCAGAACGCTGATGGGTTGTCTAGATTGCCAGTGCCTTCAACTGAAGCAAGTAAATGGCCAAATGAGGACTTAGCAGAGTTGAGTGATCTGCAGCCAGGAAGAGTCAACGTGTTGTTTGACATAGACTCGAGACCAGTTGATGCTTGTGAAGTCAAACAAAAGACTAGCAATGACCCAACATTGCAGAAGGTCAAGCATTACATTATGCAAGGATGGCCAAATTCTAGAAATCTGGATGATGAAGTTCGCCCATTTGCTCAGAAGAAAACCGAGTTGAGTATAGAAGATGGTGTTCTTCAATGGGGACAGAGAGTTGTCATACCCCAGGATTCTGATCTGTGCAACAGGATAGCACATGAGCTTCATGGTACACATCCTGGCATAGTTAAAATGAAGGTACTAGCTCGTTCATTTGTTTGGTGGCCCGGAATAGACAGATGTCTAGAACAGAAAGTTCCAACTTGTTCAGTGTGCTAGGAACATCAGAACAACCCTCAAGCAACTCCTTTTCATCCTTGGGAGTTCCCAGAAAAACCATGGCTGAGAATACACATAGACTACGCTTCAATTGAGAACCAAGATGTTCTAATTGTGGTAGATGCACACAGCAAGTGGGTAGAAGCTGTTAGAGTGCCTCAGGCAACCGCTTCTGCTACAGTAACTGTTATGAGATGCCTCTTTGCTACACATGGGATTCCTGAAATGTTGGTTAGTGACAATGGAACTCAATTCATTTCCGAAGAGTTTACCAAGTTTCTCACTGATAACAACATCGAACTTGTGCAAACAGCCCCTCACCGCCCATCAAGTAATGGTTTAGCGGAGAGAGCTGTTCAGACAGTAAAGAGAGGTGTCAAGAAGACAAGTGGAAAGAATTTGGAGATGAGAATCCAAAAATTCTTGTTGACATACCGGATCACACCACAAGAAACCACCGGTACATGCCCCAGTGAACTTCTGTACAAGAGAAGGATTAGAAGCAGATTAGACCAAGTCCGTCCAGACTTGACAAGGACTGTGAAACGAAAACAATCTGCCATGAAACAGAGGTCAGACAACAGGACCAAACAGAGAAGTTACAACATTCAAGACCATGTTCTAGTGAAGAATTTCGCTTCTGGTCCAACATGGTTATATGGTCAAGTAGCTGAGATACTTAATGAATCTATGTATATCACATTAGAGGTTACACTCCTGCTCATCCTGTTGATGCTCCACCCCAAGACCTTGAGCCGATGGAAGAAGTTCCAAGGCCAAACATTCCACACATTCCAGATAATAGAAATACTTCTGAGAATGTAACATCTACCCCAGATGAAACCTTGTCAAACCCTAGACAAGAGTCACATGAGAATAGTGATGCCCCTACAGTTTCAGTATCTAATACTGACACACAGGAAACTGCAAAAAGAGTATCACAAAGGAACAGAAAAACACCTGCAAAGTATGATGATTACATAATATATAAGTAGGTTAAAATCACACACACAAGAGAACAAAACAAAATTCAGTTTTGGATTACATACATTAATATGGCAGTTTTAACTCATATCAAATAATTGATATTTATACCATTTATACTATAAATCAGAAACAGACAGTGCAAAACAGACAGTTTAAAAAATAATGTGACGGATAAAATATAAAAAGGTACAAATGTATGTTGGAAGAGGAATTGTTTGCAAGATACACCTAATTGCATTTATGCCAAGTTAAACTATTGTAGATCACACTTTATCTTTTTTGTGTAAAACAGGTTGTTATTATTTGTATTGCATAAGGTGAAAAACACAAATATACATTATACACACTTACAGAAGTGTGGTAATTTTTAGTGTCACATAATTGATCAAATCATTTTTCTTCAGCCATGAAAGCTAATTTTGTGCATTCATAACGGATGTTGATGTTTTAATGGTAAAAACGTGTATTGTTTTACATTTTCTTAGAAATATATTTTACGATGGAAATGTTTTTTCTATTTCTGATCATTCTTATGCCAGAAGATTACTTAGTTGATAAAGGTTGCATCCAATCAGTTTTGTATCAAAGGGGAATATTTTTTTTGTCATGTAAAGTTTTCATGCATGAAGTAATGCATATGTTGAAGAATTTAAAGGAAGGGAAGTATTGTTCCTAAGGTCTCGAAGAAAGTTTGATTGGGTAATTGGTTGTTACACCAGTGGAGATATTTTGCAAGAAACTTGGATTATACTGTTTTTATAGATATACCATAACCTGCATATCACATCCGGGTAGATACCGGTATTTAATTTTTTTTTTTTTGGTACTGTGTTCTTTGCTAAAAGGGGAAGAATGTTATATATGACGTCTGAATCAAGACTATTATGTATGACGCCTGGATTGAGGCTTTTGGAAACGAAATGAAATGTCCGAGCGCCTCGATTGTGTCTTATTCATTGGATTAGAAGGTTAAACGTTGATGCCCCAAGTACAACCATGTCACAAACATAATAGAAACAAATCGCACATTCATATTTTACAATTGATATCAATCTATCAAGCTAAAAAAATACTTTTCTTACTGCAATTATTATCTGAAATTACTGAGGGTCCGGGTCCTATTAAATTAATAAAAGCATTGTCACTTCTGTGCATACACGTACATGGGCTGTGTTTAAAGTGATCTCAAAAGCTTCTCATTCATGTCATGACATTATGAACACAAAGACCCTTGTTCCGTTTGACCCTGTGACCCCAAAATATAAATCAGATAATAGTAATTCCTCTAGATGAGCCAAGCTTGAAGGTGATCCGTCGAATGTTTCCCAAGTTATCCCGAGAACGCAAATACGGGACAGACGGACGGTACGGACTGACGATCTGAAAACATAACGCCACCACTTATTTTAACCACTTATTTTTTACCCACTTATCATTTTATCCACTATTTTACACTTTTACGTATTTATTGTCGGTCTATCGGACCTTCAACTATCGCACCCCTACTGAACCTTCGGACTATCGGACCCTTTGTTTTGCCGATTCGGTCTATAGAACCTTCTGCCTATTGGACCCTCATGTACATTCGGACTATCGAACCTTCTATCGGACCTTCTGAGTATCGGACCCGTTGGTCATTCGATTTATAGGCCGTACGCAGAAATCTTTTTCCTGGGG
This sequence comes from Heliocidaris erythrogramma, assembly GCA_025617745.1. Taxonomy (NCBI): domain Eukaryota; kingdom Metazoa; phylum Echinodermata; class Echinoidea; order Camarodonta; family Echinometridae; genus Heliocidaris; species Heliocidaris erythrogramma. The sequence continues at coordinate 15,031,858 of CM046861.1, forward strand.
GGGGGGGGGCAAGATGATCGCTTTCAATATTGGATCATTTAAAAGTCTAAAACCCGATTTAAAAAAAGTATGATTGTGAAATTTCTGGGGGCAACTGCCCCCCCCCCCCCCCCCCCCCCCCCCTGCGTACGGCCCCTGCGTACGGCCTTGGATCTATAGAACCTTCGGACTATTGGACCCTCCTGCCGATTCGGTCTATAAAACCTTCTGTCTATTGGACCCATTCGTACATTCGGTCTATCGAACCTTCTATCTATTGGGTGTCGGTCTATCGGACCCGCTAACTATCGGACCTTCTAGCTATAGGGATGACCCCGCCGAGGGTATAGTAAATTTGATATAAATTTGCCTCGAGGGAAACTTACTGTTTATGCCTCTGAATGCTCATAGTTTGCTAGAGCCAAGAAAGACATTGTATATCTGTTTTATATCCCTCATGAGCATCTCACTGTCTATGACTCCAAGAAATGCCTTATTAGGCTAAATCGCAAAAACTGCATTGTTTTCCTACTGTAGTATTCACCTTTTTCAAGGTTTTGATTCCGATCGAGCTCCAGCGTAGAACTGCAAAAGAAGGTCTAGCGACTTTAGAGCTTCGTTCGTTATCACAATATCATCATCAAACTCGGCTTTTTTAAAATTTCCTTAGGCCTACAAAACTCCCGAAACACAGAAAGTCCGTAATAGGGCCCGTATTCAATAAACTTCTACTAATACATTTCTCTTAGGTTTAAGAAAATTTCTAAGAATTTGTCTACTCTAGGTTAAGAAATATGCCCTATGCCTAACCGTAACGTTATAAGCACATTTTCTTAGCTATTAAGACGACAGATTACACAAATTCCTTAGATTCAGTGATGTCGGCATGTCAATTCAGATAATGTCAGATTGTCAGAGTCGAGTGACACAATATTGAAGCCTAAATTTGCCTGTGAATTATTTTTTGTGAAAATTGCGCCGCATGAAAAGTACCGTATACAAAAAATATGGGAGATCGAACAAAAAATGTTCATAATTGTGGGCTTGACCGACATTAAATTACATTATTCTAGTAAACGAAGAAGCTTGACTGGGGAGGAATTTTTAATTTGTAAACAAATCTTTAGGCATTTTACTCCCAGTGTTAAAGATCGTATGCTCGATCTGTAATGAAAAACACAAGTCAGAAAAAACTGGAACCAGCGGGATTCGAACCTGTCATCTACTGCTTGCCGGGCAGCGACTTAACCACCAGGCTATTCTGGTTCACGGCCAAGTCACGATGAACTAGAATCAAATACCCAAGATCCTCTTCTTTCTGACTCATTAATATTCATTTTTAACGGTCCGCCGTAGACAATGGTTAGTAAACGAAGAAGCTTGACTGGGGAGGAATTTTTAATTTGTAAACAAATCTTTAGGCATTTTACTCCCAGTGTTAAAGATCGTATGCTCGATCTGTAATGAAAAACACAAGTCAGAAAAAAACTGGAACCAGCGGGATTCGAACCTGTCATCTACTGCTTGCCGGGCAGCGACTTAACCACCAGGCTATTCTGGTTCACGGCCAAGTCACGATGAACTAGAATCAATTACCCAAGATCCTCTTCTTTCTGACTCATTAATATTCATTTTTAACGGTCCACCGGAGGCAATGGTTAGTAAACAAAGAAGCTTGACTGGGGAGGAATTTTTAATTTGTAAACAAATCTTTAGGCATTTTACTCCAAGTGTTAAAGATCGTATGCTCGATCTGTAATGAAAAACACAAGTCAGAAAAAAAAAAAAAAAAAAAAAGTTCATCGTGACTTGGCCGTGAACCAGAATAGCCTGGTGGTTAAGTCGCTGCCCGGCAAGCAGTAGATGACAGGTTAGAATCCCGCTGGTTCCAGTTTTTTCTGACTTGTGTTTTTCATTACAGATCGAGCATACGATCTTTAACACTGGGAGTAAAATACCTAAAGATTTGTTTACATTATTCTAGTTAGCCCAGTCCTAGCTATGGATCAGTAAGGACTTCCTCATCTCGACCTATATGTATATCCACCGTTTACGATCTAGACCAGGTCCTAGGCCACTGTATTTCTCTTCCTAACATAACAATCTAGAAAAGCATCATGTAACTTAATGCATAAATTATCTTCGACTTAGGCTGCGGCTAAATGGACTCCACTATTAAACGCTGGCGCCAAATCGACAACCGCTAGCCTAGTTGAACGATAGATTAACCAATAACATTAGATCTACATGTATACTCAGATTATTTTCAGTCATATAAACGCATTTCATCTCACCTCGTAACACACCATTCCCTGTCTCCCTACTGATCCAAGACTAATTAAGAGGTAAGTTTGTTGCTAATTCAATTCCAAGTCTTGTCCTCTTGTCATGACATTTACTAATGGTCAATCATAATAATTTCGGTGTCTCTTTCATTTTGTGTACGTAGTAAACAATCAAATTAAATTCCACGTACCGTGCGCGCAGCTCAGATATCTACGCAGTGCATCCGGATCGTGTACGTTTTCATTATGCATTCTATCTAGAGCTGCAGCGCGCCGGAACTCTCCCGATGGCTATACGCACACCGTACCGGCTGAAGAAACTTCAAGCCGCGGATTTCGCGTTCGCTGCGCTGCACTGCAAAACTCGAAGAAATTTAGATATCGATCGCAGAATATCGGTGTTCGCGGGGGAAAAAGTGGATTCACTCAAATTTCTAGTGAAACTATGCTTTTTTCGTGCTCTGTACAATCGTAATGCAAAAAACTATACATGAGGGTTATAATTATAGTTATACCCAGCCTACATGAATTAGACTAGATCTATTAATAGTCGTATTTCTTCCACTTACCATTGCCTGCTTTGTATTTCCCTTATAAAAAATACCATGGTAATACTACGTATTTCATGGTATTACCGCCATAATACCACGAAAACATGGTAAAGCCGTGGTACAAATCGTATTAATTTGCCACAGTGTTACTACGAAAAACAATGTATATTCATAGTGTTTGAATCGTGTACCATGAAAAGCATGATACATTCATAGTATTTTCATCTTGGCAATGGGTAACGCGATAAATTCATGGTACTTTCACAGTAATACCGTCCCAATTTACCGCGGTATTACTATGGTATTACCATGGTACTTTTTTGTAAGGGTTGCATCAGGTTAGGTTGCAGATCGAATGTATTGTAGGTTAGACCTCGGCCTTTGGGTCATTATAAATGCAAAAGCATGTCAATAAGTTTCGCCTACTTTGTGGCATCCGCGTACTTGAAGGTCACCTGAATGACAAGCATCGACGCAGTATACGAGCGCACGCACAGATCTGATTATTGAGTGATCAGTCTACAAACGCAAGAGATCTTCTAATTTTCAGGGAATCAAATATCGATAAATAATTTTCTTTCACAAATTTTCAGTTGAATAATAGTTATTAGTAATAGTATATTAAAATTTACACATAGGTAATATATGTAAGGAGACAAACAAATATCTTTTTCAATTAATTATTCATCATTTGGAAACATTTGCGTAAAATTCAGATTGACAACAAAAAGTAGTTCTGCTTCTGGGCTTTTCCGCTCATTAGGCATATATTCATGAAATTGGCCAGAATTCCATGCAGCCAATCGAAAGCCGGAATAGAAAGGTCAAAGCTGGAACTTGTATTCTTTTAAGAAACCATTTAACTGGTTAATTTCCGCCATCAGAAACACTTCGAACCAATCGCCAAAGAAACCCTTGTCAACGTGCATGGACGTACTTTACCCATAGACAAATTAAAACTTATAGACGGAAAGGTAGCACCCGCGGATTTCCCTCATTTGCATATAAGCTGTAGCGTCATCATTCAGGCTAAGCGTATTCGGCCCTGATTCGGCCACGCCCATTTGGTAACATTTCATTTTCCCGAAGCCCCTGATACCAAGAAAATATCGAAAAGTATCGAGAAACTCCTTATGCATTATTCATTTTTGTTTTGCATACTCGATTTATCAAACTTTGATTGGACCGGACCTTATGAATATGAATGTGATTGAAAAGGGACGATTTGACCTCTCTTCGTCACTTCCGCTGTGAATTTGACGTCACCCGCACAAAGTAAAAAAAGTTGTGGAAAGTTTAGAGGTGAGTACACCTGTATTTACGCTTAATTTTCGAAAATTAGATTATATTTATAACAAGTTCTGCCATTGTGAGTAATCTGTTTCAATTTCTCTACATTTTGAAGGGATTCTACAGAGCTGTAAGTCATGAAACAATGTGTACTCTATTCTCGAACTTTCATTTCAATTTTCATCGTCATGAGCTAAATGTTGCAGCTCGATTCCCCTTACCACCCTGTCACTCGTGACGGCTTACCCGGACTTTCGGGCGGGACTATCTAGATACGTTTCGATAGATGATCTATTGATTGATGTCAATGCCAATGGCTGACAGATTTCGTAAACCTCGAAATAGATCGAACTTAGTCTGTATTTCGATGATTTGGTTATCTAAGTTAGATGTAGACGCATAGACCCCGTTATATTCTGAAAGACAAAGGGCCCAGGTGAGACCCTTTCTAATTAATTGATTCTGTAGCGTAGGCTGTTCTTGTCAGGATTTTTTTTTTTTGAGAATGAAGAGGGGGTTTCATGTTGATACTACTAGTATTTTCCAGAGACCAGTCCAGGTCAAGGTTTACTTTGTGTACATGTACAGAGTTTGGTAATGCAGGGTTGTAATTTTAACGTAGTGGTTCTTAGTAAAAGTTAATTTGCTTAGGTGTACTAATGTTAGATGAGCTTTGGCCCACTTTTTTCTTCTAAAGTTGAGCCAAGGCCAAAGCCAAGGCTAGCTAGGCAAGCATCTAATGATCTAGACCGAACGAGAGAGAAATTTCGGTCTAGGCTAGCATCATGGTGATGAGGTTTTATATGTTTTACATTTCAAGAGAGAGAGAGAGAGAGAGAGAAGGGGGTACATAAATTAGTGTTGATTATAGACCAGAATCAAAGGCCTTTTTAAAGAGGTAATAAATCTCCCCTGAGTATTAAATAGCTGGATGGCCTTTGTTTCAGTATTGCATTCATTAGTCTCATTCATGTTGACTTTGATTTCCATCAGATAAACATGGCAAGGAACTAACCTGTGGCTGATCTACTTGAAGATCTACTAGGTCTCCTTACATAACTTAACAACTGTTGGAGGTGCCGGATGAAGTGGAAAGTCCTACTTGATGAGACATGAGAAATAAACAGGTAAGTCTAGACCTTACTGCGGCAGCCTGAACGCATAGCGTTCGTGGCAGCATCCCTGGGCTAGGGACTAGACCTAACTAGTTAGACCTATACCATTACAGCTAAAAACCAAAACAACAATTTGTTTTTCTTTTTTCTGAGGAATGGACAATTCATTTGTCATTTTTCCTTTATCCACCACTGAGATCTGTTTTCAGTGTAATATGAAATTAGCTGTTTAGTGTCTTTAAATATCAATTATGATATATTTAAGGGATGTTCAGTGGGATGTCATAAATACAAATTTTAGTCCCCTTAATTATTACATTTAACATTTCATTAATTCCTGCAAACAGAAACAAAACAAAATAAGATGGGTGAATGTATGTTATTGATGATATTATTATTTTCATTATTATTGTTATCATTATGATCATTATTATTGTTAGTAGTAGTAGTAGTAGTAGTAATATTAGGGCCAAATATGACACTATTGATTACAGTCCATAAATCTATTGTAGTTAGTCTCCTCTTTGAAAAGATGAAGAGGGTGAGGATGAGTGTTTGTGTGATTTTTTTTTTCTTAATACAGGGTAATGCTTCTCTACCTCATCTATTCTACAACAGATGATGATGATGACGAAGAGGAATGCTTACCTACTGAGAATGAAGACAAATTCTGAGAGGAACAATTACTACTTAGCTGCTTTAGTTTTGCATGTTAGGCATATGCTTTATGAGTAAGATTGCTATCGGCCTTCAGGGGCGTCAATGTGTTTTTCGGAGGGGGGGGGGGGGGCAAAACAGCCTAATAGCACCCTTCATGATTTTTTCAATGCCTCTTAATTGCCAGCTTCTCCAAGGTAAGATGAGTCAGGGAAATATAATTTTTTTTTTTTTTTTTTTTGAGGGGGGGGGGCAAAACTATATTATTTGCCCTCCTACTGCCCACTTACCACCCCATAATCAACGCCCCTGGTTGTTATTAGTACCTCAATACAATCAAGGTACACACTTTTTGGTTTAAGAAGCCATTTTCTTGTGACTTTCGCCATGCTATAATGTGTTATGGCGCCACCTAATGGCGTTACCTCATCCCCGAATTGTAAACATTCGCCCCTTACCGGCGCCGTGTTGAGAATCATAACATCCTACAATAAATGGTAGGTTCTAAGTACTATTGTGACTGTAGTGTCATTCCTTACTGGCGTGGATGCAGCTGGATCGGATCTTTGCCATGCATACAGCAGGATGGCCGCTGCTACATATTGCATACAGTCGGTCGGAAAGCATAATTTTCCGTGATAGGTAGTCGCTTAGTAGATTGTGTTTCCCACGGCTAATATACAATCCCATACATAGCCCATTATGTTGGCTTACCCCCGGTACTACTACCGGTACCGGCAACCTCTTCCCCAGGCCCAAGAGAGAGGCCGCACTTCCCGTGCCCGAAAGGGAGGCACGATTCCCAATCCCTTTCCCCATAACAATTATGATTGGAGATTGGAATCTGATGAAGGATTTTTGCATAACTTAGATGACGTGAATGAAAGTGAAATAGAGAGTGATAGTTATTGTGAAAGTGATGATGATGACATAGTATGTGGTGATGAAGGAGTAGAGTTCAACTTCATGTGGGATGGGCTTCCCCAACAACCTTCCTCTCATGGTGATAGTTATCCTTCATCACAAAGACATGATACGTACCAAACACAGAGTATCAGTAGACTCAGTCTCAGCGCTAGTTCTAGCCATTCCCAACAGATAGTCAAGAATGGTAGTTGTCCGCTGTGCTCTAGGGTTAATCGCCCAAACCAGCATCATATCGGTGATTGCCCTTTCTTGCCCTTGGAAGATAGACAGTGCGTTGTACAAGCTCGCCATGTTGCAAGAATCCTTGGGCATGATGACATTCTTGATATAGACTTGCCTGACGTAGACTCCAGTATGTGTGATATTGATTGTGACTTCTCAGATGATGATTTGTCCGTCGTCAACGACGACATTCTTACATGTACTCCTGGATCTTTCTCGTCTATGAATTGTTCAGATGTTGACGGACCTAGCCCTAGTACTCTTGGTTGTGCCGCTGACTTGTCAGAGATAGACGAGTCACCTAATTATATGGGAGATACTCGTGGTAGTAGTGGTAACTCACCGGGGTCAGGTGAGTTCTGCAGAGACAGTTTTATGCCACTTTCTTCAAACGTGGCTAGTCCTTCTAAGGTGCCCATCCGGGCCAACCTGACTCCTCGTGTTGACTTTTCATCTGGAAATGAGAAAGTCCCGGTTTCTTTTATCAGTGGTGCCAAAAGGAATCTCATACGGTATTCCACAGTTTGTAGACTTGGTGGCAAAGTCACAGCTACCCAGGACCAAACTGACGACTCTTCTTTAGGAAGTATCGACGACTCTTCTTTAGGAAGTATCGGCGACACTTCACTCGTCTTCACTATTGACAGTTACCAGTTTCTGTTCATTGGAACTGTTGTTGAGTCACTAGATGTAGAAGCGCAAGCAGGCTTACCCTTTATGGAGATGCATGACGTTACCATACGACCTGCCAAACGTCAGATTCGCTTCGGTGATGGACCAGCTCTGCCGTATGGTTCACCTGCACCTGATCAGACACGTCTTCCTCACGCCAATAGTGAGATTCAGCTAATGCGCATGGACACGGTACCTCTTGTTTCTGTAGCCATGTCCACCGAGGGCACACCATCCTCTCCGCCATACACTGTAGCTCACTCGTGTGATCACCCTACCGCCTCTGAGGATTCTGAAGACTGTCGTACCTTTCACCCCAGAACAGCAGGTAGACGGTCCCAGTGATGTATCTTCAACCAGTGTGAATAGCCCATCCACGAGATCATTGTTGACAGCCAAGATTGTTGATCTACCCAAGGACAATTACCTGGACATAGCCCAATCTGATCCTAGCAGGACCAACATGTTGCCTGCCTCCCCTACGTGTGACCCAACCCGACTCGGTGCCAGTGTTATCGTCACAGCCCCTCTCTGCTACCTCGCTTGTGATAGCGGACCTGGACCGTCTCCTCGTTTAGTGCAGCAGCCATCTGTTTTCCTCTCACAGTCTACAGCTCACCTATCCCAGGCTGCAGATAGTGCTGCTTCCTCTGTAGATCCTGTCTGTCATCGGGGTTCCTCAGAAAGAACTCTTACCTCTGAACTGGACCGTTTGAGTGAGACGTCCCAACCCTGGGTTGAGACAGTCGATGATGTCCCTTGTCGTCACTCGATTTTTGAGAGGATTGACGTACCCCATTCATGGTGAGTCGTGTGTCTGCGATATCATCTCACGCATGCCTCGGTCTCGGCCTCGCCACGTCCGCCTCATGAAGATCTGGCCTCGTCCTGGACGCCCCCAAGATGCATTCAGTATTCTAGCCGATGATTGTGATGGTGACCGCAATTAGCATTTCGACAGTGACGTCTATAGATGCGAACTCTATATATGACTCCATATGTATTTTTGGACTTGGTTGATGATTTATTTTGCCATGTTTTTAGTGCCCCTTTCTGACCCTTCCTTCTTTCCTCACCTTATTTCCAAAAAATATAATTGTGCTTTTCTCAACTATATATTTTTGTTGTTTTACTGCCTGTCATTGTATACATTTAACCCTTTTGTTTCCTTATAGGAGATCAGTTTGGGATTTTCTATCACTTCCGGTCTTTTTATATGATAGTCATTTATATTTGACTAGTATGTTTTCTTTCCATTTATGCCTTATCCCTTTCTAACTGGCCTTTTCAGGTGGAAGCAGGAACCAGTTCAGAAACAGTTATACTGAGATTTGTCTTTGAGGGCTGTAGCTTTCGTATTATTTATTTTCTGTCTCCTTTTTTATACTCATATAAACACTGCATAGGAAGGGTATTTTTATGAAAGGAGCAGGTACGTGTTGGTTGATAATTTATGAGTTGATTTCCATTTTACCAGGTTTAAAGATATCCAGTTATGCTATATTTTCATTTTCTAATATGCCGAGTGCATTTGCTTGTTTCAGCTTTTTGACATGTGACATATTTTTATGTTGTTGGTAAAGCTATATATGCATATTATTGTTATGCCCATATCCTAGTATGTGTATTGATAACCATTTAATATGTCTGTCATTCATGGTATGTTGTAGCTGTGTTTATAATTTTACACTTAGGCCGTTGTCTACATTACAAGCTTGCACAAATGTATATGAATTTGAATATCCTTGCATGACACACAGCACCTTGCATTGTTTGGTGTGTGTAACAAGTTAAATCAACAGCTTATTTTGGGGACAGATTTTTTCCTGCTGGTCATCTGTTTTTCATTTTCTTGTATTATTGCGCTTATATGCTCCTGTGATGTTGCACATGTTAAATCAATTATATATATGTAATGGATGATGGTAAGAGCAGTTATGTTTTAATTTGTGATTATCTTAATAGTTTTATTTATCCTTATTGCTACAGGTGTGACTTTTAGGTGGTATGCCCATTTAATATATATGTGTATGATTCATAATTGCAGTAGTTTGTATCAGTTTATGCCATGCAGGATGACTGGATCACATGATGGATGTGGTCATTGGATTTTACTACTGCAATGCGTGAATTTTGGTTGCGCTTCTTATATAGATAGTGTATATAGTTTTTATGTATGCACTTTCCATTCGGTGTTAAGGTGCAGGGGGCAACAGCTAGTATTATGTTTAAACACCCTCATTGTTTTTCAGGTATTTACTACAATGCCTTTACAGTGGCTTGAACAGAGCCTTTTTACAATTCATGTCTATGTACCTTGTGATACCAGGTTATCAGAACCTTGATTTACAGCTTCTTATAACCCTTTTCATGTTATTACTGCTTAGGTCTAGGGAGGATTGCCATTTATTTTGTTCATCTAAAGAGTTATGCGTTCTGTGTGGTTTTAGTATCATACCATAAATTAATCGCCTATACCTGTTTGGGAAGTGGATATGCATTGCCATTTATTGTTTGATATCGTATTGCTGTTTGTTCCGTTTCATTCAGATGCAAGACACAAGGAAGTACCATGGTGTTATATTTGGTACGGGTGTATTTTTCATCATGTATACTGATCCAGGCTATCATTTAGCCCTTTTTTAAGGTTGATTTGTATGTTGTGTTTTAATGTGATTTTGATGAATGTCTGGACAGGGTTGTGATTTCAGACAAATTATTTAACTTTGATGGCTGTACAGTTTAAAATTTGATTTATATGTGCATTACATAGATTGTGATGGGTTTAGCATTATTATGTTGCTTTACAACGGTTCCATTCTGCTCAATAAAAAAAATTGTGGAAAAGGGAATAGGGAGAAGAAAGAAAAGTAGTCACGCCATGCTATAATGTGTTATGGCGCCACCTTGTGGCGTTACCTCATTCCCGAATTGTAAACATTCGCCCCTTAGCGGCGCCGTGTTGAGAATCATAACATCCTACAATAAATGGTAGGTTCTAAGTACTATTGTGACTGTAGTGTCATTCCTTACTGGCGTTTACTAATTTAGTTTCTTTTGAATAGCCTTGAAAATTTTATCTGTCCAACTGGAAAAACTTTTTTCCTCTTTAAATACTTTTGAGAATTCCCACTTATTATTATATTCATATCATTTAAAGAGTCGATGTTAACTATTAATAGGAAACTCTAAATTTCAGTCTTTTTGCAAATTCTAATTGTTGCTTGCTAAATTATAAAATACACAATGGATGCTATTTTCTAAACTCTTTCCTCTTTTCTTTCAACAGACATGGATTTCTACTTCAACTCTTCGGTGAAATAGACCCCTGCTTTGATAAACATCTAAATTTCTTCATATTGAAATCATACCTGGATTCCAGTCTAATATGCATCATTAGAATGGCGGAAGAGGAGTTTTAAACGGGCGCCGCGGAACGTCTTGGAAAGTGGAGGGGCTTAGTGGGGGGGGGGGGGGGGGGGCTGCGTGTATTACCACATTTTTTGCACTGCCGTACGTTTGCACGTGTTTACTGAAAAAGGGCCCCCCCCCCCCCCCCCCCGGTTCCGCGGTCCCTGTTAAAGTTCTTCAATTATATCTTAACCATCTTACCCACCCCCTTATAAAGATAAGCACTGCCACAGCCACTTGGCCTCTCCTTTATTAAATCTTCTCACCATGTATAACAAATTAATAATAATAATTAACTGATTCTGTGAATTTGTGCTAATTTAATTACTATTCTATTATTGATCTTCAGAGAAAATCCATACTATTCAACACTTTATTTCATGGATGCCACTGTTCAGACAAAAGTAGCAATTCCTACTTTTTCAACATAATTTTAGCCATATAAAACCACTGTTTATGTAGTACCCAAGGGCCCATTCTAGATGATTTTCCCAATTTTTTATCAATTCTAATTGGCATCCCTGTTATTTAGATTCAAACTATAGAATTAGATCTCTGTGTGTGTTTCTCCCCGCCCCCCTTTTTAGTTAGACTTTTAATACTATTAATATGCAATATACATGTACCAACTAAAAGGAAGATGAATCATTTGATTTATATTTCTTAGAAGTGTCAACAAGACTCACATTTGTAAACAAATTTGTAGGCATTTTACTCCCAGTGTTAAAGATTGTATGCTCGATCTGTAATGAAAAACACAAGTCAGAAAAAATTGGAACCAGCGGGATTCGAACCTGTCATCTACTGCTTTCCGGGCAGCGACTTAACCACCAGGCTATTCTGGTTCACGGCCAAGTCACGATGAACTGGAATCAAATACCAAAGATCCTCTTCTTTCTGACTCATTAATATTCAACAATCCGCCGTAGACAATGGTTAGTAAACGAAGAAGCTTGATGGGAGGAATTTTAATTTGTAAACAAATTAAAATAGGCATTTTACTCCCAGTGTTAAAGATCTTATGCTCGATCTGTAATGAAAAACACAAGTCAGAAAAAATTGGAACCAGCTGGTTCCAATTTTTTCTGACTTGTGTTTTTCATTACAGATCGAGCATACGATCTTTAACACTGGGGAGTAAAATGCCTAAAAAATTGTTTACAAATTAAAATTCCTCCCATCAAGGTTCTTCGTTTAAAGACTCACATTATCTGTTTTTCAAGAGTAACATGGTGTGCGTATTGAACATGGAAATTAGATGGTCATTTATTTCTTTTATTATTTCTTCTTTTGTGGGGTGTAGTGGTAAAAAGTTAATAGTATCTATTTCTCCAGTGTAAATTCAATAATTTACCTCTTGAATAGGGATTGAAATTAATAATGTATGATTCATTTATATTGAAATTCATTTTTTTAATGCATGTACATATTTGTACTACTGTCAAGAAAAGAATGATATTATTTGACCATGACAAGTCAGTTGTAATAGAACTCATGAAAGAGTATGACTGCAGATAAATGATGGGTTTATTTAAGAAGTAATACAATGTCTAAACATCTCTAAAGACTGTTATCATTTCTGCATGTACAAAAATATTCATTAAAAAGTGAGAAAATCTAACTATTCCCGAATTGACGTGTGCATAAAATTGCACCTTAAATCTTGATTGTAAGAAAGATAATTGTTATTGAAAATTTGCATGTGAACATGATAAAGGTCCTCTCACGTTTGTTTTTTCATACTCCAAACAGTACGACATTTAAATTTCAATATTATTAATAACACTTTTCAGGGATGAACTCTAGCATAAGGTTTTATTTCCTTTTTAGTTCACTCCATCACTCTCATATCCAATAGGTTTTTTTTTTTTCTCGTCGTTGTTAACCTTCTATTATGTATGTATGTCATTCTTTATGATGTGTTTATGTATTTGTCAATATGTTATTGTATTGCATTTTTATGATGAGTGTAAATAAAATGAACTTGAACTTGAACTTGAACGTTATATCAATGACATGAACCATATGGGGATGGGGGTGTGATCGAGGTGCGTGTTTTTTTTTTTTTTGTTTTTTTTTTTTTGGGGGGGGGGGTTAGCCAGCCCTCCAAGATTTTTTTCCCCTGCAAAATGAACCAGGACGTGTGATCGAGGTGTGTGTATGAGAGAGAGAGAGGGAGAGAAAGGTGAAAGAAGATTTGATGAAAATGGGGGAGGGGAATTTTTTTTAGCTAGCCCTTCGAGAATTTTTTTTTCCTCCTCCAAAATTAGGGGGTGGGGCGGGGGTTACCAGATTTGATGAGGTCCAGTTTTCCTCCATAATTCTCTGACAAGCAAAATACGAATTTCAAAAAAGGTTATATGTTATAAAAGAAAGGGGTGGCACACTTAAATAGGCTTATACTTGTCTTTCAAAAAAAAATAGACGGGGGGGGAGGGGGTCAAAAGCTGTTAGGGGGCAGTCTGTCCCCCTTGCCCACCCCCACCCCGGGTATGCTAGTGGGGGGGGTGAGAAAGAGGGAAAGAAAGTAAAGAATAAAAATGTAATAGTTTTCGGGTCAACTAAAATGGCCGAATTTTCAAGGTTCATAATTCTCTTTGAAAGGTACAATTATAAGATTCACAAATTGGTATCAATGCGAAAGTTGCCCCTCAAGAAAATCAAAGGATACCTCTTCTTCTACACCGGATGATATTTTATTCTTACCTTAATTTGGCCTTCAATTAGTATACACACTCCCCCTCCCCCCCCCCCCCCCCTTTTTTTTTTTAAATAACATTATCCTACTGGTCAAAGATAGTAAATTTATTAAAAAGTAATTAGAAAAATTACTTATTATGAATGTAAAAGTTTTTTCTCTTAATTCATGAGATGTGATAAATTTAATGTGAACAACATGTATTTATATTCTTCATAACTACGGTATACAACTCATTGAACTCGACCAAGTAACGTTATTTAAGTGGAACGACGTTAACCCTTTTGTGCTGACTGATCACATGTTGGGACCTAATTATCATAAAGATTTTAATGATACCATATGAATGACGCCCATTCGTCAATTATCGATGCGCCGTCATTAGCCAAGTGATGAATACATTAGCATACATGAATAGATTAGGCGGATTTGACTTTTCTTAATGCGCATGCGTGACACTGATCCACATTTATATTTTACCTGTGTGTAAAGCATATACACTGTAGGGGAGCATCGTACAAAATGAATAATGCATCGGGGGCTTCGGGCTCGTTCAAATCGTGCCCAAATGTTACAGCGTAATGGCGGCCGCTTTAGGGGCTTGACTTTACCACAGAAACGTGTGTTAATATTGCGTTTCGGCTTGTGTTTAACATCAATAAACAGGCCGTTTTGAAACAAAATGGGCCAGAATTCTACAAAACAAGCAGTCATAGCTTCATATACAGCAGAGCCTTTGGGTTTTCTATATATATTTTTCTTTTTAACTGAATTAAACCCGTGTAAACTAAAAAAGATTAAAAGATTTTAAAAGTTGAGATTTATGGATTTTCGTGATTAATGTACATGGTTCTATGGTGGAAATTTGTGGTCGGGTGATGCGCGCGCGCGGAAAGTTAAACTCGCGCAATGCAACACACTTTTCGGTATATGTAACGTTAAATTAGTTGAATGATCGATCGCCTCATTCAGCCGCAGCACAACAGTCCAAATCCAGCCGAGCAAGCTCTAGCTCGACTCGAGCTCGGTATGCAAATAGGGGGCAGAGCTAAAGGCTATGATAATAAGACGGCCAATCAGCGACCTTCTTATATCCCGTACTTGACACAGAAAGCATTGCGTCCACGAAATGAATTTCGTTACAACGAAAGCCATTTCGTATGGTACGATATAAATTTCGTGTACGGAATTGCGTTTCGTACCATACGAAATGGATTTCGTTCAACGAAAGCCATTTCGTATGTACGAAATGTATTTCGTGTACGGAATTGCGTTAGGTACACACAAAATAGAATTCGTTCAACGAAAGCCATTTCGTATGGTACGAAATGTATTTCGTGTACGGAATTGCGTTATAGGTACCACACAAAAAGGATTTCGTTCAACGAAAGCCATTTCGTATGGTACGAAATGTATTTCGTGTACGGAATTGCGTTAGGTACAAACAAAATAGAATTCGTTCAACGAAAGCCATTTCGTATGGTACGAAATGTATTTCGTGTACGGAATTGCGTTATAGGTACCACACAAAATGGATTTCGTTCAACGAAAGCCATTTCGTGTGGTACGAAACAAATTTCGTGAACGGAATTGCATTTTGTACAAAACAAAGTGGATTTCGTACGAAAATGGTGTAAATTAACAAGGACGGACTTTACAAGCGGACATTCGGCGCCCCATATTCCAGGGCTTCGTACTTAGGGTATCGTGGAGACAGTACAAGAACTGTGCAACATTATAAGCGTCAGTGGAGTGCATGTCGAACAACATCGCACTAGTTCTAATAGTAATACGAACAAGTCATCGACGTCCGAAATTGAGAAGACTGCGCGCACTGTCTGACTTCTAGCAGGATTACGTACGGTACTTCCAAAATCTTGTGAGGCAGTCGTGTTTAAACTTAAAGAGCACTGTATGATGAAGCTGGAATATTATGTACACTTGGGCCCATACCTCACGTTTTTGTAATAGGTGTGTAATTCACAGTATAACAACTACGGAAGTATAATTCACAAATTACCAAAAAACAGGACATCTTTTCGTGACAAACGAACACTCAAGTTAGGATCACGAGCTTTCTCACACTACAAAATGCTACTTCCGGGTTCACTATCAAGTAAATCTCTGGTTTCAAATGTCTTTTTGTCTTTTAATCAGTTTGGCGAAAAGATATTACTCCCCAATTATCTTATTTTCCCCTGTTCGACCTCTCTCCGTTTACCTAGATTCACTTAAACTATTTCAGTCTTTAGAAAAACAAATCACAACAAACCATTCTAAAAAGTAATATACACAACAAAACAGAGTGCCAGGTAGTCAGACTATGACAATGTAAACAAAACAGCATTCATATTGATTATTGTCACTGCAATACTTATTTAGGAACTGACACAGAGTTATAATAACTCACCTATTCCCCATTCACTGCATAGTAATGTAATGCACTTATCGTTTTATATCTGTAGACAGGGTTATCTTGGCGTTTCACAATGTAATATCGTACCGATTATCCTGGTTTCATGGGTAATATACATCATTAGTTTGTCATTATGTTTTTAGAAACTGGGATTCCCACCAACCTCTGACACAGACAGGCAGAATGAGATGTGATCGTCCTGATATTTATCGCCCAATAAAAACACGGTCTTATATAAATGCAAACTGAAAATCACATGTGGGGTGTATAGCAAGTATTTTCTATGTCAACAGTAAAATTGCCTCTAGCATATTATGGTAAAAATCATCACATATTTGTACTTGATACTATATTATAATACTAAATTATGTTATACTAAATTACACTATGCATGAATGTCTAGACGTCAATAAGAAGAAGTCGTTCAAAAAAGTGACTCCGATATTTGTTCACTTTTTTCTCATTGGCTGCTTATTCTTCTGATATCATGGCTCAAGATACAGTATAGACTAGTGTGGTGTAGCCATTTGCAGATGTTCCACTGATCTGACGGGACCCATCCAAATCAGTGAGGCTTTTAGTAGGGGCAGATATTGCTATATTATTTTTGTTCCGGAGATTCATTCTCCACGTCACAGAATTCATTATTCATAATGGATGATCATGAAGAGAGCTATTTTATTAATTGGAGTCACGGGCTGGCTTTTTGGTTATGGCAGTGGTTGTGAACCATCATCATCCGCCATCCTAATAAAAAGTACTTTAAAGGGGAAGTCCAGTCCAAAAATAACTTGGTTTTAATGAAAACAGAAAAAATAGGCCTACAGATCAAAAAAAGTTTGAGGAAACCGGACAACTAATAAGAAAGTTATGAGTTTTTTAGTGGCATGAAAACCGTGGGAAACAATGAAAATCTCTAGACAAATTGGCAACTAAGTCATGAGTTTGCGATGTCATAGTTACACAACTCACCAAAGTATTTTGTTAACATTCATAATCCAAATTTTATTTTTTTGTCCAAGAATATGATTTCCTCATGACTTGAACCAACTTACATTTATAGTAATATGTTTTTGCATGTATACACTAATACAGAGTAAATAATTTTCTGTAAAAATCACGAAAATATGAATATTTTTGGACTGGACTTCCCCTTTAATATCAGCTTGCTATACATGTATAGTCAGTCACAAGAAAGCATCAGCCAAAGTTGTCGAGAATAATTGTTTATCGAATGAATTCAGTTTAAATCAAAATCGACAAAAGGCATTGTCACGAGAAAACATGAACTTTAAATTCATGAACAGTACGTGGGAATACAGAAGAAATATTCATTAGTACAATTCTTTCCACACAACGCAAAATTTTTACCAGATACAATTTGTGTAAATAGGGAATAAGCTGCAATCCTTGACAGTAACAGAAACAAAACATGAATTTAATACTTGAGAACGGCCTTTTTTCACGTTGACAAATGTCTTTGATGCATAGTCTCATATTACCTGCATGTGCAAATAATAAAAATAATAATGCTGTTGAATGTATATACTTCTGATTTTAGTATTTTCAATTTTTCTTGCTCTAAGTTACGCACACACACACACACAAACACACCCACACACACACGTTTATGGTATGAATCGAATATCTGTAAATTACTACATAATTATTAACATTAGTCCTGCATGGTATTGATCATCCTGAGTGTCACATGTGAAATGGGATTGTATTTACTATCCTCTTTTCTCTCCTCTTTCCTCCTCTTTTCTCCTGTTTTATCTATACATATATATAGATGGATAGATTGAGAGTGGAATGAAGAGTCTTTTGGGCCATTGGTGGTGGAGCATGTAGTGCAAATGGAAGGGCTTTTGTTTGTGATAAGGTGCATTTTGTGCATTCCTCATTTTATTCATATGAATATTTTTGGACTGGACTTCCCCTTTAATATCAGCTTTCTATACATGTATAGTCAGTCACAAGAAAACATCAGCCAAAGTTGTCGAGAATAATTGTTTATCGAATGAATTCAGTTTAAATCAAACACACACACACACACATACACGTTTATGGTATGAATCGAATACTCATATTTATATATCTGTAAATTACTACATAATTATTAACATTAGTCCTGCATGGTATTGATCATCCTGAGTGTCACATGTGAAATGGGATTGTATTTACTATCCTCTTTTCTCTCCTCTTTCCTCCTCTTTTCTCCTGTTTTATCTATACATATATATAGATGGATAGATTGAGAGTGGAATGAAGAGTCTTTTGGGCCATTGGTGGTGGAGCATGTAGTGCAAATGGAAGGGCTTTTGTTTGTGATAAGGTGCATTTTGTGCATTCCTCATTTTATTCATATGAATATTTTTGGACTGGACTTCCCCTTTAATATCAGCTTTCTATACATGTATAGTCAGTCACAAGAAAACATCAGCCAAAGTTGTCGAGAATAATTGTTTATCGAATGAATTCAGTTTAAATCAAACACACACACACACACATACACGTTTATGGTATGAATCGAATACTCATATTTATATATCTGTAAATTACTACATAATTATTAACATTAGTCCTGCATGGTATTGATCATCCTAGGTGTCACATGTGAAATGGGATTGTATTTACTATCCTCTTTTCTCTCCTCTTTCCTCCTCTTTCCTCCTGTTTTATCTATACATATATATAGATGGATAGATTGAGAGTGGAATGAAGAGTCTTTTGTGCCATTGGTGGTGGAGCATGTAGTGCAAATGGAAGGGCTATTGTTTGTGATAAGGTGCATTTTGTGCATTCCTCATTTTATTCAGCCCAGGATAGGCTTTATGTGAGTGTATTGTTTATTCCTTTCGGTCAGGAGGGTTCTTTTGTATATACTCAGATTTAGAATTGCAGGTGTAAAAAAAAATGCAAATTAAGCTTGCCTATGCTCTCTGGTTGTAGCAGGCAAGTGGTAGAGAGTATTGGCAAAGAGTTTAAATACGAAGAGTGCTCAGTGCCGAAATAAAGCACGCGTATATATTGTGGTACATGTTGATCGGCCCAGGGGGAAGGCTATAGTCTTAATCAAGATGTTTGTATTTTTGTATTTTCCTTATTTTTTCTTCTTTTTCTGGACAGCGCTTTTGCCTTTTGGTAAAGCCGTAACTAAAGGGCATAATCTTGATATTGTCCCTTCAAATACAAACTTATGTCCCAAAACAGATAAGAATCATTTTTCTATTTTTTTTCAAAATAGAATGCATTTAATGATTTTTTTGTTCGTTAGGCTTGAGTCTCCCCCCTCTCCCTGCATTCCTGGATACGCCACCAATATAACCAACTTACGGTAAGTTATTTGTAATATTCTGCTGTAGAAATGTGAGACGACAGGCGAAGATAGAAAACAGTATAGAGGCTTGCTCCGAAGCCATCACCAACGCAATAGGGCATTTACCGATTGTACGAAAAGGGGATGGCCTCCTTGTTTTGAATTGAATTAACTAGTAACCAACAATATAGCAGGTGATGATATAATTTATTTATTACTATTCCTATTCTGTCTTTGTAGGAATATCCCATTACTTTTGCTCCATCTCTCTTTGTCCCCCCCCCCCCCCCTCATTTTTCTCATACTCTCTTTTCTCTCTTACAACCACCGATCTGTAAAAAATGACTCCAATAGAATGGAGGAAAAAATAATGATCTCTTATTTGTTTTATTTGTGTTTTTATTAGGAAATCAACAGAAATCACAGCAATTACATGTGATTTACATGATTAAAATCAAAATCATTGAGCAAACCCCCCCCCCCCCAATCTTTCAATTTAATGAGATCGACTACCAACACTATGCAATCATATTCTTCACATCCATGACAGAATAGCAGGGGCGGATCAAGAGGGGGCGAATCGGCCGCGGCCCCCTTCTTGAAACCCAAGTTGGCTTATACGGGCTCTTGCATATAAATTGTGAAAAAACCCGGATCGAGCACCAAATTTAGTTTGGAAGCCCAAGAGCCTAACAATGTCGTTCTATTAACCTTCCGAGAAAAAACATGTAAAAAGGCCCACTGACTGACGTGACAGTCCGGGCATGGATCAGTGGCGGATTTAGGAGGCTTTTAAATAAAATTGTATCCCCCTTTTAGAACTGATAACTTTTTTTGCTTGTCAGAGAATTATGGAGGAAAACTGGACTAATAATATCTGATACCCTACACACCCCTCCACTGAGCGACTTTTGGAGGGCTGGCGAGAAGAAAAAAATTTGCCACCATTTTTCAAAATTTTGATTTAATTCTGCGGGAATTATAATCATTCAAAAATTCCCGTTTTTGCATGTTAACCTATTCGAGCTGGAAGGCCAAAAGCATGCATATTCCCGGGGATTTATGCGGGGTCCCTTGCACACTTTGAGCCTTCATTAAGCCTATTCAGAGTCTCAAATTACATGTAAGCTACATTTGCACTAAATTCAAGGTAATACTAGGGGAACTATAATCATTTTTAAAATCCATGTTTTCACGTGTTAACCCTAACTAGGCCGGGGGGGGCCTGGGAGGCCCCCCCCCCCCCTCATGTGGATCGGTTATACTGTTCTGGTGTCAGATTACAATTATTGATCACATGTCAAGCAAAATGATCAAATTCTCCATTCATGTGTGTATTAGCCTATGGCAAAAAAGTAACCAATCCTAGTAATCATTACAATTTCTTGTTTATTATAAAATTATTCATTTAACAAATATGCTTTATGGTTGGCAAACAATAGAATACATTAAAATTAAAAAACAAAAAAATACATAAGATTAAAAACAAAGAAATACATAAGAATAAAAACAAAGAAATACATTATTGGCTTGTGTATTTTCTTCTTTTTATGTATTTTTGAGTCTTAGAGGTCCAGTTACAGCCAATATTCAATCCGTTTTCATCTTCATATAGCAAAATTTACCATTTTGAAAAAAAAAAGGGAAAAAATTTGCATATTATGTAATAAAATAATTAATAAAAAAAAATGAACAAGAATATTGAGAGAATTACACCGGGATTGTGTTCTACACAAGTTAATCTACATCCGTGCCAAATTTCATGCGCGCAGAGTCAACCATTGCCGAGATCTTATGGGCCCCCCCCCCCCCCCCCCCGGCCATAAGAACTCCCAAAATACCCCGGCCTAGTTAGGGTTAACCCTATGGCAGATGACTCTGTCAAAAAGCAGGCATGATCCAAGGGATTCATATCGGCATTTATTGACAAAAAAGGTTCAAGAAATGTTTTTTTTAACTATCCATCCTTTTGCTCGTGCAAAAATCAGACTTGAAAAAGATAGAGTAAGATATGAAATATCAAGAAAAAGTGAGACATATTTTCACGTGTTATACCTATAGAGAACGTATTTTTCCGAGTTTTTAACACAGTAAATTATGCCTCCAAAATGTACTACGGAAGTAGGTCAGAGTAATCTGTCTTGATACTATTTAAAGTCTTTGGTATTGGGCAGATACACCCAACCAGGTAAAGAGGGAGGACCTGCCTTTGCAGGGCTTCTCAAGCAGTTTTGTATGTACTTTGAATTGAACACTGGCAGTAAAGAAATTGCCGTTTGTCAAAAGTATTGTAGACTTGACTGGTTATTTTCTGAAGGGGTGTTGACCGCCATTTCGCATGAGCATGAGCATGAGCAGAGAGTTTTGGTTCATTAAATCAAGCACCACCGCACAGTGGGCCAGGGCTAAACCAAAGTGCGCCAAAAGTCATTTTGGGCAATTTGTGTTTTTTAATTTTTGTCATGCCCTGTTGAAAGACACTACTTTGAAGAATATTTCAGTAAAATATGTAACTCTGGTATGTACATTAAGGGTGTATATTTCCTACTTCAAGCCGCAAAATTCAACATATTGCGAGTTTCAGTGCAAATTGTGACCAATTTAATAAATAAGTTATTTCAACATGTAGTTTTTAGGTTTTCGATCTATAATTGCTCCCACATATTCCTGAGAGTTCATTTCACTGTATGAATGGGGTAAAAGTGGAAAGAAACGCAATCTTCGTGAGTATAATAGGGTATTTATCCTAGAAAATAGGCTGATTATTCGTGTTTTTTATAAATCCATATGAAACGTTTAGATTTCCACGGATTTCCAATTAAATTTTATTACCAACATTTTCCCTGATGTCTCTGATACCAGATTTGGCTGCCACCTTCTGCCCCTTTTTATGTTAGAGCCGATTTTCCCTGACACATTACCCGGAAAATATGTTTATTTTGGACCGCGCGGCCGCTGAAGGATTCTCTATCATCATACGCCGCCGCATGGGGGCGCGCATGACTTTTTTTTTTTTACACGGCAAGGTCCCATCTTTTGATTAACACTGATACGAAGTAAACAAGATAATAAATTATAGGGCTTTGGAGAAAGTATGATTTGTATCATAATTTGTCCAACACCAAAACCAAGCTCTCAAAATGTTCTCTACCATTTTTTTTTTTAACAGACCCAACATTCTGAGTAATTCACAATGGCTTCAGTGAATATTTCAAGGCGAAGGCTTTTCGAAATAATTCACTCTTCTGACAGTATAAACAATAGAGCAAAAGGACTTAAAATATACATGGACTTTATCAGTCAGTATTATGATTTTGACAACTAGATAGTACCTACAGATTTATTTCTTAGTGATACAGGTACGTTTCTCTTTAGCAAAATTATCAAGGCTAAAGAGGGTGCTCTTTCATTTTTTAAAACCTCATTTAATAACTCATTTTCAGCCAGCTGAATATTATTATTTTATTAGTATATGCATTATTAAAGTTCTATTTCAAGTAATGAGTTCATACATTACAATACATTTCAAATTTTAAATTTCTCATTATTACAAATATGTCCCAGTACGGCGCCCTCCCCCTCTCCCCCCCCCCCCCCTGTTTAAGTCACTCTTACGTACCATATGCCTGAGCTTTAAGTTAACACAGTTTTCACCTTTTGATATAAAGGCATAGAGATTGCATTATCCATTTTCTGAGATATGAAAATCATTGTAATGCGAGAAATAAGTTATTTTCCATTGGATTTTGCAGCCAATCAGAAATCGGGATTTTAATGACGTCATAGGTATTTGAAAATATTTTCATTAGATTTTACGGGTCTGAATACCCATAAACCCATCATCTAAGTTTAAATTTTCAGTGAAACTCAGTGAATATGAATTTTGGCGCACTTTGGAGCCATTCTGGCCCACTGTGCACCGGTGAGTTATTTTTGTACTTTTTAAAGCACCACTGGTGAGTTAGCTTTGTCCCTTTTAAATAATCAAAAGTAATAAGAGATAAATGTATTGGTACTTTGAATAAGTCTATACGCTGTAACCAGTGTATCAATATTTGAGTTAAAGTGCGTAATTAAGATATGTGTTGGATAATTGTTAATGAAATTTCAAAAAGTGAAATAATTTCAGAAAGTGAACCACTTCCAGTTCCTTGATTTAACTTTCAAAGAGATTTGTGTGACTAACAAATTATTGCAACGTAAAAACAGTAATAATTATGTTTACCATGTCCTGTGCAAGGAATTATTGCGCGATAAAAATTGTAAAAGGAACCACATAGTAGAAAATGATTTTGGACTCATTTAATTATAGATGGCACATAGCCTGGGGTAAGATTCCCGTCCAACCCGTCTTGATGAGGTCCAGAGAGATACGAGTTTGATACGACGTACTCGAAGTCATGATCAACGGATCATCAGCTCAGTGAGGCAGGAGATGAACAATACGCGGTGATGTATTTGCGCGTTTACATCACACTTTTGAGAATGTTGAACGATGAACATTTTGTGGAGCTTTACATGTATGATTAGTGTTGAACATTGAGTAATTCACGTAACTTTACATGCATTGCATTATAGCCGGCCTGATTTTTTTTTTCGTCCGTGTGGTCTCCAAATGATATTTGGTTTAGTGAAAATAAGATATTTCAGATTGTCTTGTGAATGCAAGGTATTATGTGATAGTTTGGATGAGATATGAATTAAGACTTGAATTTTCTTGCGATTACTTGCTTGGATTGTTGAAGGTATCACTGCCGCAATTTTATATGAATTTATAAGAAGTATGGATAGATACAAGGGATTTTCGATTTAAATCAGAAACATTTAAAGGGAACGAGATATTTTTGAACAATAAATTTATACGAGTTGAAGGAAAATGCATATTTGACCAAAAGTTATATGAAAAAAATATTTATAGATTGAAACATATCATGGATTGTGATGGAAACTTAAGATCTTTTTCATACTTCCAAAGACAGGGTTAAATTTTATTGATTTTCAATTGATAGAGACAATTTATAAAACGATTCCAGTAAGCTGGAAACGAAACATGAATATGAATAATAATGATACTTCTCTTCGAGAAGAAATATCGTTTATATCCGGAAAAAGAGTTATATCGATAAATGATATTGTATCTAAAAAAATATATGCTAATTTTATGAATTGCAACATGGTAATACCACATATTTTTGAAAGGCTAAAGGACAAATACAATTTTTCCTTTAAAAAGATTGTAAACATTTTTATAAGACCAAGGCAGTGTACTTTGAACAGCCGATTAAGGGAGTTTCAATTTAAAATATTGCATGGGATTGCTTACACAAATCACCATTTGTTCCGCTTTAAAATCTTGCAAAATAATCTTTGCTGTTATTGCAAACAAGAAGAAGAAACATATCGTCATCTATTTTTTGAATGTAAACATGTTTCTTTGGTTTGGAATGATTGCAACGAGATGTTTAACTTTTTATCTATTGGTAATTTAAGCTGGGGAGGGGGCAGAGTAGACTCACAGCACCTGGTTTTGTTTGGTTTTTTTTATCTTTGTTTTTCGCCCTTACCCTTTAACACATTACGTTATTTCAATTTGTATAATACAAATCATATTTTTTTTCTTCTATGTCATGTTAAAATTTCTTCAATGATGTATAATTATATAATTATGTTAAGATATTCAAATAATATGTACAATTTGTTTAATGAGATTTGCTATGTATGTATTAGATTTGAGAGAAAACAATTAAAACATTAATTAAGGTTGCTTTACTCCGGGGAGGGGGGTGGAGAGGGGTAGAACAGCACCTGATTTTATCTTTTCGGTTTTCTCTCTTATCCCTTAAGACATTACGTTATTTCAATATTTATGTGTAAGATACAAGGAATATTTTCTTCATTATTTTCAGATTCTTTCAATATTTGATGTATAATTGTATAATTTTGTTAAAATATTTGTTCAAATAATTTGTACAATTTGTTTAAGGGAAATTGCACTATATGATTTGAGAGAAAACAATAAAAAAAAATACCAAAAAAAAAATGTAGAGCAAGCAAGAGTTGAGTATTAATAGGGTACTGAGTTAAGATCAGCACAGGGTCTTATATTCAGAGTGCGTGTGAAGGAGTAGGATTCGAAGTTTGTTCACGATTCAGTGCAAAT
The DNA here is from genome assembly GCA_025617745.1 of Heliocidaris erythrogramma. Classification (NCBI taxonomy): domain Eukaryota; kingdom Metazoa; phylum Echinodermata; class Echinoidea; order Camarodonta; family Echinometridae; genus Heliocidaris; species Heliocidaris erythrogramma. Next base: position 15,057,563 of record CM046861.1, read on the forward strand.
GTTCCCTTGTGGGTAGGTTACTCCAGGGCCTTCACAAGTGTAGATTAGTCAACAGAAACACTATTGATTCCCATTTGTTAGTCATCTGGATTTGATTTAATAACTGAAATTGTCAAAGATTACTTGAGTTTTGTAAACGAGGATATTATCCACTTATTGAAGGTGACTGTAATAAATTCAAGAAGTGGAATGGTAAATGGCATGTGTCTATTTTGTTTTATGTTATCCATGTGACACTGAGTATGTATTTAGTTTGTCAGTCTGTTTCTAGAAAGTGGGAATTCCCACCAACCTCTGACATAGACAAGCAGAATGAGATCTTAATCGTACTGAAATGTATCGCCCAACAAAAGACTCGATCTTATGCAAACTGAAAATCACATGTGGGGTGTATAGCAAATATCTTTACGTCAACCTTAGAATTACCTCTAGAGTTCCAGCCTATTATGTCATATTATCCGCACAAACTTGCAACTCATATGCTGTATTACGCTAAATTATACATGTATTACACTAAATTACACCATGCATGAATAGACTTCAATGAGAAGTCGTTCCGTGAAAAAACGACTCCGAGATTTGTTCACTTTGATGTCATAAGCTGCTTATTCTTGTGATATCATAATGATCATGGCTCAAGATAGAGTATAGGCTAGTGTGGCGTGGTCATATACATCTCTTACTGATCTATACGAGGACCCATGCAAATGAGTAAGGGTTTATCAGTACGGTGGGGGGGGGGGGGGGGGAGTTGCTAAATCATTCTTGTTTCCTGAGGTTCATTCTCCACGAATAGAATTCATTATTAATAATGGACGATAATCAAGAGAGCCTTTTTATTAATCGTTTTGTTGGCTGGCTTTTTGTTATGGCAGTGATCGTTAACCTGGAGTCCTCTTTTTTTTTGGGGGGGGGGGGGAGTTGATGGAGAGATCACCAGAAACTACATGTTTAACACCAAATGATATTTCTTTTTAACAATTATCTAATTTTTCAAGAAAGAGCTAATGGTGAAACTGTTGTACCATTGGTTTCATGCATGATTTATTGCTCCTTGGTTCGGCCTCTATTCTATATTCTCATCCAATCCCTTCTTCACCCTCTCCAATTTCTCTTTATCTAAACTAATAATATTCAGGCTTTGATTAAGTACTACAATATGTCTATCTCAGCATTCGCGTTGATTTAGCTGTCCCCGTGTATTTTACGTGTTTTCTTCCGTGTCGCTTTTATCCTCTCTCCCGCTTCTCTCTTTCTCTCTCACTCTCTCTCTTTCTGCCTATACCCTCCCCCTCCCCCCCCCCCCCTCTCTATACGTAATTTATCTTGTAAATATATAGTACACAAATATCAGCTTCCTATATAATCAGCCACAACAGAACATCAGCCCAAACTTGTCGAGAATAACTTGTATAATAAAATGTATATGCCTATATCTTTGTAGACATGGTCATTAGAAAACATGAACAATAACTTTGAATTCTTGAATAAGTACAACACTACGAGGGAACAGAAAAACATTATTTATATATGAACAATTTATTTCGTCAACATGCAAACTATTTAGATACAATTTATACCAGACACAATTTGTGTTAAAGGGATACGCCACCCGGCGGCCGTGGGGAAAGTCAGGATTGCGTAAGCCCCATTTACTCGTACACAAAGTTTGTGCGTCGAACGCGTCCGTCGGACTCCTGGGATTACATTTCGGGCAGCACGAATCCGACCGAATATCGCACGAGAGCTTGAGCTCAGGCGGAGCGTGCATGTTGTGCGGCGACCAGTCTGTCCGAAGTTTGCGCCCCGCGTGGCAACGGCATGATCAGGTAACGACCACGGTGCTTTCTCGCAGTATAAAAAAGAGGGGGGGGGGGTAGGGACAAAAAAAAAATTTCGCCAAACCTTCAAAAATCGCTTAGTAAGTTCCCCTCCATAATTCTCTGACAAGCAAAAAAAAAAAGGTCTTCACTCTAAAAGGGGGGGCACAATCGACAAAATGGCGGATCGTCTATGGTAAAAATTTATACTTCTCTTCCAAAAGGGGGGGCACGGGCCGGCTGTGCCCCCCCCCCCCGGATCCGCCAATGCTTCCGGTCCATATTGAAATACTACGGCTTATGAATAAAATGAGTGCTAAAATGCTTAATTTTTGGATCGCATGACATAAACCACTAAAATTTTGAAAATTCAACCAATTGTCTCAATAAATCATGTTATCTTTTCAAACATCCCGGTTAATTTATACTCAAACTCGAGGATTTTTGTAATACCTGTGTACATTTTCAATGCAAAAAGACAAACACTTGTCGACCCAATCGGGATATTGTCAGCACTGCGCATGCGTGGTTTGCATGACAAACGCCATCTGATGACGAAATTGCGTATTTGGGTAGCTAGAATGTTCAAGTGTTGCATTATTATATATATATTTAGATATTTAGATGTAAGAATTTCCACCTTCTAAACAACCATGATTTTCATATTGGTTCCATCCATTCAATAACATCTAACATTATACGGGATGGAGTTACAGCTCATTTTAATCATATCCAATAATCTTTTTAAGGAAGGCATCTTGCATCGTTCATGAACACAAGTACCTGTATAAAAGAAAAATACTAAAACATGTGAACAATTTTTCAGTTTATCAAAATTTGACAATTCATCCACTATTTAAAAAAAACTCTTAATGATCGCTCCGATGAAGTCTATCAAACAGCACGAAGAATAATTTTAAATAGTTGTATTAGTATACTGTTAAGACATGGTTGGGAGTGTGTTAGTGCGATCCGGCAACACAAAGGTTTTTTATCGTGGTGTACCTAACGCACGAGGCGTAGCCGAGTGTGTTAGACACCACGATAAAAACCTGCGTGTTGCCGGATCGCACTAATGCACGACCTCACAACCATGTATTAATAGTTTTATAAAACGGGTCTACAATCTTAGTGCTTTCACTTACCTCAAACTGTCATGGCATGTCCCATGCGTGAATCCTGCTCATTAGTAGACTGTTGCAAACGTACAATGTTTATTTACAATGTTTAGGCCTAGCCTAGATCTAGACGGTTGCGAACGTATATACACATGTTTATTTACAATGTTTAGGCCTCGTCTTAGGCCTAGACCTATTTGTTAGTAATGTGAACCTGACAATTATGGAAGTGGTATTGAATCTGGTTCACCGATGTATTTTCACTTACTTGAGCTTGGCTGAGCATGTTCGAATTTGAGCTTATATTGAAGCTTGAAGGTGAAGACAAGGTACCACCAATGGCACTAGGAGTAGGACTAGTACCAGTACTAGCACTCGTAGTAGGAACAGGACTAGTACTAGCACTAGTAGTAGGAGTAGGACTCGGAGTAGGAATCACTTGGCACAGTTGTGTTCTTTGTGTAGTCCGTTCCATCCGCTTTTCTGATGCCTGCATGGCTCAACATTAACAGCGTATCTAACTCACTCATGTGCGACTGATTTTAGCGAAACTTTCAAGCTTTGAAAATCCAAATTTCACTGCTCTTTTCGTACTGTTGGAATCCTTCCCATTCAGTAGATCGTCGAGTTCTTCCTCCGTGAGAAGTGCAAAACTGAGATTCGAAGATACAGCCATTTTTTACACGCTTCTATCGTCAAAAATTAAACTTAAACTTTCATTTTCGGTACTGAACTGCACCGATCCGACCGCGGTATGTAGCGCTACAGCTGTAATTTTGTTGATTTGTTGATTTGTTGTTTTTTTTTGTTTTTTGTTTGTTGACATTAGCGTGACGATCGATATCGCGATATCGATAGCGTACGGTATAGCGTGTAAAACATATAGCAAAATCGAGTCGTATCGTCTGCGCTACATGTTTACATGTTTATGTTTACATGTTTACATATGCAACAGTTCCCTTTTGCTGTATGTTATCACTTTCTTTGCACAGACACGTGGTGTTATTTGACCAATCAGAATGGCTACATTCTTGAACCCCGTTATATAATAATGAATAATAAACCATATGCCACAAGTTACACATATTCTTACACATTGTTAATACCAATGTATCTATGTAACATGTTGTACATAAAACCATTTACATGCTGAAGTTTGAAAATATATATCAGTATTCCATTTCAACCAGGAAAATTAATTGTCAATTTACTAACTATTAAAGATACTGATATGGATTGCAACTAGATTATTTGTGATGCGCTGGATCTAATTTGATAAAGTCACTGAATGCAGAAAATGAGAAATATCTGCTTTATATCCGATACAAATTCTCCAGACTTTTCAGATTTCAAAATGATAGCAACACAGAAGACAAAACTAATTATTCACTAAAATTCAGGAAGTTAAGATATTAAATGAGAAGTAATAAGACACCGCAATCTGTTTAACACAACCTTGTAATATTACAAAGCAATGTCAAAAGTAATCATCTGTAATGTAATGTCAACGGTAAAGTTTTGAAGCTTATAAATAATTTAGTTGTTCATTTTCAATTGTTTGGAGGCTTGACAAGTTCATTTTCAATTGTTTGAAGGCTTGACAGGTACATAATGCTTATATTTTATAAACTCCCACTAGATAGTTTCTCTTAGAAATTGTTCAAATCTTTAAACATTTTCGAAAAATAAACTTCCATTCGATTCCAAAATGGTTCCCAGAAATTCATACACAAAAGCTTATTTGTTCCGTAATGGAATGATTACATAACGGTCATTATTTTTCAGATCAAATCAATTATCAGATAAAATATATATATACACAAACTGATGCAAAGATGCATTGTCAGGCAGCTACATTTCTTAGTGGAATATATAAAGTCTGTCAGGAGTACAGAAAGCCAGCTCTCCTGATCGGAACTCTTGAAGGTAGTACCAGTGTCTCTCAGTCTTCTCAATCTCGAAATCAGCGACGAGGGTCTGGACATGCCTCAATTCGTTGGTGTACTCATCGATTTTGACCGAACCCTCATCATAATTCACCCATGCAATAAGGATTGAATTCCCTTTAGACACAGCAGGGTGTAGAACACCACTCGATTTTGTTAATTTGTATTTTACACTACCTTCTTTATCTATGATTCGTATTGTATTCCTATACGCAGTGATTAAGAAATCGTTGTAACTTGTGATTTTCTGAGGTTCGTACCAATGGCACGGTATTTCTCTGATCGCTTTCCCACCTGCTGATGAGAATACCTGAATCTTCCTGGCTTCTCTGTAGCTCACATAGATCTGATCTTCGCTGTCAACAGTTAGTTCCCCGGTCCCACTTTCATCGTGACTCAAAGTCACAAAATCTACATCCAACTTCCTGTACTCTGTTGTGTAGAGTGTGACATTGTTACTTTTATCAAGTACAACACACCGACCATCATAGAGAAACTCTACTGCTATGACCCCAACATGCTTGAGGACTGTCTCTTGCAGCTGACCATCAGCAGAGAAAATTTCGATTCCTCCTCCATTTCTCCAGCCTCCTACTGCCATCCTACCATCTGGAGTAGGAACCATGACACTCATGCTATTTTTGGAAGAAAACTCAATATTCTTTGCTACTGAATTCGCGATCTTACCAAGACCTAGCTCATCCATTCCCACGTTTCTCTCAAAGACAATATATTTTCCCTTCTTGCCTGATTGCCTCGGCTGTTTGTAGTCAGGATCCTCTTGCCTCAATGCCTCTTGTAATTCTTGACATAGCGTGTCGTGTGCAGCAAAAGCATCCATATCTACTGGTATCTTTGTCCCCTTGGTCACCAGGTCGGTCATGGTAGTCACGTAAGCAATCTGCTGCTGAGCTGATTTCTTCATTTCTTCCAGTTCCTTTTCTACTCCTTCAGTCCTACCCTTGACTTCACCAATGAGGAGTTCCCTTTTCTCTACCAACTGTCGAAGTGATTCTTCATAGGCTTTGTTAATACCATCTATGCACTGCTCCTTTGCATTGCTCACGCTATCTTTCTGTTGATCAATGAAATCAATATATTTTTGAAAGCAAAAACATTTGTGGCCCGCCTTGGATTTTAGGTCCTCGACACTTTTCGAATGGTTGCTTTCATAAACCGCTGCTTCGATGACCCGGTGTCCATCGTCCTTATGCTCCATAACAACGCACCTGAAACAGGCAAATCTTCTGCAGTCACAGCAAAAGCACTCCTCGTCTTCCCTCGGATGTTTCCTGCATTTTCGGTGTCTTCGTACTGACTCCTTCCCTGATGTGATCTCGCTCATGGCTAAAACCTCATGGTGGCTGAAGCCTTCCCACTGGGAGTGCTTAGTTTGGCAAGTGGTGCAAAGATACCTGTCACAGTCCTGACAATAAACTGCAGCTTCAGGTTTGTCCTCGGATTTACAGTTGGTGCAAACCTGATAATGATTTTCTACTTCCTCTATGAGAGACTTTAAAGCTAGGTTTGCCTGCAATTTGCTTACATCTTGGTTTGGGACTTGGGTTTCAGCTCTGCAGACTGGACATCGCAGCATCTGGTAGTTACCATGGCATTCCAGGAGGTTGTCCAGACAGGCCTTGCAGAAGGTGTGGGAACAAGACAGGATCTTGGGATCTTCAAAGGTATTCAGACATACGGGACACTCCAGGCTTTGAGCAATGACATTCTTTAGTTCATCAGCCATGATTGGAATCCTAGACGTGGATGAGATGTAAAGGAAATAACAATTTATAATGCTTTATAGCATATCATTCATCTGATCGCATCTACATAGCTATAACATACTCCGCTATAATCTGATATACACCACGTTATAAATCATGAAAATCCATAAACTGAAGGAAAAAAATAAATAACCCATGGGCGTGTCCACAATATGCTCTGTCAGAGGAATTTCTAACCTGATATTAAGTTGGCTTTGATTAGCCTAATGCAGAAAAGTCAGAAAAATCAGATATGTGAAAGATTGAAGATTATCTAATACAGATTAAAAATAAAAAAAGTTGTGAACTGTCAAATTAGTGTCCGATCACACACACCTTGATATTCTCATGGCCAGCAGCTCTCCATTTGTTAGTACTAAAAATTACAGAAATAACCTCCTTCTCGGTTGTTTATGTAGGAACAGATGTATTTGATCAACCATAAATACGTACGTCTATATTATATGTCTCAATTCCAGGTAATAATAAAATTCTAGTTTCTTAAACCCCTCCCTTTCTCTCTCTCTTTCTCTCGAGTTTCCTTTGTGTTCCAGTACTTGACAATGAGTTTCAATCAAAATTATGCAATAAACTTGGAGATCCATATTAAAAAAGAAATAAATGTACCTCTCAAATTATTTATTTTATTCTAATCTATTCTACTTCATTTAATCATTTATTTTTATGCAGAATAGGCTATTCTGTACTCATGCCAGAGCTTATACATGTATACAGGTTTAAACGTGAGTACAGATTCAATTCCAAACTTATTAGGATGGTGGTATAATGTGAACATTTTGTAACAAATTGCAGTTGATAAAACAACAACTTTCCAAAATCAGGACATCTTTTTAGGAAAAACGAACACCTCGGTTAGTTTTAATTATCACGAGATTTCTAAGTAACATGACAAATGTTACTTCCGGGTTCACCATAAGTGCACCTATATTCTAGTTCAATGTTTTGTTTCTTTCTTTTTGACAATCTTTTTGTGCAATCCCGACCCCACATTCTTTATCTTATTGTTCTCCGCTCAATCACTCTCCATTTATCACCATAATGTAAACCAACTCTATTAAAGTCTTGAGACAAAAAAAAGTGAATAATTATAGAAATGAGACGAGAAAAAAGCTTCATAAGTGTCCGGGAGGCAGGCTAACATTAAAATTTGACAATGTAAACAAAGTTTAAATTATAATTGTAAGGTTGAACGATCATCTTGACAATGATCAATTTCCAATCTACGTACTGGGTATTTTCACCGACCTTTGTCACAGATAAACAGGAGTTATTGATCGTCATAATGTTATCGCCCAATAAAAACTCGATCCCAGTGTATCAGAAAGCAAACTAGATATTAGATGGGAATCGGTATAGCAAGTATTGTCACGCCAACTCAGATTTACTCTGTACTCCGTTGGCAAAAGATACGAAGCCTTTATGGTTGACAATGTCGTCAAATATTGAACACTCTTAAATATCTGTTCTCTAAATGGTGTATCCATGTACGTTGTGACAGTATACCTCGCTACCAGACCCTACCCCTACCCCCTTCCCCTCAGGTGGCCTAATATCAATCTCTTTACGGGGATGATAATCTTACATAATGGTAAATACATGTAACTGTAATAATGATAACATACCCGGTAATAACTTAACCAATGATGAATTCTTAGATGCCTTCCAAACGTTATTAGACTCTCAAACTCGCAGTCCTGATACTAAATTTGTTAATGATATGATCACTACTCTAAATTCGAATGCCAAAGATTTTGATGTACCTTTTGATGACAATGAACATGATAAAGCCAAATCATCCTCTTATTACTCTGAAAATCAATTTGCTTCACACTTTTTAAATATGGATACGGCTGAGTTTTCTTTGTTTCATGCTAATATTAGAAGTATGAATAGAAACTTTGAGTGTTTGCGTAATCGTCTTGAACGTCTTAGTTTTAAATGTTCTGTAATTGGCCTATCAGAAACATGGCTTTCAGACACCCCTAATTCTTTGTTCACAATTCAGGGTTTTGATTTAATAGTGAATAATAGGACCAATAAAATCGGGGCGGTGTTGCGCTATATATTTCCTCCGAATATAAATATAATAATAGACCTGTATTGAATTATGTGAATGATTCCATAGAAACACTTTTTATAGAAATTGATTTTGTTAATAGAAAAAATATCGTTATTGGAGTCATATATAGGCCTCCCAAATCTAGCCACAATGATTTCTTAATAAGCCTTCAAAATATTCTCTCAAACCCAATACTGCGGGGCAAGGATTGTTTTTTAATGGGAGACTTCAATATTAATTTATTGAACTACCATTCCGATGCTCTTGTTCATGAATTCTATGGAACGATTCTAACTTCCTCATTTATACCACTTATTTCTAAACCAACTCGCATCGCAGAACAATCTTCCACCTTAATCGACAATATATTTAGTAACATGCATCCCTTTCCCCAAGCGGGCGTTGTAGTATCAGACTTAACGGATCACTTCCCCATATTTGCACATTTCCCAATCTTGCAGCAAACACAATGCCCTTCTATAATATACAAACGGAAGTTGTCTGAAGGTAATATTAATACTTTCAAAGACAGACTAAGCATAGTAGATTGGAATGATATTTATGATATGACTGATGTAAATAATAGTTTTGATGAATTTATGGCCAAATTAACTAGCTTGTTTAATGAATGTTGTCCTATGAGAAAATTCAATCTACAAAATAGGAAAAGAATTCCAAAATCTCCATGGATAACACCGGGCTTATTAAGATCAATAAATAGGAAAAATAATCTTTATTTGAAATATAAAGCGAATCCCACTGAAAGTTCTAAATCGAAATATTTGAATTATAAAAATACATTGACAGGGTTGCTACGTAGAAAAAAAAAATATATTTTTCACGTCAATTTATGAACTGTAACAAAGATGCTAAAAACACATGGGAATTAATCAATGAAGTTCTGAATAAAGAGAAAAAGAAAAGTACTATTTCTAATATACAAATTGATGAAAAAAAATATTGATGAGTTACAAGATATTGTTGATCACTTTAATGATTATTTTGTTGAAATTGGTCCAAATTTAGCAAGTAAGATACCAAACTGTGATAGAAAATTTTATGATTACTTACAAAACCCTAACCCTAATTCTATGTTCTTTACTCCTGTAAATGAAGGTGAAGTCCTTGACATTGTGAACAATTTTATAAGTAAACGCAGTTGCGGATAATTTTATAATTAAGAAAATAATAGCAAGTATTGTTGAACCATTCACTTATATATGTAATCTATCTCTGAGCACAGGTGTTTTTCCAAACAACATGAAATTAGCCAAAATAATCCCTAATTTTAAAAAGGATAATCCGTTATCGCGATCAAATTACAGGCCAATATCTTTGTTAACCACTTTCTCCAAAATACTTGAAAAAGTAGTTTTTACTCGCACAATGATGTTTTTGAATAATAACGATATTTTACATGAATCTCAATTCGGATTTAGAAAACACCATAATACAACACATGCTCTCCTCTCTCTAATCAATAATATTACAAGTTCTATTGATAACGGTACCCACACAATAGGAATGTTCTTAGATTTCTCTAAGGCATTCGACACTATAGATCATGAAATTCTCTTAAGCAAACTTTCACATTATGGCATAAGGGGCATTGTTTCAGATTGGTTTCGAAATTATTTATACGAACGTCAGCAATATGTCTGAAATATTAATTGTGGTGTTCCACAGGGTTCTATTCTAGGCCCTTTACTTTTTATCTTGTATATAAATGACTTTCATAGATCATCAAATTTATTGACTTTTATCATGTATGCAGATGACACTAATCTATTTTTCTCGCATAAAAGCCTAGAAACTATATGTAATGTGATTAATTCTGAACTGGATTCAGTTGCAAAATGGATTAAGGCTAACAAGTTATCACTAAATCCAGAAAAAACAAATTACATGTTATTTAGTAATACTCTTAACGAACTTCCTCATCCAATTCTCATAGATAATATACAAATACAGAAGGTGATTGAAACAAAATTTCTAGGCACTATAATAGATAATAAGCTATCATGGAAGCATCATATTGATAATGTATGTAAATTGATATCCAGAAACATAGGTATGATTAACAAACTCAAATGGTCTTTTCCGCCAAACATACTTCTATCACTATACTCCACACTAGTTTTACCATATCTTAAAGGGAGTGGCAAGTCGTAATCCATGGGCCTGACCAGTTGGCCTGACTCGGGGAAATTCGGATACAATCAGGTCCAATCGTGCGCTACCGAAGGAATGTTATTGCCGAATTCCTCGCGTGATCGTTAACTCCAATCCCAGCATACGTAACCGACCAATGAGATTCAAATACTGGAATAAAGAACGCGCCATCTTGTTTACTCAAATTTGGGTCAATGTGCGAACTTTTATTAGCTGCGCGCGATAAATTGAAGTCGCTTTGAACTTTGATCCAGAGAAAGAAGCAGCCAACTGTAAAACCGCCCATAGATTGCGACTTGTCGCTCCCTTTAATTATGGAATATTAGCCTGGGGAAACAGTGCGGCATGCCTGTTAGACAGAGTTTTTTTATTACAGAAAAAAGCTATGCGAATTATAAGTAATGTTAATTATCGCCACCACACTGATGGTCTTTTTCACTCTAATAATGTACTAAAGATTTATGATATTTACCGCCTCAATCGTGCTGTACTTATGTTTCAGTATCATAATCATGAATTGCCAACTGTCTTCAATAATAATATATTTACAGCAAATAATAAGATCCATCATTACCCCACCAGACAAATCAATCTATATCACTTGCCAAGAACTCGTACAGCATTAACCCAGAATACTTTTTCATATACAGCTCCTAAATTTTGGAATTCACTCCCTTTAAATATACGATATAGTATAAGTTTAAGTACAAACGTAAATTGAGAAAATCACTTATTGCTTTTTATGAACGTTGATCCCTCAATGGTGATTCTTATTTACCTGTGTAGAAACCTTCCAGATCCTGCCCCTCCATCCCCCCCCCCCCCCCCCTGTAATGATCAAAAACGTTTCTGCACTAAGTTGTATTGTCAATATTGTTGATTGCATAATACATATTGTGAAATACATGTACTTTGAAACATGAAAGTGTAATGAAAAAAAAATCCGAATCTGAAACTGTGACACGAAATCATACTCCTCATGGATAGACCATTTGTACATCGTTTGTACATCCATCGATGAAATACTAATATAATTTACTGCAATAAATCATATATAGCTACCTATTATGCTAGTCTCTTGACTACGCAAACCCGTTCGATAACTTAACACAAATGTGTCACAATATTGTGCGCACCCCCCGTAATCCTATTGTTCTCCCCTTCGCCACTCATCCGCAGCAATACGCAACGGCCATCTTCCTCTTTCTTGCTCGCAGAGACCTGCTTCTTCCGAAGAGTCGTCTTGCAAGACGACTCGGCCTTCCAGAACTCTCCCGAGTACTTTCGTACATGGGGAGGGAGAAGGGCTGCAGGTAAGTTGCCTAGTGGTGTTTCCCTGCAGGGTTTGCCAGCCTCGGAGCATGCGGCTTCGGGGCGGGTGGCGTTATAGTTGAGCTCGGGACGTCAACTCCGAAGCCCGTGGCTTCGGGGTGGGTGGCGTCAAGCTCTAGTGATTTGGATAGCACAAATCCAATCCCCCGGTCGCTCAGACCAGAAGCCTGGGAGACGTCTGTTTCCCGCGCGGTAGCGATGCCACTACTGCAGGGCAGCTCACGGGCACCGCCCATGTTGGTCTGGGTTCTCAAACCCTAGCCCCCGGCCGATGCCAAGTGGGGAAGCGAGTACTACGCGGGCTGTCCATATTGCCAGCTGATGGGAAGACTCGAGCCAACAATATTATGGGCGCTTTCCTATTGCCGCCCACGGGTGGAACAATACTGAGTTCACATACTATTAGTAGTCGGTGGGCGAATACTGGGACCTCGTCCCAGTCTGCCCTCGCGCCTGGCTATTGAATAGCCCCCGGCTGATGCCGTATGGGGGAACGAGTGCTACCCGGGCTGTTGCTTTGCCAGCTGATGGGAAGACTCGAGCCAACAATTATGGGCGCTCTACGGAGCAACAGGTGCAGTCACCTGAGTGCGCGACTACTAGTGCTCTCCTATTGTCGCCCACGGGCGGAACAATAGTGAGTTCACATACTATTAGTAGTCGGTGGGCGAATACTGGGACCTCGTCCCAGTCTGCCCTCGCACTGGGCGCCTAAGGCGCCCGGCCCATGGCTGTAGCATCTTCCTGCTCAGCGAGTATGGGTAGTCTGTGCGCGACCCTCAGCGCACTTCTCCCCTGGAGAGAGGCGGGCATCCCTCTGTTGAGGGTTTGGTTCATGTTTCCGAAGTAATGTTGTTTCGGAGACCCGCCCGAAGTCTGTCTGACCCTTCTCAATCTGAGATGCTCAGCATGATGCGGGTTTTTGCCCAACGACAGGGTTGGTCCCTCTTACCAGATACCACAACCCCTGCTTCTGTCCCTCTTCCGGGGTCTGACTTTGAGACTAATAAAGCAATCGCCTCTACCCCACAAAGGGAGAGCGATTGAGGCTCTGCCTGCTCCAACAATGTCTATTCAGAAACCGAAGCTTGAGAAGCCACATCCAAAACTGGTTCCGCTTGAATTGATCAGGACAATGGTCCACGAACAAAATCCGAAACAGGCGGACACTCCCATGGACCACTGTAGGTCTCCTCACCGAGCGGATCCCCGAGGGCTGGGAGTACACGGTTGTCCATATATCTCCCTGAATTTCAGTCAGCCCGCGCGCAGGGTTCGACTTCGCGTTGGTTCAGGCAGCAAGATTTCTCCGAGGGTATTTCTCTCGCGGAGGATTTCAAGGTGGAATATGACCGCATTGAATCAGCGCTCCTTGTTAAGCGCCCTGTTTCGATTAAGGGTAAGGCCTTTGCCTTTGGTTCCCAAGATCAAGACAGCTTTTTCTAGGCTAAGTCTCTCTCTCCGGAGATTTTAGCGGTGGGTCGACGTCTGCGTGCGACCAATCCGCTTACTTCTGCTTCCTTTAAGTCTGAGGATAAGCGTTGGAGCAATGTTGAAAGCCAAGTCAGAGCAGGTATGCGCTTGGCTGCTTTTCAAGGTTTTCTCTCCGACCTCAGGTCCAGGGCGGAGGAGTTGAATGTCACTGATGGTGATAAGCTGGTTTTAGTTTGCAGTGGTCACAACTTTCCAGTGCGGCTGCTTCGGTTATGTACCGTCGCAGGGTTTTTGGCCCTCTCTGCCCTCGGGGTTAAGGAGTCTGACATCGCGTCACTTCTCCGGGATGTCCCGTCTCGGGGTCCTTCGCTCTTTGGCGGTCAATTCGCTACAGTTTTTCAGAGGGAGATTGATGCGCGGAAGCAGATCACTGAGATGACTAAGCAGTTCACCGCTTCCTTTAAGCCGACGCGGGCCCCTGCCCGTCATGCCCGTCGGAGGCCTTTTGCTCCCACTTCAGGACAACACAGTCGTGTTTCTGGGGGCCTGCCTGCTGAGCTTCAGCCAGTTCCTTCTCGTGGGAGAGGGGGCGTGGCAGAGGCTCTTCGAGAGGTACTCGTGGCTCCCTGCGTGGCAAGGCGACGGCTTCGCACAAGGCTACGCCTAGTCTTTGATGGTCTTCCCCGAGCGCTTGTTCAATCCGACATGGTAGGTGGCCGACTTCGTTCTTTTCTCCCGGCTTGGGAGGCTATCTCTGGGGACGCATTCGTGCGCTCTGTAGTGCGAGACGGATTCTTCATAGATCTATCCGCCTCGCTCCCCGGAGGGGCTATAAGATCTCGTTCACCTCCCATGTCTGCCCTGGCTCGTTGTCACGCCTCAATGGAGATCAAATCTTTGTTGAACAAAAGGGCTATAGAAAGGGACCGCCCATCTCTTTCCTTTCTCCGATCTTCGTTATTCCCAAGCGTTCGGGAAAACTTCGTTTGATACTGAATTTCAAAGGAATAAACTACGCGAACTACGCGATCTAGGACTACGCGATCTCAATAGATCTCAAAGATGCGTATTTCCATATCCCCATTCATGGCGCTTCGAAGAGACTTCCTCCAAGAGACCTTTCGATTTCGCGCTCTTCCCTTCGGGCTGCGCCCAGCCCCTCTGGCATTTATGCAGGTTGTAGCCGTCTTGGCAGCCTCGCTGAGGCGCCGCGGCCTTCGGCTATTTTGCTATCTGGACGACTGGCTCCTCCTAGCGGAGTCGCACGATCGTTTGTTAGACGAGGCTTGTTTGCTCGTCTAACTTACTCAAGACTTGGGTTTCCTAATAAATTGGGAAAAGTCAGAGTTGGTTCCTACTCGCAGCCCGGTTTTTCTGGGGGCTGTGTTAGACATTCGGAATCAATTAGCTCGGCCCAGTCGAGACAGGATTCTGACTATTGTCTCTGCGGCTCGCAAGCTCATTCTGGCCAGATAGGTCAGGGCCAGACAGTGGCTTCAGGTCTTAGGTTTCGCGCGCGAGGCAAGTCCTTCCGTACCCCCCTTCCGTCGATCTCGTCTTCGACGGACGCCTCTCGGCTGGGATGGGGCGGACATTGCAACGGCAGCACGGTTTCGGGGGATTGGTCTCATCTCGGGACTCTACCCCATATCAATGTCCTGGAATTCATGGCAGTCTTCTTAACCCTGCTTCACTTCAGAAGTCGACTTCTCAGTCGTTCAGTTCTGATCCTCACGGACAATGTCACAGTGGTGGCTTATATCAATCGGCAGGGAGGCACTCGTTCTGCCACCCTGAATGCCTTAGCAGCGCAGCTGTGGAGGTGGTGTCGTCACATGGCGATCATGCCTGTTGCCTCTTTCATCCCCGGTCAGGAAAACCTCATTGCGGATTTTCTATCCCGGGGATTTTCTATCCCGGGGCAGAATGGAAGCTCCATCCAGAGGTCTTTTCCCGCATTTGCAGTTGCCTGGGCCCACTGGAGGTGGGCCTGTTTGCGTCAGCTCTGAACCACCAGCTTCCGAAGTACTGCTCCCGTGTTCGCGACCGGGAGGCTTGGGCTCTGGATGTTTTCTCTCTCAGTTGGGAGAATCTTCGAGGGTTTGCCTTTCCCCCTTCCAGCTGATCGTGCGAGTCTTGCAGAAGATCAGGGGAGATTGGGCTCGGGTGCTTGTAATAGCTCAATTGTCCCAGGAGGATTTGGTTCCCGGAGTTAGTGCGCCTTCTGGTGGCTCAACCGTTCCTCTTTCCGCTCAGAGCGGATCTGGTGTCGCAACCCCTCTCGGGGATTCTTCACCACAGTCCGGCGTCCCTTCATTTGACTGCTTGGCCCCTGTCGGGGAATCTGCAAGATAGTCAGGTCTCTCTGAAAGGGCCGCTGACTTTTTAATGTCCAGTCGTAGAGTCTCTACTAGGGAAATTTATAATTCCCGTCTTCCAGTCTTTTATTAATCAATTCAATCAATCAAACCCCGTCTAAGGCTCCTATTGGTTCAATCGCGGATTTTCTAATCTCGCTGTTTGACAAAGGGAGGTCCATGTCTACTATCCGAGGCTACCGGTCTGCGATCGGCGCCATTCTTTTGGGGTTTTCGGATGGCTTGGGGATTTCTAATTCCCCGCTGTTGAGTGGATTGATTCCGTCTTTCTTTCTGAAACGTCCCTGAAAGGTGTGACTCGTTCTCAGTTGGTCCCGTCTTGGAGTTTGCCTCGGGTCCTAGAAGCCCTAGAAGCTTCACCATATTACGGTAAAGACGCTCTTCCTGATAGCCATTGCCTCTGGTCAGAGGCGCAGTACCCTTCATGCCCTCTGTCTTACTCCTGGCCATGTTTGTTGGGAGAGAAAAGGCGTTAATTTGATTCCTAAGCTTCTTTCATTGCCAAGAATCAGATGGCTTCTTCTGGCCCTGTTGAGATTATTCTTTGTCCGCTATCTGACTTTTCGTCAGTGCATGAGGACAAGGTTTGGTGTCCTGTTAGAGCTCTCAAATGGTATATTGATAAGACTAAGTCTTGTCGTAATGATGATCAGTTGTTCCTGATCACTCGAGAGCCTTTTTCTCCTGCTTCTCTTGTTTCCATTTCTAGATGGATTGTCGAGGCTATTCGGGCCGCCGGCACAGAGGCCCTCTTGTCAGATAGTAAGCCCCATGCTCATGACACTCGTAGTGTCAGCTTCTCTTGGGCTCTGTTTCAAGGTGTGACGCTTAATGATATTTTGAAGGCTGCCTATTGGCGTTCGCACAATTCCTTCATTTCTTGCAACCTTGAAGGCCGCTGTGTCTTCTTTGTAATTTGTAATCTTGTTCCCTTCTTCTCTTTAAACATGCCCCCCCCCCCCGTTTTTTGAATGGGTGCTAGTCTAGCATAATAGGTAGGTATATATGATTTATTGCAGTAAATTTGTAAAATCAGCATTGATTTTCTTATTTACTATATAAATCTATATACCTACCTATGACCCTCCCTCCTTCCCCTCGCCTTGCAAGCAACATGTTTTTCTACTTGTGGTTGCTCGCAAAAGAGGAAGATGGCCGTTGCGTATTGCTGCGGATGAGTGGCGAAGGGGAGAACAATAGGATTACGGGGGTGCGCACAATATTGTGACACATTTGTGTTAAGTTCTCGAACGGGTTTGCGTATTCAAGAGACAAGCATAATAGGTAGGTATATAGATTTATATAGTAAATAAGAAAATCAGTGCTGATTTTACAAACTCGTTGAAAAAGAAGCGATCTGATTTGCTCCTTTCCTTGTCATTAGCTGTTCAATATTCTTATCTCTTGGTTCACGATACCATTAAGGTTAGAATATTATGCATCTCTTTTACTGATCTGTACGGGGACCCATTCAAATCAGTGAGATCTTTTTTATTAGTATACGAGGGGGCAGTTATTGGTACATGTAGGCCCATACCTGTTCCGAATGTTAATTTCCAAAAAATCAAGAAAGGTTCATTAAACCGAAACCCACTCACCAACCCTATAATTTTCGAAACATTGGACCCCTTCCCGCTTTTACTTTCTGAATCACCAAATTTTGGATGAACGATCACCCGCTACCCCTTCCCCATCCCCATTTCCCCCACCCCTCTCTCTCTCTCTCTCTCTCTCACACACACACATACCCTTTCTCTCTCTCTCTCTCTCTCTCTCTCTCACTATTTCTCTCTCAGTTTACCACCTCCATCTAAAAATTTTCAAGCCATTACGGTCCTGGGACAAAAATGTAATAATTGTAGAAATCATATACAAGAAAGTAGCTTCAAAAGTGTCTGAGAGGCTTATATAATCATAGCTGAAACAAAGGCATTCAAAATTTTCACTGAAATTATCCTGGAAATTTTAACTCACCTATTCCTCGTTCATTGTGTATCAGCCAATGATTAGTAAACATATCAGTCTTTTCCTTTTATAATGTGATATTGTATTGATCATCCTGAGTATAATATGTATATGGCTTTAGTTCGTCACTCTGTTTCTAGAAACTGGGAATTCCCACCAACCATTGACACAGACAAGCAGAATGAGATCGTAATCGTCCTGAAATTTATCGCCCAATAAAAGGCTAGATCTTTAATATGCAGACTGAAAAATCACATTCGGGTGTATAGCAAGTATTTTTACGTCAACCTTAGAATTACCTCTAGAGTTCCAGCCTATTATGGCATTATCATCACGTACTTGTAATTCATATACTAGTATACTGTATTATGCTCGGAGATTAGATTAGATTAGATTAGATTTTATTGAACTCTATCGACCCCCAATCGGGAGTATGAGAGTCTCAACAAGAACACATTTACAATAATGAATATGATTATACAAACGAACATATTTACAATAATGAATATGATAATACACTGTACAAATGAACATCTTTACAAAAATGAATATGATTATACAAATGAACATTTTTACAATAATGAATATATGGCTTTTTTTAGAACATGCTATAATGAATAATGAATATGATTATACACAAATGAATATGATTATATACTGTACAAATGAACATCTTTACAAAAATGAATATGATTTTACAAATGAACATTTTTACAATGATGAATATATGGCTTTTTTCTGCATAATGATAATGTGATTATACACTGTACAATGGAACATCTTTACAAAAATGAATATGATTATACAAATGAACAATTTTACAATAATGAATATATGACTTTTTTTCTGCATAATGATAATGTGCTATTTATTTATACCGAAATGCTGACATCATGATCCCGTTACATTGGTGGATACGTGGTTGCTGTTTTATATGTTGTTTTTTGTGTTTTTTTTTATGTAGCGCGTTGCTTTAAGCCATCGGAAAAAATGAGAAAAATGCTAAATCGTTCAGAAATTGCCACGGCGTACAAGAAATGCTTATTCATCCTAATAATTTGAAATGTTATATTATTGTTGTAATGAAAGTGGTGCAACCATCCAATACTATTTCTTTGACTGTGAATTTGATTAACTGCGACAATAATTTTAATTATATACTCATAGTGCTGTATCATACATTGCTCGTTCCCATTATTTTTAAAGACTGTTGTCAATCTTATTACTCTTTGGAGCCTATAAAAGTTTTCTCATTAGGCTCCTTAATAGTTATGTTTACACGTAGTACATAGCATCGATAGTACATAGCACATGCTTTGTAAGTCTCGAAACTATTTCCATTGCGTTCAGACAGGCCATGATCGACTTGCTTCTATCACCCACTCGTGACTATTCATCGCTCACTCGCTGCCAAAACAATAATTACTGCGCCACACACGGTGACCCGAGTATAATTGGTATGATCAAAACGCGTGCACAGGGGTCATATCATGCGAAGTTGCAAGTGAAGATAGCAGCGAGTGAAGCAGCGATTGCGTTCACATTGCAAAATTAATAGTCACATGCGCGGTGGGTGGTCTACTGCAAATCATCGATGCTTTGTCGCTGGATCCTGAGATTTACTCCTGCCAGAATAGTTTCGAAACCTAGCTCCAACTCGCTTCTATCTCGTGACTATCTGCGTTCAGACAGCGTTTGGTCTTAAAACTATCTGGCCATGACCAAAATAGACTCGAAACCTAGATATCATCGATGCTATCGCTCTACGTGTGAACCCGCCTAATGTTTCACTATTATTCTAGCCCAATCTTTTCAATTGATACTGTATGCAAACGTATAGATATGAGTTACTCACCTTCTTATATAATTTATATTGTTTGTACCATTTATACTGTAAAAGCATTGTAAATGTGAAATATGAAACAAAAGACTGAAACGCTAAATGAACGCTAAATTATATTATACTAAATTACACTATGAATGAATACACGTTTATTTTCACCGTGTTCTCATTGGCTACTTATTCTTCTGATACCATGGCTCAAGATATAGGCTAGGTGGCGTAGAAATACAGGGACCGCAGAACCGGGGGGCTTGGGGGCTGCAGCCCCACCCCCCCCCCCCCACACACTTTTTTCAGTAAACACGTGCAAACGTATGGCAGTGCAAAAATGTGGTATACACGCTGCCCCCCCCCCCCAAACCCCCCCCCCCCCCCCCACCACTAAGCCCCTACACTTTCCAAGACGTTCCGCGGCGCCTGGAAATATACAGCTTTTCCACTGATCTGTACGGGGACCCATGCAAATCAGTGAGGTTTTTCATTAGGGACGGGGGGGGGGGGGTTCAGTTTTTGCTACATCATTCTTGTTTCCGGAGGTTCATTCTCTACGAACAGAATTCATTATTCAAAATGGACGATCATCAGGACTTTCAGGAGAGCTACTTTATTTATCGTTTTGTTGGCTGGCATTTTGGTCAGGGTTATGGCAGTAGTTGTTAACCTCTCTTCTCTCTCTCTCTCTCTCTCTCTCTCTCCCTCTCTCTCTCTCTCTCTCTATTATATCCTTTTCCTTTCTTTCCCTCTCTCTCTCACACACACACACACATCTTTCTCCTACTCTCTCTCTCTCTCACTCATATCGCTCTCTCACTCTCCCTCTCTTTCTTGCTCTCCTCCCTGTCTTTCTCTCGCTCTCTCTCTCTCTCTCTCTCACACACAACACACACACAATAACTTTAAATTTATGAACACTACCTTTGGAATACAGATACGATATTCCGACATGTACAATTCTTTCAGCAAAATGTAAAATTTAGGTAGAGTCTATACCAGATACAATTTGTCTAAATAATGAATACTAGTAAGTTTCAAATTATAACAAAAACTGAGAACATAATGTGTGACCTGACTTGAAACCAATCGGCAGGGTTATAAAAGAAGCATATAAATACAATTTCAGTTAGAACTATAAAGCGTTACATAATTATAAATCTAGATATAAGAATTTGCCACCTTCTGCACCGCCATTATTGGTTGAAATAGTTCAAAAACAGACAATTCATTTAATCACATCAGCAAAATATGGGATGGAGTACAGCTGATTGAAATCACATTCAATATTCTTTATTGATCAGCAAAATGGAACACACGTTAAATATCACATACATTCAGGATTGTTGTAAAGTCATATTGCATCGTTCACGAACGCAAGTACCGGTACAAAAAGAAAAAAAAATAAATGAAATTTTTTTCTTCAATTTATCAAAAACTGACAAATCATCGATCACTTTCAAAACCAACTATATCTACTATGATATGAGAGATTTTTGTGACTGTAAACTGGTCTGGTTACATTCTCCATGAAAGTATTATAGTTTTTAATAAACAAAAAGAACTAAAACAAAGGCACTGTTAGCCTAGGCCTACATTGATTCAAATGAAATCAACGATGATCAATCTGCAAATAATATAGGAGTGATCCAGTCATCTAACAATAAAATATACGTCAGAAGATAATTTGTTGAAATACTTCTCTGCAAAACATTTCAGGAATTGAAAAAAATAAGAATGTTGTTGAATTTACATATACTTCTGATTTGCGTATTTTCGATTTTCTAGCTCTAAGTTACACAAGCACACACGCGCGCGCGCACACACCATATACGTTTATGGTATGAATCGAATACTCATATTTATGTATCTGTAGGTTAATACATATAAGCATCAATCCTGCAATAACCTGACGCAAGTTCAAAGCAAGTCTTAAATGAGAAGGAAAAAAAAATTAAAACCACATCTTGAAAAAAAAAAGAAATCGGTCCTAGAATTCTGTAATACTAACCGATGACGTCTACATGGAACTATAAAGAATAATGATGAATTATTATTAAATAGTAAACCATATGCCACAAGTTACAGATATTCTTACCAATGTTTTCAGGCAACAGGTTATACATAAAAACATTTACAATACATATCTAAACAGGGAAAACCCAAGGGCAGTTTACTAATCAATAAAGATACTAGTATGAATTGGAAAAAATTATTTGTGATGCAAGATCTGGCTCTATAATTAGAACAAATCATTGAATATAGAACATAAGAAATATCAGCTTTATATTCGAAATAGATCCTCCAAACTTTTCCCCAGATTTTAAATAACTTCATATTCAAGGTCTTTACGTGGCAAATGATTATCCCGAGCATTCAACTAATTATTCACAAGGTACCTTTAACATTTACTTTCAGGACGTTAAGATTTTTTAATGAGAACTAAGAAGATACCACAATCTGACAGGATATTGTGATTTTTTTTTTCAAAGTAAAATAATAATCATTATGTTTGCACTTGAAAATTTATAATCATGTAATAAGTGTTCATTTTTAATTGTTTAAAGGCTTGAACATCAAGTGATATATAATGCTAATTTTCATGTGTAAACTTCCTCTAGATTATTTTCTCTTAGAAGTAGTTCAAATCTCGAAATAAATTCGATATAAGACTTACATTCGTTTACAAAATGTTGCCGAGAACTTTATAGCACTATAGCTTTAATAAGTTTATTATATAACTGCCATTAATTTCTGGATCAAATCAATTAACAGATGGAATATAAGAACTAATGCAAAGAGGTATAGTGTCAGGCGACTTTTTAGTGGAATATGTAGAGCCTGTCAGGAGTGCAGAATGCCAGCTCTCCTGATCGGAACTCCTGAAGGTAGTACCAGTTGATCTCAGGCTTCTCTATCTTGTAATCAGTGATTACATTCCTGACATGCTCTAGCTCGTTGGTGTACTCATCGATACTGACCAATCCCTCATCATATTTGACCCAAGCAATCATAATTAAATTCCCTTGAGACACAGTAGCATGTAGAAGGCCATTAGATTTCGTTAATTGATATTTCAAATTCCCTTCTTGATCAATGATTCGTAATGTATTACTATATCGAATGATCAAGAAATCATTATAACTTGTGATTTGCACAGGTTCATATGCATCACATTGTATTTCTCTGATCGCCTTCCCACCTGCTGATGAGAATACTTGGATCTTTTTGGCTTTCCTAAAACTGATATAAATCTGATCATGGGTGTCTACTGTAAGATCACCATATCCACCTTCAGCGCGGCTAAGAGTCTCAAACCCAACATCCAGCTTTTCGCACTCCGTTGTGTATAGCGTTATGGCATTACTAGTATCACGTACAACATACCGACCATCTGATAGGAAACTTAATTCACAGATCTTGACATTCTTGAGCACTGTTTGCTGTAGCTGACCATCAGCAGAGAAGATTTCCACGCCTCCTTTACAGCATCCCACTGCCATCCTACCATCGATTGTAGGAACCATGGCATTCATACTACTCTTAGTCGGCAAAGCAATTTTCCGTTCCCACTGAATTCACGATCTTACCTAGACCCAGCTCGTTCATTCCCACGTTTCTCTCAAAGACAATACATTTTCCTTTCTTGCTCGAGTGCCTCGGTTGCTTGCAGTCAGGATCTGCTTGCCTCAAAGCTTCTTGTAATTCCTGATGTAGCGTGTCGTGTGGAGCCAAAGCATCCATCCCCAGTGGTATCTTTGTCCCATTGGTCACCAGGTCGGCTATGGTGGTCACGTGAACTATCTGCTGTTGAGCCGATTTCTTCATTTCGTCCAATTCTTTCTCTGCTCCTTCAGTCTTAGCTTTGACTTCACCAATGAGGCGCGCTTTCCTCACTGTTATCTGTCGGATTGATTCTTCATATGCTTCGTTGATATCGGCGATGCACTGCTTCTTCACATTGCTCACTCGATCTTTCTGTTCATCAATGAAGTCAACGTACTTCTAAAAGCAGGAACGTTTCTTATCCGTCTAGGATTTGACGTTCTCGACACTTTTCAAAAAGTGATGCTTCGATGACCCGATGTCCTTCATGGGCATGCTCAATGACACTACATCTGAAGCACGCAAATTTCCTGCAGTCAGAACAGAAGCACTCCTCGTCTTCTTTCGGATGTTTCCTGCATTTTCGGTACCGTCGTATTGCTACCTTTCCCGATGCGATATCATATATGGCTGAGACCACATGGTCGCTGAAGCTTTCCCATTTGGAGTGCCTGGTTTGGCAGGTGATACAAAGATACCTGCCGCAGTCCTGACAGTAGAATACAGCTTTTGGGTTGTCCTCCGATTTACAATTAGTGCAAACCTGATATTGTTTTTCTACATCCTCTATGAGAGACTTTAAAACTAGATTTGCCTGTATTTTGCTTATATCTTGGTTTGGGATATTGGTTTCAGCTCTGCAGACAGGACATCGCAGCGTTTGGCCGTTACCCTGGCATTCTAGGAGGTTGTCCAGACAGGCCTTGCAGTAGGTGTGAGAACAAGACAGGATCTTGGGATCTTTGAAGGTATTCAGACAAACAGGGCACTCCAAGCTTTGATCAGTGACATTCTTTAAGTCATCAGCCATGATTGGAATTCTACAGAAGTAGGAAATATTAAAGGGGAAATGATGCTTATTATTATGTTACTCCTGTGATCCGTTTATGAACGATTATTATTTTATCGGGGGTTTTCTGATGCCTTTCTCTGTAGAATGTAACGTACACAAAGTAAGTTATTCAACAGCTTGATATAGTTAATTCTATAATCGTTCAAATTTTCACATAATGATGAATATAAATTCATGTGACCGAATAAGTAAACTTATGGAAAGATCCTGACGCAATACTTTGTCACAAAGGTAGGAGGCCTATGACTGTACATGACGAACCATGGAAAACTAACCAAAATCTCTGTCAGGTTGTCAAACACCCCTAAAAGTGTGATAACTGTTTTTCCATCAAAGATCATGGACCAATTTCTTTTTTAAATCATAAAAACACGCAAACTAATCATCAAAAATTAGAACATAATTGAGGAGAGGATTCCCCGCCCCCTCCCACATTATTACCCTTTGACCATAATCTCCCCTTACAATATTCTCGTTACAATATTCTTTAATATTACCTTCGAACTTCAGTTACTCAAAAGAGCTTACTTAATTTTCAAAGTATAAGTTTTTAATAATTCAGGCAACAAAGTGGAGAAAACAAATCGTGTTCATAATCTCAATCTAAACCTTATCTTCTAGATATAAATGGTGGTAGTACAACCACCTATCTTCTATCTTTCACTGCGCCATGAGCATCTACCCATGATGGATACCGGCGCATTACAAGTGTTCATATTATTATTATTATTATTATTATTAACCAATAACAGCTTCACAAATTCCTGGACCGATAGAAAACAAGAGTAATTCTAATGACATGTTTGCAAGTTTCACCTACAATATCTACTGAGGAAGATAATTATTACAATATTGTATCATTTTAAACAAATAATCTTTGTCTTTTAACATCATGATGTCTTGTAATATCACGACCATTCATGTGTATTATAGTTAATAGATATAATCATTTGATAATACTATAGTAAATACAACTTACCATATGTTAAACATCATTATTCGAGAAAATCATTGAAGGTAACATGATCTCGGACTTTCCAAAACTTGACAAACATGCCTTTTCCTGGTTCACGATCAAATATACTTAATACTAGCCTTGCTTCGATTCCAATTTGCTTTGTTGTCTGGTAGCCCAAACTGATATCATTTACCTAGTCCAAGTCTTTCTCTTTGTTATCTCTATCAGTCCCTAACTCTATCTCAACCCAATGCCCTATCTAGACACTATTTCATAAAAACTTTGCTGATGTTGATATTTATTCATTTCATCTTCGTTCAACAGGGTAGCCTAAATCTGCAATTAGGCCAAAAAATACTATTAAGTTTTAGATATTATGCATGTGTACATTAAAACTTTTGAACAGAACCTATATCATGCCCACTTATAAAACACGTAATTTGGCAAAGTGACAAAAGCTCACTGGAGATGTACAAATAGACAGTAATGATCGTGGAATCAAGAAAGGCAAATGAACCGTTGACTGAAGGGTAGACTAATACTAAATATTTCGTAATGTACACATAGGAAATATCGGGTTTTCCGGCCAATGTCGCAATCATCAGTCAATTTATTAAATTTTGCTTCACTTTTGCACAAACACCTTTTACCGAATGGATTCCCTACCCCTCCACCCCCCCCCCCCTCCTTGAAAAAAACATCAACCTGGAATACTCTAAGTACACTCTAAGTGTGACTTCTATTTTTTGAAATTCAGTGGGCACCTGCCGAACGGGCAGTATACATATACCTAGTTATAAAACAATATGCAATTTTAAAACTTCACTCGTTCCTCAGAGTGCAGACAAGTTTGCTCTCAAATCATTTTGAGACATACAATTTGACTCGTGATAGGAAAATATGATGTAAACTGTTTTTCTTCCAGGTGTATCTGAACGTTTGGGTCCAATTGTAGATGTCGGGAATTCGAATTAGTAAATGGACAATTGTAACAAATTACTGTGTTGGATAAAATTAACGTGCATGTATTGTATATGTTTATCTTTTTTCCTTAATGAGGTGCTAATTTATAATTCATTTCATTCCTTCGCTCGTTGTTGAAGCGCTTTTAACCTTGTGGGCTACTTTAAGTCGGTAAGGTGTATTTACTTTCATTATATTCGTCATTTTTATACTTTAAAGCTTAAGTTGAAAAATGTTAACACTGAAACATATCTACATGATATCACTAACCCTATAACCTTACGGAAGCAGAAATAAAGTAACCAATGTCTCACACCCCAAAGATTTAAAACAAAGGAAAATATTTGGAGGGAATTTTCCATGATTATGGGCGTCATTCTATCTCTGTTTCTTCTCTTTCCCTCTCACCATCGTCCCTACCACACACACTCAAACACACCCATCCTTTTACACGCATTTACACTAGGGTAATATTTCCCAAAAGAATAAAGATTTATGGACAGGAACATTTGTTTCAGGGCCGGGAGATACAATAGCAGCTATGATTTATTGAAAACATTTTTGTCTAATGAATTGAAGTGTAAAGGTCTGACTACTTCTTAATAATATTTTAAAATCCATCTCTGTATACGCTATTATTAATATTTTGCAAATGGGGTTACAAAATAAGTCTGATGAATGACTACAAAAGTATAATGCAGACAGAAACGATTGATATTTCTCCATCGTTGATTTAATATATTATTCTTTCCACAAACACAGATTAAAAGGTACTTTAAACATAATTTGGAATAATAAGTCTATCAAAATAGTGATGGTCTTGAATCCCAGGTAAAATTGTAAACATATTGAGTCGAGTTATGCTTTAAATCATATTCAAAGGCTATCTCATATTAAGCATCTTATTTTGCGTTTCCCAGCTTCTAAGAA
The DNA here is from genome assembly GCA_025617745.1 of Heliocidaris erythrogramma. Taxonomy (NCBI): domain Eukaryota; kingdom Metazoa; phylum Echinodermata; class Echinoidea; order Camarodonta; family Echinometridae; genus Heliocidaris; species Heliocidaris erythrogramma. The sequence continues at coordinate 15,084,937 of CM046861.1, forward strand.
GACCATGGTTTTTGTTTTTCAGGATATTCCAATCCTGAATCATCAACATTATTGTTTGGTTAAAATATTGCTTTCTATGATTAATTAACAATTTAGGAAGAAAGTACATTTTGAATGTTGAGATTTGTTGCAAAAATCAAGAATTTAACCAAAATCTCAAATTGGCAACACTAGCCATTGTTAATTCTGTTGCCAAATTGGAAATTTATCATATTGGCATCACAAACCCTTGTTATTATTGTTAAATGAGTAGTTAATTAAATGTATCAAACTGGCAATACAAATCTTTTTTTTAAGATTGTTGACAAATGTTTTAATCTTAAAATGTTAAATTGGCAACACAAGCTTGGGTCAGTCTCAGATTTACTGTCCTAGAGACAGGAGGTACAGAAAATGTGATCAGGTTACATCACATCAATCCTTTGTATCCACTGGTATTTTCAGCGAAGTTTATGTGCTCGTCATAGAAAAATCATTGCCGTATCTCGGTTTGATGAGCACATCGGTTGTCACTCGTTCTTCGTCAATTCATAGCATTCGATTTTTCTTCGCCAACGGGAATTGTAACGGAGATTAGGACAAGAATGGCTGAAACGGCAAAGGACTTAAAGATTAAGCGGCGCACCGCCAAGGCAAAGCTGACCAGATGTAGTAAAGCTCTCCAGTTGCTTCTTGACACGAAGGAGAAGATAGCAGATATTGTGATCTTGTACACTTGGTGAAACAAAGTTACAACACACTGGAGCAGATAGGCAAGACGGAAGACATTAATAATAGTCATATGTTAGCCTTGATAGAAAAGAAACTCAGCATAGAAGATCGGAAATTATGGTTCAGACAACAAAGTGGCACACAGGCGCCTTCCTTCTTGGACCTATTGAAATGGTTATCTGATGAACTGAAGACACGTCTTCGTGCTACAGCTCCTCTACGAAGTGGAAAGTCATCTACCAGTTCGGTCGGTCACATAGCCGAAGAGGGTATGCATGCATTCACAAGCAACCATACATCTACAAGCAACCCTACAGCAAGAACACCGGATTTTAAGTGCTGGTTGTGTAAATCTAATGAACACTGGATCGACAAATGTAGCAAGGTGATAAGCAAGTCACAGCAAGAGAGATTCATACTGATGAAAAACAATCATGCTTGCTACAGTTGTCTGAAACGAGCAGGCAAGGACCATAACATGAACACATGCAGAAGGAGGAAGAGATGCAACAAGGAGAACTGCTCTTCATTCCATCATCCTTTGTTGCACAGAGAAACTGAGCATACCAGCACTGTGGATGTCGCTAGTGTCTCGGGAGATAAGGCAATACTACCAGTCATAAATGTTAAAATTCTTGGGCCAAGAACTTCAACTGTTGGGAGCTGCCTTCTGGACTCTGGAGCACAAATTTCCATTATCAAACAGTCGGTTGCAGATGATCTCGGGCTTAGAGGTAAACCAATCAAGGCAAGGTTGGTGGAGATACGGAAACAGTAAATTCAAAGCTCTATCAAATGAGGATTCGGTCGCTAGATGGTCAGAAAGCTTTTACCATTGAAGCAGTTGGACTTGAGAAGATTAATGACAATATAGCAGCGGTAGAGATAGAGGAATTGGCGAAAGTGTTCCACTTGGATAAGACTGTCTTGCATCGAAGTGGAGGTTCCATAGACCTTTTGGTAGGTGTTGACTACGCAAAACTACAAGCAGGCAAGACCAAGCAGGAAGGAGATCTGGTAGCTAGGTGTACTCCCCTAGGTTGGGTGGTTTTCGGAGCAACACGCCAGATGACTATGCACGGCATGCATGATATCATGAACATTCAAATCATGAAGAATCCAGTTGATTTGCAAGACTTCTGGACAACTGAAGCAATGGGAGTGTGTAGGCAGGAGCATGATGAACAGAAACTAATCCGCGACTCTTGTGAAAAGGTTGGTCGACAATGGTTAGTACCATACCCATGGAGAAAAGACCCAGCCACACTACCAGACAATAGACAACTCGTTGAAAAGATGTTACAAGCTACAGAAAAGAAACTTGCAAAAAATCCACAACATGCCGAGGCGTACAACAAGCAAATTCAAGAAATGGTAGAGATGGGTTTTGCACGGAAACTAACAGATGATGAATTGAAATCCTACAATGGTCCAGTTCATTATATTCCCCACCATGCAGTCATCAGACCGGAGAAGAAAAGCACACCGATACGCATTGTGTTTAACTCTTCGGCACGGTATCAGGGTGAATCGCTGAACGACTTTTGGATGAAAGGCCCCGACCTACTCAACACGCTATTCGGAGTTATTCTCAGATTTAGAGAGAAACATGTGGGTCTCTGCGCAGACATCTCCAAGATGTACCATAGAGTTCTCATTCCACCATCAGACCAGCAGGTTCATCGCTTCCTATGGAGAAACCTCCGGCCTGACAAACCACCGGATGTGTATGTGATGAAAGTCGTCACGTTTGGTGACAAGCCAGCTCCTGCGATGGCGCAGACGGCATTACGTCGCACAGCAGAGGAAGGTCGTGGGAAGTACCCAGAAGCTGCAACGGTCATATCTAGGGACACGTACATGGATGACATTTGTACCTCAACGGAGACACCACAGGACGCAAGCCGTTTGACGAGGGAAATTGACGAGATCCTATCAGAGGGAGGATTCAAGGTCAAGGGCTGGATTTCAAATGTAGCTTTGGATGAGACAAGAGAACAGGACCCAGACAAACACGTATTGGGTGATCTAGCAGAAGAAAAGGTGTTAGGAGCAGTCTGGAACCACAAGCAAGATACATTCTCCTATCGAACCAAGGTAGAGATCAAAGGAGAGGGAAAAAACTTGACAAAGCGAATAATTTTGAGTCAAATAGCACAAATCTTTGATCCAATCGGATTCACTGCCCCATTTGTCATCCGAGCAAAGATTGGGAAGCCGGCTATGAGTGGGATGTGGTTCTTCCAGATGACTGTCAAACTGAATGGAGAAGGTTCTTCCAAGAAATGGGAAAGCTTCAAGAAGTCAAATTAGAAAGATGCTTGACTCCGAACAACGTTGCAGGGTTGCCAACACTATGCATCTTTTGTGATGCATCCCTTGATGCATTTGGTGCCTGTGCATACTTAAGATGGGAGACCATCAATGAAGGTTATCAAGTACGGTTTGTAGCAGCCAGATCACGTGTCGCACCTTTGAAGCAACTCACTGTACCTCGCCTTGAACTTCAAGCAGCCGTATTAGCTAGTAGATTGTACAAGACAATCAAGGACGAGCTCACCATGAACTACAGCAACGTAGTCTTCATGACGGATAGCATGATAGTTCTGGCATGGATAAAGAGTAGAGCCAAGCGTTACAAGATATTTGTAGCTACACGAGTTGGTGAGATACAGAGCAACACCGATCCAAGTCAATGGAAGCATATTCCAGGAGAGATGAACATTGCCGATGCTCTATCGAGAGGATTGAAAGCGGATGAACTGAAAGGGGTATGGCAATATGGTCCCAGTTTCTTGCGCCAGCCGAAGTCGAAATGGCCAGTAGGAGTCAATGAGAAACCAGCAGGAGTTGATGAGAGACTGGTAGGAATTGAGGACGAGAAACGCAAGGAACATTCGGTGCTTGTAGTATCACAATCCAAAGAAGAGCTGATAAACTGTGAAAAGTTCTCCAGTTGGAGGCGTCTTGTTAGAGTAACGTCAAACGTTTTGAAGTTCGTCGAGAAGCTAAAGGCTAGATGCAGAAAGAGAGGGGGAAAGACTGGAGATGAAACACACTCACACCAGAAGAGCTACAGAGAGGAGAGACATATCTGATCAAAGCTGCACAGACAAACTTGAAGGAAAGACTTGAGAAGGGTCAATTCAAAGCACTCAGTCCTTTCATTGATAATGAGGGAATAGTGAGAGTTGGAGGAAGGATAAACAGAGCTAAAATAGCATTTGAAGTGAAACACCCCATCCTACTTCCATATGAAGCTTGGATATCAACATTGATAACACGCAACATTCATGAGATAGGCCATGGCGGAGTTGCTGTAACTACTGGTAAAGTTAGAAGGAAATACTGGATTGTGAAGGGACACAAATTAGCGAAGACAATTAAGTACAGATGTACGGTGTGCAGAGCCTTCGAGCACAAAACTGAAACACAAGAAATGTCAGAATTGCCTGAAGAAAGGTTAGCACCTAAGACACCGCCATTCCATTTCTGTGCTTGTGACTACTTTGGACCGTTAACTGTGAAGATGGGGCGTAATAAAGTGACGAAACACTACGGTGTTATATTCACTTGTTTGAATACAAGGGCCGTCCACCTTGAACTTGCAGAGGATTGTTCTACCATGGAGTTTCTGAAGGTACTACGTCGCTTCTTTGCTATAAGAGGTCAGCCTAGAATGATATTAAGTGACAATGGCACACAATTTGTAGGGGCTGAACGCGAGCTAAGAGCTATGGTCCAAGGAGTATCTGATGAAACGCTGAAAGACTTTTGTGCTGAGCAAGGTACGCAATGGAAGTTCATCACACCAGGGGCCCCACATCAGAACGGATGCGCCGAATCTTTGGTGAAGAGTTGTAAGTATGCACTGAAGAAGGCAATAGGAGAACAAGTACTTACGCCCTGTGTCCAAACGACATGTTGTTGGGGCGAGCGTCAAGTCATGTAGCCCAGGGCCCTTTTCGAGAGACCAGAAATCCGCGACACAGGGTGGAGCTAGTTCAACGCACTGTCGACTCATTTTGGCAACACTGGACTCGAGATGTCTTACCTTTGTTGACGCCACGACGCAAATGGAATGTGGATCGCCGAAATATATGCGTTGATGATATCGTGATGTTGGCCGATGCAAATGTCATACGTGGTAAATGGACAATCGCTCGTGTCATTGAGGTCTATCCAGGAAAGGACGGAATGGTTCTGTGGCTGCCTCCCAATACAACTTAGCAATGGGAGGAGTTTCGGGTATTCGACGGTATTCGCGAGACGAAACACAAAGGCAAAGCGAAGACTCAATTTACGGTTAACAAACTTAAATTTAATTCTTCCTCGTAGTTGTCTCCGGTTTCATGTAATGTGTCTCAAATCTCGAGATAACATTCTGTGTAAAAAAGATAACAATAAAATAAACTCATAAGACATTGAATTAAATCACAGGATTGCATAACCATTAATTAATTAATAATGTACTTAACATTAACAACCATAATGGTCAATCGTATATACTATTTAACACAACATACGTATCAATGCTACCAAGCAACTGAACATATGTACTCACTAGACTATGGAATAAACTTATACTGTATATTCCATATAAAAATATATAACATCAAGAGCTACATGTTATATAAGTGAACAGATCCAAGAAAGATAATACAAACAGGAAACTATATCTACATGTGCTTGTATCTTAATTATTAAACAAATTAAACCATGAGTATTCATTAAGATTAAACTAATTGTATCCTCTCGATTCATAAGGCTAATATATGCATATATAATTATAAGCCTATCAAATTCTAACAAACTAACATAACTAATCAAGTATGTGTTTGTATTCTACAACTTCATTATATAACATTGAGATTTTAAACAGAATTAATCAATGTAACTGACTTTCCATTTAGTTCACCCGTATTATGAGTGCATCATTACACTCATGTAGTGTTCCATCACACGTAAGAAACATCCAGCACATACTGTATCATATGACTACATAGATATATGTAACAATACAAAATAATAATTAAACAGGAATATATTCCACTATACACCAAGGACTCCCTCAAATAAATGTAAATGCGTAGAACTAACTCTCGTTAACTACATGTATCACCAAAGAAACATATAACTAATATAAACTTCATCATTGTGTGTTTGTCCAATTCATTAACAAAGAACAAAGAAAGCTACTCTCATCGATGCAGCCAGAGCACTACCATGTACACAGAAATGTGTATATGCACTCATGCTATACATTGTGCATGAGGGTGGCATCTGCTCCTGCTCATGAGAGTGCTGACTTTTGTTTTACTTTAAAACAATCTATAGATCACTACACATATATGTATTATACTAAATAAAGAAACATATTACAGTACGATAATTAAAGGTGACTCTTACCGAATTGGCCTTGTTGGGATTCCACAATAACTTGGTTAAACTCTTACAACTTGAAAACTAACTGAAAAGCTCTGTCCACTTCTAAACGTTGCTCACTCTGTACTGACCATACAAACTGTACACTGGTTCTAAGGAAAATCATTCATGTATTACATTGCATGTGTATGTGTGTATTAATCTTACTACCCACCCCATTCAGAAACAGTCTAGAACAAAGAACAAGGGGGTCTTAGTGTTTGGTCAAGGGATTGGGGTTGGCCATAACTCCAGCTCCCCCTCCTGTGAGAGGAGTAGTCTACAGATTCAAACCGTTTTACAGTAGGCCCTAGACTCCATAAACAGACCTGTGTTCAAAGGGCATAAACCCTGTTAAAACAGTATTGCATCATATATACAAAACAATCATCTCACTACACACTGATGTAGTGACAGGTTCGCAATATTAAAGTAAAGACAATGAACCATGAATATCGTAGACCAGTCACGAAGATTGCTGTTATCGTTCCAGCCGAAGGTTACGATACTTGAATAAGACAATGAAGACTATTTGGACAAAATTAAATAACAGAGGAATCCATAGTAACATCTTTGTTAAAGACATATAGACTTTTTTTTCCCTATTGGGTCGTATTTTAAATATTAAGAATTGTTAAATTGAATCATACATTTTGTGAAAAGTTAGTGTACAAGTTTGTCATGAGGAAAGAATTCCCTCATTGGGCGGGGGAGTATGTTTGGTTAAAATATTGCTTTCTATGATTAATTAACAATTTAAGAAGAAAGTACATTTTGAATGTTGAGATTTGTTGCAAAAATAAAGAATTTAACCAAAATCTCAAATTGGCAACACTAGCCATTGTTAATTCTGTTGCCAAATTGGAAATTTATCATATTGGCATCACAAACCCTTGTTATTATTGTTAAATGAGCAGTTAATTAAATGTATCAAATTGGCAATACAAATCTTTTTTTTTTCAGATTGTTGACAAATGTTTTAATCTTAAAATGATAAATTGGCAACACAAGCTTGGGTCAGTCTCAGATTTACTGTCCTAGAGACAGGAGGTACAGAAAATGTGATCAGGTTACATCACATCAATCCTTTGTATCCACTGGTATTTTCAGCGAAGTTTATGTGCTCGTCATAGAAAAATCATTGCCGTATCTCGGTTTGATGAGCACATCGGTTGTCACTCGTTCTTCGTCAATTCAATTATATAGAATGGGATTCTTAATGCAGATGTTGAAAAATAATGTTAAATGATAAATGTTAGGAAGGAATCATTAAACATATAGAAACCAGAATAAAAGTAACAAACACATGAATGAGAGAATGTATGGAAAATGTCTGAATAAAGTATTTTGTCACATACAAATAAATGTTGTATGTCAACGCATAAGATATAATACTATACTTAATGATCATCCACCATCTGTTTCAACGTTAGAGTACATGAATTATGTAATGTTTAAGTGAAAAATTAAACTCCTGTGAATGCATTGGATAATAATATAATCATTTGATAATACTATAATGAATACAACTTATGTTAAATATCATTCTTCGAGAAAATCATTGAAATGTAACATGATCTCGGACTTTTCAAAACATGTCAAACATTCCTTTTCCGGGTTGCGCGTTTCCGTTTTACAACCAAGCCTAGGCAGATTTCGCATTTTTCATACTAATACGGTTTATTCCGTCAAGACTAATCTGCATGAATATTCATGAAAACGAATTATAGCGATATAATAAAACGAGCAAGGGCAACGAGCAAGGGCATCGAGCAGCTGTTGTGTGTGGCGCAATCGGATAATCCAGTCCTCTCTTGGTGAAAGAACCACGAGTTCGAACCTCGGCAGAAGTTTATATTACGAAATTTTCTTTTGCTTATTTAAAAATAATGTGACTGAGTAAGAAAATACAAGTCCGATACAAGAAAATACATGTCGGATACTTGTAGTCTGTTTCAAAGTCTTCAAAAAGGGGTTTCTGCCTAGGCTTGGTTGCAAAAAAGAAAGACGCTTCCGGGTTCATGATCAAATATACTAGCCTTGCTTCGATTCCAATTTGCTTTGTTGTCTTGTAACCCAAACTGATATCGTTTATCTAGTCCAAGTCTTTCTCTTTGTTATCTCTATCAGTCCCTAACTCTATCTTAACCCAATGTCCTATCTAGACACTATTTCATTAAAACTTTGTTGTTGTTGTTGTCATGTAATCATTTTATCTTCTTTCAACAGTGAGCGATGAATAGTCACGAGTGGGTGATAGAAGCAAGTCGATCATGGTCTGCCTGAACGTACTGGAAATAGTTTCGAGACTTACAAAGCATCGATGCTATGTACTACGTATGAACATAACTATTATAACTCTGTCTGTTTCATGTGGTGCTATAATATAATGTAATGTATGTATTCATGTGATGTACCCTCTTCCCTACTTTTTTCTATTATCATTCTGTATGTTTCATCTGGTGCTGTAATGTAATGTATGTATTCATGTGATGTAGGGGTATAAGTATGCTACTGTGTATAAATGTGTGGTAAGGGAGGGGGGTTTTTTTCTTCTTCTTTTTATCTTTTTCTTTATATATATATATATATATGTGATATGGTCTTTAGATATTGATTTACATGTGCTTACCAGATAATAGTGTGCATGTGTTTTATTTTGGTATAAGATTGGAGTTCAGTCAATTTTGACATGTACAAGGTTTATTTAAAATTAATTATTTAACACATGTATTTGCTAGTTGATTGTATTATCGATATATTACAAATGAATTGTTATTGTATTATTATGTTGATTTATGAAGACAAATAAAATATTATTCAAAACAAAAACTTCGCACAAACTTCCGCGCGTTTTGACCATGCATACCAATTATACTCGGGTCACCGTGTGTGCGCAGTAATTATTGTTTTGGCAGCGAGTGAGCGATGAATAGTCACGAGTGGGTGATAGAAGCAAGTCGGTCATGGCCTGTCTGAACGTACTGGAAATAGTTTCGAGACTTACATAGCATCGATGCTAACATAGCATCGATGCTATGTACTACGTATGAACATAACTAATAACATGCTCAGTAACAAACAGAAACGTAACTGTCCTCAAACTTTACTGACTATTATCAATCTACAATTGCACAAAGCCACCTAAGGCCACTGTCGATCCAACAGAGCAAGAATACGTCTGTGACATCGATCCGTAATACACGCAAACTCAACAATGTGAAATAGGAAAGGAAAACAACGCCCTCTCATAATTATAATTACCTGGCGAAAATCATCAAATCACCTGTGGAAAATTGCCATTAAACCAATAGCAACACACTCTCTCTCTCTCTCTCTTATACACCAATCTGTCTATCTCTCCTTCCTCTGTATCCTAGCTTTTTATTCTACTGCCCCCCCCCCTCACACACATTCTCCTTCTCTCTCTCTCTCTCTCTCTCTCTCATTTTTTGTTTCTATTTCTTTTATTTTTTCTTTTCTTTTTTAACTTTCCACTCTCTTACTTGCATACACATGATACACCAACACTCGAATATACGAAGTATAAACAGAACCATTTGAAACAAGTTGAATAATCCGAAATCAGCCATATGTGTATGATTAATTCAAGTTACTTTATTTCACGGACGCGTTTTACTTACAATGAAAGGTTACGTGTATGCATTGTATTATTGCAGCAACATCAACCATGTCAACAAAATCATGAGGCACACAAAAACGAATTGTTATTTCTACATCTCTTACATCATTGAAAAAACTATTTCCGCAAATTAAAGCAGATCTCAACGGAAACTATATCACAGTAGGTTCCAAATGCTACGGACGTATAGTGTGAAGTTGATTTAAAGCCACTTCATATGACCAGGTTCATATAACACATGCCAAAAATGTCCCCAAAAGAGGTTTTCCCATTTGTTATAAATTATCACGGATTTCACATCAATCTGCAACAAATTCTAACATAAACACTGTTCATCGAAATAAATCTTCAAAAGTCCTGATACAATCTATAGTCATATTATACATGTATACATACTTGATATGTTGCATATGAAAATAAATTTCTTGAATATATACACTTTTTATTCCTGCATGTTTGTAGAAAGTCCTTTCTATATATTTCGTGTTTTCAGTGATACCAAGGCTTATGTACACTGTTGGTACCCCCCCCCCCCCCCCCAAAAAAAAAAGGAATAACAAAATTGTTGTCAGTTGTCTTTGAACCTTTTAGTTACGGACATCTAATTATGATAAAGCGAGATCACAGTTCTAAGCAGTTGAAATTGTTTCATTTCCTCTAGTCCTGACAATGGAGAAATAAAGAAATCAGTGATGAAAATGATTATCTAGATCCCCAACCCGTTATGAATAGGGTCATACTCAATTTCCTCATTGTTGTGACCTTTGTAATTAGTATGAATGGGCTTAATTAAACATACACAAAACAGTTATAGTCCATTTGACGCTCCTTTACAACCTAGAAAAGTTCTTTCCGTTGAAGATTTTTGGTTGATTTGTAATTTCATCTTTGTTGCCCAAGGGGCCACCTTGGGCAATTTGCATAATTTGCATATCAAAATCCAAATTGTGTTGTTCATTTTATATGCAATGTAACATGTGATGCAACGAACACTGTTAGTGTTGGACCGTGCGTTGGATGCAGCGCGCACATTGTGCGTAAGTTGTCTTGGGCTGATTAACATTGCATGTGGCTATTTGGATTTAAGTAAATTATGCAAAATGATAAAATTTGCTCGGGGGCCACAGAGCTGAAATTCTTCGGAGACAACATGGGATCACAAATAAAGAAAAAAAAACAAATTAAAGGGAAATAACTTTTCTAGGTTGATAAAACATCTAAAATGTCAAGTCGACTATTACATGAAGTCTGCAAGAAAAAGCAATTAACCGATAAGAATGAAATCATGCGTATATTATTATACTAGAATTCTGAATATGTACAAGATATTAGGCCTAGTTATAAAACTATTATACTAATGAACAACGGCTTATCAAAAAGAACAATAAAACATGAAAACAAGCCACACAGAAATTCTTTCCATTCGAGCGGATGCTCCTCAGTATTTTCAAAATCGTTCATATTTGGAAGTTTGAAGTTAAATCAGTACATTCCAGTCGGAAGCTAATCAATACAATATAACGCGATAAAAACCACTTTCGAAAAATAAACTCAAGACAAATCAATAGCCCTGTCTATCACCTTTAGAAATGTGCCGAACCGATGGTGTATTACATAATCCGAACTTGATTTCTATGAGCAGTACAATATGCCTTTGAAATTGCACTCGAGTTTATTTTTCGAAAGTAGTTCTTATCGTGTTACATAGGCCTATATTGGTTTAAGAGACGTCAGTGAGATGTGTAGTATATTTGGCAATCAAGATCCAAGTTTTCGTATAAGATAAGAAAACTTTAAATGAAATGAATATCTCGATCCGACAGGGGAAGCTTGATTATCCTAGCTAGGGGAGGAAAAACTGAAGTTTGTGTAATAGTAGGTCATTTCATTTTTCTCAAGTGCATGTATTTCCTTTCTTCTTTTTGTTGTATTGTTGTTGTTGTTGTTTTGTCTTTGTTTTTGTTTTTTGTTTGTTTGTTTTTTTTGTATGTTTTTTTTTTTCGGGGGGGGGGGGGGTATTTCATTCAAGTGCTTATTCCGATAAATCGAAGACAGTTATTTCATAAGATTACGCATCTGTGTGAATGGTCAAAATAAATCTGGAGTACTGCAGCTGAGACTTCAAAATCTGTCGATTTTTTTTCAGATCAGATGAAACTTTTTGTTTATAGTTTTAAATTATCATGAAATTTGTAGCTTATGGTATATGCTTTACTACCTATTCAGGCGGTGTCCATCATTCATTTTCTGAAAAAAGTCCGATTCCTGTCTTAAGAGCAACCTATCCAATACTAGATATACCGTCATGAAATATTAACCCATTGACCACTGAATTCTCTTATTCCCATGGGCTTAATACAGGAACCGGCCGGTTCCCGTAATGAAGGGCCTTTCCAAAGTTTGTCTGGCCTAATCAGTCACAAAATGGATATAAAGTAATGTAGAAAGTATAGCTTTGCATGGCTCAGTCTTGCACGGACTATTTTCAGCATGTTCAGTGGAATATATAAAGTCTGTCAGGGGAACAGAAAGCGATCTCTCCTGACCGGAACTCCTGAAGACAGTACCAGGTTCTCTCAGGTTTCTCTATCTTGTGATCAGTGATAAGGCTCTTGATATGCTTCAGCTCGGTGGTGTACTCGTCGATACTGACTAATCCTTCCTGGTTTTTGACACAGGCGATCAAGATTGTATTATCTTGAGTAACTGTAGCATATAGGTAATTACCGATCGGGTTGTTTAATTTGTATTTTACCCCACCATTATTATCGACAACACTTACAGAATCATACCTAGATTTTGTAAGCAATAGTTTTTTATTGAGTCTAACAATTTGTATAGGTTCATATCCATCGCATGGTATCTCCCTGATCGCCTTCCCACCTGCTGGTGAGAATACCTGAATCTTCTCAAGTTTTCTGTAGCTGACACAGATGTGGTCATCTTTGTCTACTGTGAGGTCAGCATACCCGCCTTCATCGTCATTTCGAGTCGCAAACATAACATCCAGCTTCTCACATTCTGGTGTATACAGTGTGACATTGTTTGAGTGATCAAGTACAACATACCTCCTATCAGAGAGAAAACCTAATCCACTGATCCCGACATCATTGAGGACTATCTGCTGCAGCTCACCATCAGCAGAGAAAATCTCGATTCCTCCGTTAGTACATCCCACTGCCATCCTACCGTCTGGTGTAGGCACCATAGCATCCATGCTATCCTTAGAAGGCAACTCAATCTGCTTCCCTACTGAATTTATGATCTTACCAAGACCTAAATCATCCATTCCCACATTTCTCTCAAAGACAATACATTTCCCTTGCTTGCTTGATTGCCTCGGCTGATGGTAGTCAGGATCATCTTGCCTCAAAGCCTCTTGTAATTCTTGACATAGCGTGTCATGTGCAGCCAAAGCATCCATCTCTACTGGTATCTTTGTCCCATTGGTCACCAGGTCGGTTATGGTGGCCACATGAGCGATATGCTGCTGAACCGATCCCTTCATTTCGTCCAGCTCTTTCTCTACTCCTTCGGTCTTACGCTTGACTTCATTAATGAGAATCGTTTTCTTATCTGACAACTCCTGAACTGATTCTTCATAGGCTTTGTTGATATCATCTATGCACTGCTTCTTCACATTTCTCACGCGATCTTTCTGTTCATCAATGAAATTAACGTATATCTCACAGCAGGAACGTTTCTTGCCCGCCTTGGATTTGAGTTCCTCGACACTTCTCAAATGGTTACTTTCATAAACCGATGCGTCTATGACCCGATGTCCTTCATGGGCATGCTCCATGACACTACATCTGAAACAGGCAAATCTCTTGCAGTCAGAACAGAAGCACTTCTCGTCCTCCTTCTGGTGTTTCCTGCATTTACGGTATCGTCGTACTGCTACCTTCCCTGATGTGATCTCACTCATGGCTAGGACCACATGGTCCCTGAAGTCTTCCCATTGGGAGTGCTTGGTTTGGCAAGTGATACAAAGATACTTGCCACAGTCTTGACAATAGACAACAGCTTGGGGCTTCTCCTCCAATTTACAATGGGTGCAGCATTGATGCTGATTATTCACGTCATCAACGAGAGATTTCAAGGCTAAACTTGTCTGTAACTTAGTAATGTCTTGGTTGGGGACTTGGGTTTCAGCTTTGCAAACTGGACAGATAAGCTTCTGGTCGTTACCATGACATGCGCTGAGCCGTTCCAGACATTCCTTGCAGTAGGTATGAGAACAAGACAAGATCTTGGGGTCGCTGAAGATGTTGAGACACACGGGACACTCCAGGCTTTGTACACTGACTTGCTTGAATTCACCAGCCATGATTACGATTCTACAGAAATACAAAATGTATAAAAATGATAATATTGATTAGTATGTTGTTGTCTTTTTTCATCTGATCAGATTCAAAAACAATTATAAGTGAGTTCTTCAATATTCAATAGGTATTTTCCCCTATAAAAAAAATGTATATTTTCTTAATTTACATACTTCAATGAATATATTTCCGCTTCGAAAATGAAATGAATATTCCAAATTAGTGCATTTGTATTTCTTTACAGTTGCAATATCATACTTATTTTTTCTCTCTCTTTCCCACTCTCTTTCCCACTGCTGCCTTATTTGTTTTGACCATTTTTTTTAAATACTTCATATTTATATATTTCATATTTCTGTCAGTGATAGGCCTTTTAAAGTCCCGGCATCATCGCATATTGCATTTATGAATACTTTGTTATTATTTAATGTGGGTGTTAATCAATCATTACACATTTTTACCTCAAGTAATGTCATACTTAGACCGTACAGTAATGAAAAAAAATACTTTAAATCAAACATAAAAAAGGCTCACCGCTTTTGAAGCAGATGAAGTATCAAAAACAATAAATACTGGCACAATGCTACTTACAGAATCTATTGAGGCAGTCGTATATTGTTTTGTTTGAAGAGCATTCTACCGGTAGTATTATATGAATCTTATGTTATGTACATTCAGGTCTATACCTGGCGTGTTTTCAGTTTTAAAGCAGATGTGTAATTCACAATATAACAAATTACCGAAATCAGGACATCTTTTCATAAAAAAACGAACACTAAAGGTAATAAACAACAATTATGATCACAAGCTTTCTATGACAAATTTTACGTCCGGGTTCGCCATCAAGACACATGTAGTCTGCTTTCAAATGTTCTGTTGTTTTTAAATATATTTTTGCATAGTTTGGTGGAAAGATATTACACCCAATTTGTCTTATCTTCCCCGCTCAACCTCTCCCCGTTTACCTATAGACTCAATCAAACTAGTACAGTCTTTCGAGAAAAAAACAAATCATTGTAAGAATAATGATATACAGAACTAAATACAGTGACATGCAGTCAGACTAACCGTATATGACAATGTAAACAAAAGAATTAAACATGTCAAAAGACACTGGAACTGATACAGAGTTTAATAAATCATCTATTCCTCATTCACTGCATATTAGCCTAAATGTACTGATAATATTATATCAGTAAACATGTTTATCTTTGCCTTTTAAACTGTAATACATATATATAGCACCGATTATCCTAGGTAATATGAACATGTATACATGTCTGTAATATGTCAATCTGTTTTAGATATTGGGAATTCCCACTCTCTCTCTCTCTCTCCTCTCTCTAGAATACACCCACCTACACATACACATCCTCCCCTGTCTTTGTAAAAAGTATGTACATAATCAGCTTCCTGTACAGTCAGTCACTACAAAACATCAGGCAAACTTGTCTAGAACAACTTGTTTGAAATCACGTTTTAATCATAATGTATATCTTTCAAGGCATGGTCTTTAAAAAAAATAATAATTGCATATTCATGAATAAATACAACACTATCTGGGATTAAAGAAATAATATTCCTTCGTGTTCACTTTTTTTCAGCAAAATTTCATGTGTAGGTACAGTCAATATATCAGATACAATTGTGAAGTAATGATTAAGTTCATATTATAACAAAAACTGAACATAATGTGTGGACCTGAAACCAATCGGCAGGGTTAGAATTGAAGTTTATGAATAACATTTCCATTAGAATTACCAATCTTTACATTATGATTGTCTTATTAGTCTGAATCCAAAGGCCAATACTGCATCCATTCAATCACATCAACAATATATGGGGTGGGGTTCATTTACTACAACTGATGTAATGTCATATTCAGTAGAGTATGTTGAGTATAAATACTATTCTGGTAACATTTGTCACGAAAGTATTATTACTTTCTAATATAAAAAAAAGAATATTAACTGTAGCAAAGGCAGTGTAGCCTATAGGCCCATTTAGAGAAAAAATGAAGATCAGGCTGCAAATAATAAGAATGATCATGGCACTTTACAACCAAAACTGTCTAAGAATATGTACAAATTATATGTTAGATCCTGACAAAACATTTCAGTAACCACAAAATAAGAATGCTGTTGAATATTCATATTTGTTGTTAAACAACGTATACATTATATCACAAAATATGGGTAAAATCTTAAACTATGTAGCATCATACAACCTGACATAATTACGAGGCAATAATATCACAAATAATAATTTTTAAAAACCCATTGACAGAGAAACCGGAATGATAGGTCCAAGATTTATGTACTACTAACCGATGAAGTCTATCTGGAAGAATCATTTTAAATAGTCTAATTAATAATAAATAACAAACCTTATGCCACAGGTAAATTAATGGTACGTGTCGTAAAATGTGGGAAATCAACGAAAGAAAGTAAATGTTACTTTGAATGAATCAAGTCAATTCACTGACTATCAAAGATACTAATAGGAATTACAATATATATATATATATATATATATATATATATATATATATATAATATACACATGTATATATCAAGAAAGAATAAATACTCAGGAGTCAAATAAAAACTCCGTAGGAGCCAACAATTTGGAATGACGTTTTCGGTCAAAGACCTTTATCAAAGTAAGACTATAAACCAACAGAGCACAAACTGTTACGATAATAAGAAGTGTGTGAGAAATATTCACTAATGTCAAAATAGAGGACAGATTCAAAAAGGCATGAGAGTAACTGGCGGAGAAATAAATGATACACTCAACAGAGTGTTACTCTTTATAACTGTTTCAGATTGAATTTCCTGACGAAACCTGACGAAGTCCTCTGGACGAAAGCATATTACTAGTGATCCTGCGTCATCTTTGAGTTACAATCACATCACTAGGCCCTATATATATTCTTAATGAATATAATATTTATACTTATGCAAATGTATACGGAAGTAAATAATTTGACAAAAGAGATTTAATTTCATAATAAAATTATTTTTCTGCTTACTGCAAAATTTGCAGAAATAGTTTGAGTCAACTTTTGTGATATCGCTATATTCCAATCCACAATAACATTTCAGTTGATTTTGTTAAATGTTATGTTCTTATGTGAAAGTGAAAAAGACTGTGTATCATTTATGTGCAATTAAATCATTCAATACAAAAATATAAATTGCAAATAATTATTTTTGATGAAAGGGGTTCAAATTATAAAGTCAATGAATATAGACAATGAGGAATAACTGGGTTATATCAAAATTACAGTTACAAGCTCGAAACTTAATTCATATTCTTGGTCATCACAAGACAAATGACTTTTTTGAGAATTCTTGATATCACTGATTATTCACAAGGTACCTTAGTAAAATTTACATTCAGGAAATGAATATATTAAATGGGAAGTAATAAGACACCACAATCTGTTTGACAGCATATTGTGCTTTGATTTTACAAAGTAAGACTATTAGTGGTATCTAATGCTTATATTCATGTGTAAACTTCTTCTACATTATTTTCTCTTAGAAGTAGTACAAATCTTGAAATATCATCGATATAAGACTTGCATTCGTTTACAAAATGTTGCCGAGAACTTTATGCACGATAGCTTTAATTAGTTTCCGTTATGTTATTATTATAAAACGGTCATTAGTTTCTGGGTCAAATCAATTATCAGATGGAATATATGAACTAATGCAAAGAGGTATCGTGTCAGGCAGTTATATTTCTTAGTGGAATATGTAAAGCCTGTCAGGAGTGCAGAATGCCAGCTCTCCTGATCCGAACTCCTGAAGGTAGTACCAGTTGATCTCAGGCTTCTCTATCTTGTAATCAGTGACTACATTCCTGACATGCTCTAGCTCGTTGGTGTACTCATCGATACTGACCAATCCCTCATCATACTTGACCCAAGCAATCATAATTAAATTCCCTTGAGACACAGTAGCATGTAGGAGGCCATTAGGTTTTGTTAATTGATATTTCACATTCCCTTCTTGATCAATGATTCGTAACGTATTACTATATCGAATGATCAAGAAATCATTATAACTTGTGATTTGCACAGGTTCATATGCATCACATTGTATTTCTCCGATCGCCTTCCCACCTGCTGGTGAGAATACTTGGCTCTTTTTGGCTTTCCTAAAGCTGATATAAATCTGATCATGGCTGTCTACAGTAAGATCACCATATCCACCTTCAGCGCGACTTAAAGTGTCAAATCCAACATCCAGCTTTTCACACTCCGTTGTGTATAGTTGTGTATAGTTATTTCGAGAATTAAAGATCCTCAATGTGTTTGATATGCACTATTTATGTGTAGGAACCTTCATGTATGACCTGGGTAATAACAACTTACCCCACTCTTTAATAGACTATTGTGATACAATACAGCACAATTATTTAACGAGACAAAAAACAGGTCGACAGGTACATTTACCAAAATTAAGGACTACCCAAGGGCAATTTTCTCTTTCTTTTTTAGGAAAAGATTTATGGAATAGAATACCAACTGATATTAAATTGAAATAATCCAGAAGTAGTTTTAGGAAATCATTAAAAGAACATCTTTTAAGTAATGAAGTATAATGTTTTACTCTCTATATACATGTACATGTACATGTAACACCATGCTATCTATGTATGTGGTTGTAATTGTTATGTTTGTAATGGAAATAATATCTTCTACTATGTAAACTTTGTAGAGGGGCCAGGCTCGACTAGCACTTGTGCTATTTTCTGGTCCCATTTACCGGCTATTATCATTTGAGTTTCAATCCTGTAACAATATTTACTGTGTGACAAATCTTGTACACATGATGTTATTGTTGGTGAATAAATCAAATCAAATCAAAATCAAATCAAATAGTGTGATGGCATTACTAGTATCACGTACAACATACCGACCATCTGATAGAAAGCACCGTCTGCTGTAGCTGACCATCAGCGGAGAAGATTTCCACACCTCTTTTACAACCTCCCACTGCCATCCTACCATCGATTGTATGAACCATGGTATTCATAGTATTCTTAGTCGGCAAAGCGATTTCCGTTCCCACTGAATTCACGATCTTACCAAGACCCAGCTCTTTCATTCCCACGTTTCTCTCAAAGACAATGCATTTTCCTTTCTTGCTCGAGTGCCTCGGTTGCTTGCAGTCAGGATCTTCTTGCCTCAAAGCTTCTTGTAATTCTTGATGTAGCGTGTCGTGTGCAGCCAAAGCATCCATCTCCAGTGGTATCTTTGTCCCATTGGTCACCAGGTCGGCTATGGTGGTCACGTGAACTATCTGCTGTTGAGCCGATTTCTTCATTTCGTCCAGTTCTTTCTCTGCTCCTTCAGTCACAGCTTTGACTTCACCAATGAGGCGCGCTTTCCTCTCTGTTAATTGTCGGACTGATTCTTCATATGCTTCGTTGATATCTGCTATGCATTGCTCCTTCGCATTGTTCACTCGATCGTTCATCAATGAAGTCAACGTATTTCTGAAAGCAGGAACGTTTCTTATCCGTCTTGGATTTGAGGTTCTCGACACTTTTCAAATAGTTACTTTCAAAAATTGATGCTTCGATGACCCGATGTCCTTCATGGGCATGCTCAATGACACTACATCTGAAGCACGCAAATCTCCTGCAGTCAGAACAGAAGCACTCCTCGTCTTCTTTCGGATGTTTCCTGCATTTTCGGTACAGTCGTATTGCTACCTTTCCCGATGCGATATCATATATGGCTGAGACCATATGGTCGCTGAAGCTTTCCCATTTGGAATGCCTGGTTTGGCAGGTGATACAAAGATATCCGCCGCAGTCCTGACAGTAGAATACAGCTTTTGGGTTGTCCTCCGATTTACAATTAGTGCAAACCTGATATTGTTTTTCTACATCCTCTATGATAGACTTTAAAACTAGATTTGCCTGTAATTTGCTTACATCTTGGTTTTGGATATTGGTTTCAGCTCTGCAGACAGGACATCGCAGCGTTTGGCCGTTACCCTGGCATTCTAGGAGGTTGTCCAGACAGGCCTTGCAGTAGGTGTGAGAACAAGACAGGATCTTGGGATTTTTGAAAGTATTCAGACAAACAGGGCACTCCAAGCTTTGATCAGTGACATTCTTTAAGTCATCAGCCATGATTGGAATTCTACAGAATTAGGAAATATTAAAGAGGAAATGATGCTTATTATTAAGTTACTCCTGTGATCCGTTTATGAACGATTATTATTTTATCGGGGGTTTTCTGATGCCTTTCTCTGTAGAAT
Organism: Heliocidaris erythrogramma; assembly: GCA_025617745.1. Taxonomy (NCBI): domain Eukaryota; kingdom Metazoa; phylum Echinodermata; class Echinoidea; order Camarodonta; family Echinometridae; genus Heliocidaris; species Heliocidaris erythrogramma. The sequence continues at coordinate 15,105,324 of CM046861.1, forward strand.
GTAACGTACACGAAGTAAGTTATTCAACATTAGCTTGATACAGTTCATTCTGTAATCGTTTAAATTTTCACATAAAGATGAATATAAACCGAATGAATCCTTTGTCCCTCTTTTATTCATGTGACAGAATAAGTAAACTTATGGACAGATCCTGACGCAATACTTTGTCACAAAGGTAGGAGGCCTATGACTGTACATGACGAACAATGGAAAACTAACCAAAATCTCTGTCAGGTTGTCAAACACCCCTAAAAGTGTGGTAACTGTTTTTTCCATCAAAGATCATGGACCGATTTCTTTTTACATCATAAAAATACGCAAACAAATCATTAAAAATTAGAACATTTTTATTGACGAGAGGATTTCACCCCCTCCCACATTATTACCCTTTGACCATAATCTCCCCCTTACAATATTCTCCTTACAATTTTTTTAAATATTACCTTCGAACTTCAGTTACTCAAAAGAGCTTACTTAATTTTCATAGTATAAGTTTTTAATAATTCAGGCAACAAAGTGGAGAAAAACAAATCTTGTTCATAATCTCAATCTAAACCTTATCTTCTATAGATATAAATATGGTGGTAGTACAACCAATAACAGCTTCACAAATTCCTGGAGCGATAGAAAACAAGAGTAATTCTAATGATATGTTTGCAAGTTTCACCTACAATATCTACTGAGGAAGATAATTATTACAATATTGTATCATTTTAAACAAATTGTCTCGCTGCCTCACGAAGGTTCAGAGCATGTAGCCTTTCAATGACGTCTTTTGTCTTTTAACATCATGATATCTTGTAATATCATGAGCATTCAAGTGTATCATAGTTAATAGATATAATAATTTGATAATACTATAGTGAATACAACTTACCATATGTTAAACATCATTTTTCGAGAAAATCATTGAAAGGTAACATGATCTCGGACTTTCCAAAACATGAAAAACATGCCTTTTCCGGGTTCACGATCAAATATACCTAATACTAGCCTTGCTTCGATTCCAATTTGCTCTGTTGTCTGGTAGCCCAAACTGATATCATTTACCTAGTCCAAGTCTTTCTCTGTGTTATCTCTATCAGTCCCTATAAAACACGTAATTTGGCAAAGTGACAAAATCTCACTGGACATATACAAATAGACAGTAATGATCGTGGAATCAAGAAAGGCAAATGAACCGTTGACTGAAGGGTAATACTAAATATTTCGTCATGTACACATAGGAAATATCGGGTTTCCGGCCAATGTCGCAATCATCAGTCAATCTGTTAAATTTTGCTTCACTTTTGCACAAACACATTTTACCGTATGGATTCCCTACCCCTCCACCCCCCCCCCCCTCCTTGAAAAAAACATCAACCTGGAATACTCTAAGTACACTCTAAGTGTGACTTATATTTTTTGAAATTCAGTGGGCACCTGCCGAACGGACAGTTTACATATACCTAGTTATAAAACAATATGCATTTTTACAACTTCACTCGTTCCTGCCAACTTTTCTCCTCAGAGTGCAGACAAGTTTGCTCTCAAATCATTTTGAGACATACATATGACTCGTGATAGGAATGAGTGCAGTTGTTAATATATGAGGTAAACTGTTTTTCTTCCAGGTGTATCTGAACTTTTGGGCCCAACTGTAGATGTCAGGAATTCGAATTAGCAAATACAGATTATTATGTTGGATAAAATTAACGTGCACGTTGTTTATGTTTATCTTTTTTCCTTAATAAGGTGCTGATTTATAATTCATTTTCTTCCTTCGCTCGTTGCTGAAGCGCTTTTAACCTTGTGGGCTACTTTAAGTCGGTAAGGTGTATTTACTTTCATTATATTCGTATACTTTAGGCTTAAGTTGAAAAATGTTAACACTAAAACATATCTACATGATATAACCCACCCTATAACCTAACGGAAGCAGAAATAAAGTAACCAATGTCTCACACCCCAAAGATTTAAAACAAAGGAAAACACTTGGAGGGAAGTTTCCATGATTACGGGCGTCATTCTATCTCTGTTTCTTCTCTTTCCCTCTCACCATCGTCCCTACCACACACACTCAAACACACCCATCCTTTTACACGCATTTACACTAGGGTAATATTTCCCAAAAGAATACAGATTTATGGACAGGAACATTTGTTTCAGGGCCGGGAGATACAATAGCAGCTATGATTTATTGAAAACATTTTTGTCTAATGAATTGAAGTGTCAAGTTCTGAATACTTCTTAATAATATTTTAAAATCCATCTCTGTATACGCTATTATTAATATTTTGCAAATGGGGTTACAAAATGAGTCTGATGAATGACTACCAAAGTATAATGCAGACAGAAAGGATTGATATTTCTCCATCGTTGATTTCATAGAATATATTATTCTTTCTACAAACACAGATTAAAAGGTACTTTAAACATAATTTTGGAACAACAAGTCTATCAAAATAGTGATGGTCTTAAATTCCAGCTAAAATTGTAAACATATTGAGTTGAGTTATACTTTAAAGGGCGAGTCAATTAGAATTACATTTCATGATAATATCAAAGTATTGTGTCAATACTGCTAGAAATCGCATATACTTTTTCTTAAAAAGATCTGTGTACTTCTCTAAGCTTCGTTGAAATTGCCTAAATCGCACGTTTATCAGCTAGTCTGTCACGCCCCTCGAAAAATAGGGCCCAGTCACGTGCCTTGTCAGGTGACCTGTGACGTACCATCGGGAATATCTAGCTAGCGGACGACGCTTGTCTGTGTATATCCAGTGCAGGGAATTTTGGATAGGCATGATAGGAGTGCATATCTCAAGAAAATGCCGAGGAGATGTGTTGTTGCTGGGTGTAGCAAAGGCACCAGCGATGGTGTCAGTCTGCACACCTTTCCTAAAGATGATGCAACTCGAAAAATTTGGATTTCAAGGATCAAGCTGACGCGAGCTAGCTCAGTGGGATGGCCCTTCCGCTCACAGTACTGTTTGCAGTGACCACTTCAGGGAGGAGGACTTCGATAGTCAGGCCCTCAGGCCAGGGGCTGTATGACCAGCTAGGATTTGCGCCCAAGAATAAAATGCTGCGGCCGACAGCTATCCCTGTCATCAGACTGGGAACTGAGGGCTGTGGAACTGGAAGCCAAACACAGGGAGCTAAAAAAACAAGAGTCGGTCTGCAGTTCTGAAGCTGGAGTCACTGGAGAAAAAGGGTAGGTCTACCGTACCGTACCGTAGAGCCCGGGGGGGGGGGGGGGCACTCAACCTGTTTTGGATGTGGGTGTGCCGCTGCCAATCTCAAAACAGGGGGCTAAGGAGCTAAATGGTTAATTGAGGAAGCTCATTTTTGAGGGTCTAATGAGCGAACGGGCTCATGGGCAGAGCTAATTTGCCCATGCGATCTCGCGATCTCACTACTCTGGTACACATACGGTGCATGAGCTGAGTCAGCGGTCACAGCGCTGTTTTTAACGCTGTACATGCCGGGCCACTGCACTGGCTCGATGTCGCATGCAGATTGATCTCGCTGAGCCGCCGCTAGCACTAGTAATACCGCGTTCAGTTAGGGGGCACTAGGCCGCCCAGCTCCCCGCTGCGCTGGCCTGGGAGGCTAGGGAGCGACCGTTCCCGGACAATAGGCTGTGCGCATTGTTTTCTCATATTCTAGGGAGCGAGTCGGAAGCCAATCGAGGTGCGGTTAGTGAAAATCTGAAAATCGCATATCATGGGAGCGACCCGAGAAGGTTGAAAATGGGGGACGTCACAGCGGCACATACATGTGTGACATATATATGTGAGTGCCCCCCCCCCCCCCCCCCCCCGGGAGGCAGCTAGCTTGCAGCACACGATTTTGCTGTAATTGTTGTAATATATTTAGACTTTCATCCAGTCTTTCAGTGTACTTGGTTGTTATCATAAGCACGCACACAAAGATTCGCAAGGTACGGTCAGCAGTAAAGCGACTGTCCACACGTCTACTTGTCTGTAAAATATTACGTTTTTCCAAAACATAAACCTAATCCAAAAGAGGAATTATCATGGGTAAAGTGTTTGAAAAAATGCCAGACTTGTCATTTGACCTCAACTAAAATGTCTAAACAACCTATTCAAATCCTTTTGGGGGACTTAAAGATTGTCGAAATTGTATAAATAGTGATATGAAAATGGATAAATTATCATTCATTTACATTGCCAACATATTAGTCAAACTTAGTGGCTTCGCGGGGGACTTCCCGATGCTACGTCAAATCGCTCTAGCCAATCAGCTGTCAATTTTTGGGGGCGTTCCCAAATTAGTGAGTTTTTTGACCAATTTCTTGTTACTGGGCAATTTTTTTTCTGTAAAAATGTCAGAATTGTGTTATTGGACCTATGTACTACATTTTTAGCCCCAATGTTGATTCTAATTGACTCGCCCTTTAAATCAGATTCAAAGGCTATCTCATATTAAGCATCTTATTCATTTTGTGATGAGTTTCCCAGCTTTAAAGAAGACCATGGTTTTTGTTTTGTTCGGTTTTGGGTTTTTTTTCATTTCGGTCAGGATCATATTCCAATCCTGAATCCTCAACATTATATAGAATAGGATTCTTTAATGCAGCTGATGAACAATAATAATAAATGATAAATGTTAAGCAGGAATCATTAAACTTATTGAAACCAGAATAAAAGTAACAAACACATGAATGAGAGAATGTATGGAAAATGTCTGAATAAAGTATTTTGTCACATACAAATAAATGTTGTATGTCAACAAATAAGATATAATACTATACTTAATGACCATCCACCATCTGTTTCACCGTTAGAGTACATGAATTATGTAATGTTTAAGTGAGAAATTTAACCCCTGTGAATGCATTGGATAATCATATATTCCAATACCTATACATATAAATCACAACACAGGCAGCATTGATTAATAAAAATCAAAAGGGATGTTTCTTAATCTATAGCAGTTGAGAGCTTTCTTAAAGTCTAAATTAATCAGATTTCTCTCTTCAAATTGGCATTAATTATTTTCATTTCCCACTCCTACATAGTTTGAAAAAATGAAAATAAAAAGTATATTACATAAACCAATGTGAATGAAATTGAAAATTTAACAGAAAATTTGCAAATTTGCACACGACAAAAGTGATTATATATTATACACTGCCTTGCCTATTTTGAGAGTTTATTAGTTACAATTAAATCGCTCTTTTTCATGAACGGTACAGTGTTCTGCATTAGATATATAGACTCTAAATTTTCAGTGATTTTTTGTTCTTTCTGCTCAAGACATAATTCTGGATCAAAAGATAAGGCAATGACGTCACTAAATAGAGACAAACCCGTTCTACCTATCAGTACTGAACAAACAGACATAATACCATTGGTGAGATCAGAATATAGTCATAATTTCCTTATAGACAATCTGAAGAACTAAAATCAAAATCGTGAAAATATGATTGGGATTGCATTGCATCCTTCCTATTCACAGTTCAGTACTGTACATGCTTAATCAATAAAAAAAAGTAATAAAAATTATATACTGTTACACCTACTATGAAACATTTTGTTACCATAATTTTTTTTTATCATAAATGTAATATCATTAGTTTATCATTGAGTAACTATAAGAAAGTTAGTGTAGCCTAAGCCTAATTTGATTAAAAAGGAATCAGTTCAAATAATATGAATAATCAACATTAGCTTGATATAGTTCGTTCTGTATTAAATCGTTCAAATTTTCACATAAAGATGAATTTAAACCGAATGAATCCTTTGTCCCTCTTTTATTCATGGACCGAATAAATAAACTTATGGAAAGATCCTGACGCAATACTTTGTCACAAACGTAGGAGGCCTAAGACTGTACATTATGAACCATGGAAAACTAACCAAAATCTCTGTCAGGTTGTCAAACACCCCTAAAAGTGTGGTAACTGTTTTTTCCATCAAAGATCATGGACCGATTTCTTTTTACATCATAAAAACACGCAAACAAATAATCAAAAATTAGAACATTTTTCCATTGAGGAGAGGATTTCACCCCCCCCCCCCCCTCCTACATTACCCTTTTACCATAATCTCCCCCTTACAATATTCTCGTTACAATTTTTTTTAATATTACCTTCGAACTTCAGTTACTCAAAAGAGCTTACTTAATTTTCATAGTATAATTTTTTTTAATAATTCAGGCAACAAAGTGGAGAAAACAAATCTTGTTCATAATCTCGGTCTAAACCTTATCTTCTAGATATAAATATGGTGGTAGTACAACCAATAACAGCTTCACAAATTCTTGGACCGATAGAAAACAAGAGTAATTCTAATGACATGTTTGCAAGTTTCACATACACTATCTACTGAGGAAGATAATTATTACAATATTGTATCATTTTAAACAAATAATCTTTGTCTTTTAACATCATGATGTCTTGTAATATCACGACCATTCATGTGTATTATAGTTAATAGATATAATCATTTGATAATACTATAGTAAATACAACTTACCATATGTTAAACATCATTCTTCGAGAAAATCATTGAAAGGTAACATGATCTCGGACTTTCCAAAACTTGACAAACATGCCTTTTCCGGGTTCACGATCAAATATACTTAATACTAGCCTTGCGTCGATTCCAATTTGCTTTGTCGTCTGGTAGCCCAAACTGATATTATTTACCTAGTCCAAGTCTTTCTCTTTGTTATCTCTATCAGTCCCTAACTCTATCTCACCCCAGTGCCCTATTTCATAAAAACTTTGTTGTTGTTGTTGTCATTTAATCATTTCATCTTCTTTCAACAGGTTAGCCTAAATCTGCAATTAGGCCAAAAAATACTATTAAATATTTACTATTATACATGTGTACAATAAAAATTTTGAATAGAACCTATTTTATGCCTACTTATAAAACACGTAATTTGGAAAAGGGACAAAATCTCACTGGAGATGTACAAATAGACAGTAATGATCTTGGAATCAAGAAAGGCAAATGAACCGTTGACTGAAGGGTAGACTAATACTAAATATGTCGTCATGTACACATAGGAAATATCGGTTTTTTCCGGCCAATGTCGCAATCATCAGTCAGTTTGTTAAATTTTGCTTCACTTTTGCACAAACACCTTTTACCGTATGGATCATGATGGAGGCTCTCCTTTTTTGAAGCAGATGAGGTATCAAAGCAATAAATACCTTCACAAAAAACTATGAACACTGGCATAATACTACTTCCATTATCTATTGGGGCAGTCGTAGATTTTTCTGTTTGAAGAATGTTCTACCGGTAGTATTATATGAATATTATTTTATGTACGTTCAGGCCTATACCTCGCGTGTGTATATTTTTATAACAGATGTGTAATTCAAAATATAACAACTTATCAAAAACAGAACAGATCTTTTCATGACTAACAAATACTCAAGTTAGATCTGACCAACACTAAAATGATCACAAGCTTTCTAACACTACAAATGCTACTTCCGGGTTCACGATCAAGTACGCATATAGTCTAGTTTCAATTGTTCTATTGTTGTTTTTTTTCAATCAATCTTTGCATAGTTTGGCGAAATGATATTACTCCCCAATCATATTCTGTTAACCTCGACTTACTCAAACTATTGCAGTCTTTAGGGGAAAAAACAAATCAAAACAAATCGTTGGAAGAATAATAATATACATAACAAAATATCACTGGATATTAGCCTAAATGTACTGATCATATTATATCAGTAAACATGCTTATCTTGGGCTTTTAAACTGTAATATATATATATATATATATGTATATACTATATAGCACCGATTATCCTGGGTAATATAAACATGTAAACTGTTTATAGTTTGTCAATCTGTTTTAGATATTGGGAATTCCCACCAACCTTTCACACAGACAAGCAGAAGGAGATGTGAATCGTCCTGAAATTTATCGCCCAATAAAGACTCGATTACCTGCAAACTAAAAATCACATTTGGGGTGTATAGCAAGTATTTTTATGTCAATCTTTAATAGAATTACCTCTAGATTTCGAACCTATTATGGCATTATCATCACATGATTGTAATTCATACTTCATTCATACATAGACGTCAATAAGAAAAAGTCGTTTAAAAAAAAAAGCGACTTCAAGATTTGTTCACTTTGTTCTCATCGGCTGCTTATTCTTCTATCATGGCTCAAGATATAGTAAAGGCTAGTGTGACGTAGCCATATGCGCATCTGTACGGGGACCCACGCAAATCAGTGAGGTTTTTCAGTACGGAGGGGGGGGGGGGGCGGATATTGCTATATCATTCTTGTTCCGGTATTTAGTATTTATAATAGATTATCATCAAATGAGCTAGTTTACTCATCATTTGGGGGGTTCGCTTTTTAGTTATGGCAGTAGTTGTTAACCTGGAGTCTTTTTTTTGGGGGGGGGGGGGTATGAAGAGATCACAATGAAGAAGAAAGTTTCAGTATCACTAAATTTATCACAAATAAAGTTTATTATCTTTAGGAGTTGCAATGCACAATGTCGCCATGTTTCCAAGAAAGAGCAATTGCGGAAAAATTTCCTATATCATTAATTTTGTTTTATGGTTTATCTTTCTCTCTTTGGTTGTATCTCATCGAATCTCTTTTCACCCTCTCCCTAACCCATCTTCCCATCTTCTTTTTATCTGGACGAATAATAGTTTGCTTTGATTACTATGACAACATGTCAGTCTCTCCATTCGCGTTTATTTAACTGTCCCTGTGCATTTTACCAGTTTTCTTTCGTGTCTTCTGTCATGGACCTACTCCCACTTCTCCCCCCCCCCTCTCCCTCTCTCTCTCTCTCTCTCTCTCTCTTTCTTCTTTTTTTATCTCTCTATAATTTTCTATATATGTATATACATGTATATATATGTGAACAGATAATGATGGAACGGAATGAAGAAGGTCACTCGGTTAATTTACAAGCTTAATAAAACTAAAGACAACAGAACAGAATTATCATAAATCAAAAGGAGAAAGTGATATTGAAAAGATGTTACTCGCCAAAGCAAAAATAAAGACAACAGAACAGATTAATCATGAAGCTGGCAACATAAATCAACATGAGTAAGTAAAATTGAACAGATGTTACTCGGCAGGAGTAAGTGAAATAACGAAAATGGAACTCGATAGAAACAAAAGTGAGCAAAGTAAACAATTACCTGACTTTTAAGGTCGAAGCAAGTATATTTGTTTTTTCGTGTGTAATGTGTAGGTGTTCTTTGCAATAATAGTTACATGTAATACGGACGTCATGTAGAGGGCGTTACTACACAAGTAAGTAAATGGGTGCGTCCGACCGGAACAAGGTAAAAGAAAGGAGGGGCATAGTGAGCTCCAGTGTTGTAGGCAAGACAATTTTGGCTTTAAGACGATTAATTTAGTTTTTACTCTCTATAAGCGTGCAATAGTCAAGTGCAAAAACTGTGGTGTTAAATTTAACACTTTCTCGGGATCTATATAGGACGATTCCAACTGGTGTTACTTAACACCATTTTCTGGAATTAACACAATTTAATTCCACTTTTAGTGTTATCTTGGTGCAAAAAATGGGGGTGTTAAATCCAACACCAATGGTGTTAAATTTAACACTTTCTCTGGATCTATATCGGACGATTCCACCTGTTGTTACCTAACACCATTTTCTGGAATTAACACAATCTCATTCAAGCAACGTTGCACCAAATACTGGAATTACACAATTTAACTTCCACCTTTGGTGTCATGGAGACATCAAAGGTTTATTTAACACTTTTTCGGTATCAAAATGCCAGCCAGCAAATAGTTGTTTACTTCTCCAAATCTCAGGATCAAACCCTCAAAAGCAAAGCCTCCAAGCCAGATGACAGCTAACTGTAGAACATGGCAGTGGAGAAGAAGACATCAAAACTTGTCGACACCCAAACCAGACGAAACTTTCTTGGTCTCACCTGCATGCATGCACGGTGACAGAACAACTTTCCCTACGCATACAGCCAATGTAACTACATGTATATCACAAGTACTATGCTCCTTATTCTCATCATTCACTCACTCAATAGACCTGTTTACTAAGTGATTCAAATTTTATGCATAATTTTGAAACAAAGGTTGTTCTTGACAACCTGAAAGCTTGCCAGAGGCTTGTCAGACATAGCAACAAGTAATGTATGCAAACTGGATTCCAAGTATTGTAGTTCATTCATTAATAACAGGTCAATGGAATACCTCGTTACTAGGTCCCCAGGAAAGAAACATCCATAAATTTGAATCACTTAGTAAACAGGTCTATTAACAGCAACATAACTGGCATGAATGCATGTATTCAACAAACAATGCATAAAAAATTCCGCCTTCAAATACCATACCAATTACCAAGCAACATTCAAGAAATGTTTCCCCTTTACAAAAAAGCAAGTCAGTCAAGCATGGAATGTATTCCAAAACTGCCTCAACTAAACTAAAGAATGCAGAGTATCTATACATTGTGTCATTATATCTCAGGACAGGAGGTCAAAATTCTGATCCCCGACACATAGATATGCGTCACAGGTTTCTTTCTTTTTCTACCAATCAACATTATAAAACAAAATCACGTGACGACCTAATCAACTCCAAGAACAAAACAACACCAGATAAATTAACACCAGATTAAGGTTTTCGCATGTTTTAAATTTGAATGGTGTTAAATGAACACCATCGAAAGTACAGCCTCAATTATTCAACACCAAGGGTGTTGTTTTCTTTTAATTATCCACTGGTGTATGAATTTTATCACCCTGGTTTTTGCAGTGTACGTGTGTGTCGTAACATACGTGTTCGTAAGGAGATATGGATAAAAGTATACGACAAAGAGGTGTACAAAGAATTAGGTTTATAATAAATGCATGTGTACAAGTACATGCATTATATAGTGCACGGATACTGGTGCACAGATATATATTCTCACATACATTTGCACCTACCGAACGGTACACACATCCACACCTCTCTCGCTATATATATATATATATAAGTAGAACACAATAGAAATGCATTGATTGCCAACTGAAATTTTTTTAATCCGAATTTTCGGGGGCCTCCCCCTTCTTCAGGGATATAAACTAACTATGCAATAACCAATACAAATAATAACAAAGATTTTGTTTATTATAAGCGAACGCAATCTCAGCGTGGTCATGACAACCATTAAGGTGCGCAGGTGATACTAAGCATCATAATAATCATCATAATCATCGTAATCATAATGATAATCATAATCATCATATATATATATACATATGTGTACATGTCATTCCCTCTCTCTCTCTCTCTCTCTCTCTCTGGAACACACCCACCCACACACATCCTTCCTTATCTTTGTAAAAAGAACACAAAATGTCAGCTTCCTGTAAAGTCGGTCACTGCAAAACTTGTCAAGAATAACTTGTTTGAAATCAATTTTGTTATCATAATTAATATCTTTGTAGACATGGTCATTAAAAAACATGAGCAATAACTTTAAAGTCATGTATAAGGACAATACTCTATTGAAACAGAGATATATTATTCATACATGTACAATTTTCTTTCAGCAAAATGCAAATTTTTAGGTACAGCGCATACTAGAAACAATTTTTATAAGTCAAAAATTACTTTCAAATTAAAACAATGAAATTGTCAACATAATGTGCGACCTGACTTGAAAGCAAGGGGCTGGGTTATGAGAAAAGCTTATCAAGCGTTACATAATCATAAGTCTAGATAAAAGAATTTTCCACCTTCTGAGAAATCATGACTTTCATATTGGTTCAAAGAGTTCAAAAGCCAATACAGCATCCATTCTATCACATCAACAATTTATTTGATGGCGTTCAGTAACAGCTGATTTAAAATCATATCCAATAATGTCTGTCGAGCAGCAAAATGGAACACACACTTAAAGATCATATATATACTTTTTTATGAACGCATCTTGCATCGTTCATGAACACAAGTCCTGTAATGATAAAAGAAAAATACTTAAACATATACACAATTTTCCAATTTATCAAAAATTGACAGTCCATCCACCATTTTAAATGGCAAGCTCCTATTATGAGAGACTTATATGACTATAAAAGTACTCTAAAGTTTCTAATAAACAAAGAGTAACTAAAACAAAGGCAGTGGAGCCCAGGCTTACTTTGATTAGAATGAAATCAACAATGAACAATCTACAAAATGATAGGAGTAATCCAGTTATTTTGCAACAGAAATTACCTAAGAATATCTATGAAATAGTTGTAAAGTGCTTCTCTGATAAAACATTTCAGGATTTTTAAAAAGAAGAATGTTGTTGAATACTCATATTTGTTGTTATATTCAGTATTTCACAAAATATGGGTAGAATCTTCAACTGTGTAACATCAATTTTTCGATACAATCTGGCATAATTACTATACAAATAATGCACTGTTGTGAATGTGTTAGGACATTGCAAGTGCACGCAGTTTAGTCAGTGGAAGTCATAATGCACGCGCCCGCAGGGCAAGTGCGTTATGACTTCCATTGACTAAACAAGTGCACTTGCAATCCTAACACATGAACAAACAGTGCATTATTTGTTTTATAAGACGGGTCGGCAATACACATTGAATAGATCTAACTGTTAGATCTATGAAAAAAATAAGAAAAAAAGATTTTTACTCACCGTTTACAATGGATGCATGATTTTTTTTCCGGTCAGCAGGAATATTTCAGCTACAGTTAAACATTTGGGCAACACAACAATAAAAAGTTAACAGCAACACTTTGGATCCAAATAAATTTCCAATGAAGCGAACAAACAGCAGAACTCCAACAAAGTCATAGACATAGTCAGCAGTATACTTTATACAGTTCTGCGATCCAGATCTAGGGCCTAGACCAGGTCAATTGGGCAAATTCAAACTAAAGTCAAAGAGTACGTAGGTTATACTTATAGACTACAAACATGGTCTAGATATTTGTCTCGAATTTACTTGTTGTAGATATGGACTTGACACCCATGAAAATGAAAGGTGTTGCCATGAATGCTCTGTGAATTTGAAATTTCTTGATGTTGAAGAAAAGTAGAGGGTGACCCAGGACTATTGTTAGCGGGACCAAGTCCAAGGGCAGCAGATCCAGGGCCATGCCTAGCAGTAGCAGTTATGCTAGACTCTGCGGAACTGACAATCGAGGATGCAGTTTGCTGGAGTTGTACTAGTGGGTGTCTCTCTGTCTCTGACTCTGATGTTGTGACTGTGACTGGGGTAGGAGTCGTAACAGGACCAATTGGCGTAACACTAGATCCAGATCTTGATCTGTACAAGTGCTCTGCTAAGCTACCGCTCATTTGTTTCTTCCTTTCATCGCTTGTCTTGCTGTAGTGTTTGAGTGACTGAGCACTGTGATGTCCGCTGACTGTCATTATGTCTCTAGATTCGAATCCAGCAGTATTGAGTACATTGATACAAGTCGCCCTCAAACAATGATTCGTATAGATCTTACTGCATCCTGCGTTTGCTGAAATAGTTTTCATCTTGTTAGCAATGGTGTTGACACCAATTGGAAAGGGGTGGTACCAGGGCTTGCCGTCTCCTGGATTCTCTTTCCTTGGTTTTTGCCAAAGAAATTCACACTCGGGACTCAATGTAGAGACATAGAACAAATAGGTTCTCACTGGACATCTATCGCTGTTAGGAACTTCGAACATGCGACCGGAGTTGGAGGATTCGTCCTCATTCTCCCTATTGTTTTTTGTCAACGAATCTCGTTTAACAACATATCTCAGTCCATCTTCGTTGACTTCAACCGTGAGATCTGAAGGCTTGAGTTGACGTAGGTTTTCCCTCCCCCTGTTGCAGAAATACATCATCAAGTCCATGAACACTTTGTTTTGTAGGCCGAGTGGGGTTGTTAGATCCAGTGAAGCTTGTATCTTGTCCATGTCAGAGTCAGTTATCTCAGATTTGTGTTTGACGCTCCCCTTCCCTTCTCTCTTAAGTTTTACTAAGACGGCTTTAAACACCTTGTTGCTGACTGGAAACTGGCTCTTGTTGCAAATATCATAATCGTATTCATCCAAAAAATGTCTCTGGATTCCATACCGGATCGATTGGATGGATTTCTTGCTGTAATCTGTGTCATCCTCCTTTTTCAAGGCCGGATAGAACTGCGATAGGAAACGGTCCAACTCACCCGGTGATCTGCTTACCTCAGTCAAATCCTTTTGTACGAATCTAGCAAAGCTTTCCAATTTGGTTATAGCAAATTTCAACGATCTTTTCGTGCTTTTGGAGTCCATTCCACCAACGAGCTCCTCCAGCTCATTCTCCGAAAGAAGTTGGAAGTGTACCTGATGTGCCGCCATTGTTCCAAATGTGAAACTTAAAATAAAACCTGTACCGGTACGGTACGGTATATGCAACAACGAGATCTAGTACTAGATCGATCCGCTGTACGCGCACTTGAATGAGTCATAAATTACGCAAAAGCGATATATCGGCGCGAATATCGGCAGATATCGAGGGGGGCGTGTGTTATCATTTTTTGATGGGAACTTTTTTACACTGGGGGTGTGTTATCAATTTTCAAGGCATGCCCCACGTGACGTCAATTGACCAATCAGGTTGCTTAGATTCTTGAACCCGTCTTATAAAAGGCAATAACATCTAAAGTAAGAATAAAAGATAGTGACAAAGAACGAAATGATCGGTCATAGAAATCTGTAAAACTATCCACTAAAAATCTAAGATATGGAAGAATATAGTATATCAATGTAGTTTTATTACTAATGAATACCAGAAAAAAAAACATACGCCACAGGGTACACATATTCTAAATTTCACATGTTGTAAAACGTGGAAAATCAAAGGAAGAAAGTACATGTTACTTTGAATGCTTTGACTGAATGAATAAATATTAATACCAATGTATTTATGTAACAGGTTACGTAAAATCATTTACAATGCATGATGTATGACGTATGATGATGATGAATTTACTTCTGCCATTCCATTTGGTGTGTATAATATTAAAGAATATGGTAAGATGATTGCAAATTAAATCAAAGGATGACGCAGGATCATTCGGTGTAGTTTTAAGCTTTCGTCATAAGGACGTACCAAAAGCCATGACAAAACCAACAGAGCACTAACTGTTACAATAAGAAGGGTGTGACAATAATTTACAAATGGGCGAAGATAGGACATATTCAAAAAGGCATGAAAGTAACTGACGGAGTAATAAATGATACACTCAGTAAAGTGTCACTCTTTATAACTGTTTCAGATTAAATTTCCTGACGAAACCTGACGAAGTCCTTTGGGACGAAAGCATAGTAACTAGTGATCCTGTGTCATCCTTGATTTGCAATCACATCACAAATATATTCTTAATTAATATTTGAATCTATATTTGTACTTATGCAAATGTATACGGAAGTAACTACTTTGACAAAAGGTAATATATTCATTTAATTTGATTAAATATGTTTCTGCTAACTGCAACAGTTACAGAGATTATTTGAGTTAACTTTTGTGATATCGATATATTCCAAATTACATTTCAGTTGATTTTGTTTAATGTTATGTTCTTATGTGATATTGAAAATGAATGCGTATCATTTTATGGCCAATAAAATCGTTCAATACAAAAATATGAATTGCAAATAATTATTTTTGATGAAAGGGGTTCACATTATAAAGTCAATGAATATAGAACATGAGGAATATATGTGTTATATCGGACAGAAATCCTCCAGACTTTTCCCCACTTCAAAATTACAGTTAGAAGCTCGAAACTTAATACTTCATATTCTTGGTCCTTACAAGGCAAATGACTTTCTTGAGTTGAGAATTCTTGATGTCACTGATTATTCACAAGGCAGCTTAATAAAATTTACATTCAGGAATTTAAGATATTAAATGAGAAGTAATAAGACTGTTTGACAGAATATTGTGCTTGATTTTACAAAGTAAAATAATTATTATTTGTCATTATGTTTGAACTTGAAGCTTTATATTCCTGTAATTGTTAATTTTTAATTGTCTAAAGGCTTGACATCAATATTTTTAATGGTATCTAATGCTTATATTCATGTATAAACTTCATCTAGATGAATTTCTCTTATAGGTGGTTCAATTCTTGAAATATCATCGATATAAGACTTACATTCGTTTACAAAATGTTGCCGAGAACTTTATACACGATAGCTTAGTTTCCGTTATGTTATTATTATATAACGGTCATTATTTTCTGGATCAAATCAATTATCAGATGGAATATATGAACTAATGCAAAGAGATATCGTGTCAGGCAACTGTATTTCTTAGTGGAATATGTAGAGCCTGTCAGGAGTGCAGAATGCCAGCTCTCCTGATCGGAACTCTTGAAGGTAGTACCAGTTGATCTCAGTTCTCTATCTTGTAATCAGTGACTACATTCCTGACATGCTCTAGCTCGTCGGTGTACTCATCGATACTGACCAATCCCTCATCATACTTGACCCAAGCGATCATAATTGAATTTCCTTGAGACACAGTAGCATGTAGAAGGCCACTCGATTTCGTTAATTGATATTTCACATTCCCTTCTTGATCAATGATTCGTAATGTATTACTATATCGAATGATCAAGAAATCATTATAACTTGTGATTTGCACAGGTTCATATGCATCACATTGTATTTCTCTGATCGCCTTCCCACCTGCTGGTGAGAATACTTGGATCTTTTTGGCTTTCCTAAAGCTGATATAAATCTGATCATGGCTGTCTACTGTAAGATCACCATATCCACCTTCAGCGCGGCTTAGAGTCTCAAACCCAACATCCAGCTTTTCACACTCCGTTGTGTATAGTGTGATGGCATTACTAGTATCACGTACAACATACCGACCATCTGATAGGAAACTTAATTCACAGATCTTGACATTCTTGAGCACTGTTTGCTGTAGCTGACCATCAGCGAAGAAGATTTCCACACCTCCTTTACAGCATCCCACAGCCATCCTACCGTCGATTGTAGGAACCATGGCATTCATACTATTCCCACTGAATTCACGATCTTACCAAGACCTAGCTCGTTCATTCCCACGTTTCTCTTAAAGACAATACATTTTCCTTTCTTGCTCGAGTGCCTCGGTTGCTTGCAGTCAGGATCTTCTTGCCTCAAAGCTTCTTGTAATTCTTGATGTAGCGTGTCGTGTGCAGCCAAAGCATCCATCTCCAGTGGTATCTTTGTCCCATTGGTCACCAGGTCGGCTATGGTGGTCACGTGAACTATCTGCTGTTGAGCCGATTTCTTCATTTCGTCCAGTTCTTTCTCTGCTCCTTCAGTCTTAGCGTTGACTTCACCAATGAGGCGCGCTTTCCTCACTGTTAACTGTCCGACTGATTCTTCATATGCTTCGTTGATATCAGCGATGCATTGCTCCTTCGCATTGTTCACTCGATCTTTCTGTTCATCAATGAAGTCAACGTATTTCTGAAAGCAGGAACGTTTCTTATCCGTCTTGGATTTGAGGTCATCGACACTTTTCAAGTGGTTGCTTTAAAAAATTGATGCTTCGATGACCCGATGTCCTTCATGGGCATGCTCAATGACACTACACCTGAAGCACGCAAATCTCCTGCAGTCAGAACAGAAGCACTCCTCGTCTTCCTTCGGATGTTTCCTGCACTTTCGGTACCGTCGTATTGCTACCTTTCCCGATGCGATATCATACATGGCTGAGACCACATGGTCGCTGAAGCTTTCCCATTTGGAGTGCCTGGTTTGGCAAGTGATACAAAGATACCTGGCGCAGTCCTGACAGTAGAATACAGCTTTTGGGTTGTCCTCCGATTTACAATTAGTGCAAACCTGATTTTTTTACCCTGGCATTCTAAGAGGTTGTCCAGACAGGCCTTGCAGTAGGTGTGAGAACAAGACAGGATCTTGGGTATTCAGACAAACAGGGCACTCCAAGCTTTGATCAGTGACATTCTTTAAGTCATCAGCCATGATTGGAATTCTACAGAAGTAGGAAATATTAAAGGGGAAATGATGCTTATTATTATGTTACTCCTGTGATCCGTTTATGAACGATTATTATTTTATCGGGGGTTTTCTGATGCCTTTCTCTGTAGAATGTAACGCACACAAAGTAAGTTATTCAACATTAGCTTGATATAGTTCATTCTATAATCGTTCAAATTTTCACATAATGATGAACATAAACCGAATGAATCCTTTGTCCCTCTTTTATTCATGTGACCGAATAAGTAAACTTATGGAAAGATCCTAACGCAATACTTTGTCACAAAGGTATAAGAGGCCTATGACTGTACATGACGAACCATGGAAAACTAACTGTTTTTCCATCAAAGTTCATGGACCAATTTCTTTTTACATCATAAAAACACGCAAACTAATCATCAAAAATTAGAACATAATTGAGGAGAGGATTCCCCCCCCCCCTCCCACATTATTACCCTTTGACCATAATCTCTCCCTTACAATATTTTTTAATATTACCTTCGAACTTCAGTTACTCAAAAGAGCTTACTTAATTTTCAAAGTATAAGTTTTTCTAAGGTCTTCTAGATATAAATGGTGGTAGTACAACCACCTATCTTCTATCTTCCTTTCACTGCGCCATGAGCATCTACCCATGACGGATACCGGCGCATTACAAGTGTTCATATTATTATTATTATTATTAACCAATAACAGCTTCACAAATTCCTGGACCGATTTATTCAGGGCGCAACCACCCCCTAGGACAACTACGGGGGGTAGTTGTCCCTGGGGGTAGTTGTCCGTGGGGTAGTTGTCTGGGGGTAGTTGTCCGGGGGTAGTTGTCCAGGGGTAGTTGTCCGGGGGGTAGTTGTCCGGGGGGTAGTTATCCGGGGGGTAGTTGTCCTAGAGGGTGGTTGTCCTAGGGGTAGTTGTCTGGGGGGTAGTTATCCGGGGGTACTTGTCCTAGGGGGGTAGTCGTCCTAGAGGGTGGTTGCCCTAGGGGGTAGTTGTCCTAGGGGGTAGTTGTCCTAGAGGGTGGTTATCCTAGGGGTGGTTATCAGGGGGGTGGTTGTCCAGGGGGTAGGTGTCCGGATACGTCAAAGGCTATCTCATATTAAGCATCTTATTTATTTTGTGATATATGAGTTTCCCAGCTTCTAAGAAGACCGTGGTTTTTGTTTTGTTTTGTTTTGTTTTGTTGGGGTTTTTTTTCATTCCGATCAGGATCATATTCCAATCCTGAATCCTCAACATTATATAGAATGGGATTCTTTAATGCAGATGATGAAAAATAATGTTAAATGATAAATGTTAGGAAGATTCAAAGGCTATCTCATATTAAGCATCTTATTCATTTTGTGATATATGCGTTTCCCAGCTTCTAAGAAGACCATGGTTTTTGTTTTTCGATCAGGATCATATTCCAATCCTGAATCATCAACTTTATATAGAATGGGATTCTTAATGCAGATGATGAAAAATAATGTTAAATGCTAAATGTTAGGAAGGAATCATTAAACATATAGAAACCAGAATAAAAATAACAAACACATGAATGAGAGAATGTATGGAAAATGTCCGAATAAAGTATTTTGTCACATACAAATAAATGTTGTATGTCAACGAATAAGATACATGTATAATACTATACTTAATGATCATCCACCATCTGTTTCAACGTTAGAGTACATGAATTACGTAATGTTTAAGTGAAAATTTAATCATATATAATCATATAATCATTTGATAATACTATAGTGAATGCAACTTATGTTAAACATCATTCTTCAAGAAAATCATTGAAATGTAACATGATCTCGGACTTTTCAAAACATGTCAAACATTCCTTTTCCGGGTTCACGATCAAATATACTAGCCTTGCTTCGATTCCAATTTGCTTTGTTGTCTTGTAACCCAAACTGATATCGTTTATCTAGTCCAAGTCTTTCTCTTTGTTATCTCTATCAGTCCCTAACTCTATCTCAACCCAATGTCCTATCTATAGACACTATTCCACTAAAACTTTGTTGTTGTTGTCATTTAATAATTTTATCTTCTTTCAACAGTGAGCGATGAATAGTCACGAGTGGGTTTGTTTGTTTGTTTGTATTTATTTCCATATTAAAAAGACAGATATACATGTTTAAATAATTATCAATGAGTACAAATATGGCGGATAGCCCATTTCAGTGGCACTAACATAGTGCCACCGTTCTTCCATGGGGTCCTTAAACAATAACATGCATATAAAACATAACAAATCATCATAATCAGTAGAACAAAACTTAATCATAATACATTAAAACCCATGACACACAAAAGGGGAAAAATAAAATATCTTACAACCCCATGATCATGGCCTGTCTGACCGTACTGAAAATAGTTTCGAGACTTACAAAGCATCGATGCTATGTACTACGTATGAACATAACTATTATAATTCTGTCTTTTTCATATAGTGCTATAATATAATTTAATGTATGTATTCATGTGATGTACCCTCTTCCCTACTTTTTTTTTTATCATTCTGTATGTTTCATCTGGTGCTGTAATGTAATGTATGTATTCATGTGATGTAGGGGTAAGTAAGCTACTGTGTATAAAAATAATGTGTGGTAAGGGAGGGGGGTTTTTTTCTTCTTCTTTTTATCTTTTTCTTTTTATATATATGATATGGTCTTTAGATATTGATTTACATGTGCTTACCAGATAATAGTGTGCATGTGTTTTCTATTGGTATAAGATTGGAGTTCAGTCAATTTTGACATGTACAAGGTTTATTTAAAATTTTAACACATGTATTTGCTAGTTGATTGTATTATCGATATATTACAAATGAATTGTTATTGTATTATTATGTTGATTTATGAAGACAAATAAAATATTATTCAAAACAAAAACTTCGCATGATACCCTGTGCATAAACTTCCGCGCGTTTTGACCATGCATATACTCGGGTCACCGTGTGTGGCGCAGTAATTATTGTTTTGGCAGCGAGTGAGCGATGAATAGTCACGAGTGGGTGATAGAAGCAAGTCGATCATGGCCTGTCTGAACGTACTGGAAATAGTTTCGAGACTTACATAGCACCGATGCTAACATAGCATCGATGCTATGTGCTACGTATGAACATAACTAATAACATGCTCAGTAACAAACAGAAACGTAACTGTCCTCAAACTTTACTGACTATTATCAATTTTCAATTGCACAAAGCCACCTAAGGCCACTGTCGATCCAACAGAGCAAGAATACGTCTGTGACATCGATCCGTAATACACGCAAACTCAACAATGTGAAATAGGAAAGGAAAACAACGCCCTCTCATAATTATAATTGCCTGGCGAAAATCATCAAATCACCTGTGGAAAATTGCCATTAAACCAATAGCAACAACAACACACTCTCTCTCTCTCTCTCTCTCTCTCTCTCTTATACACCAATCTTTTTATCTCTCCTTCCTCTGTATCCTAGCTTTTTATTCGACTGCCCCCTCCCCCACACACATTCTCCTTCTTTCTCTCTCTCTCTCTCTCTCTTTCTCTCTCTCATTTTTGTTTCCATTTCTTTTATTTTTTTCTTTTTTAACTTTCCCGTCTCTTACTTGCATACACATGATACACCAACACTCGAATAATTATACGAAGTATAAACAGAACCATTTTGAAACAAGTTGAATAATCCGAAATCGGCCTAATGTGTATGATTAATTTAAGTTACTTTATTTCACGGACGCGTTTTACTTACAATGAAAAGGTTACGTGTATGCATTGTATTATTGGACCAACATCAACCATGTCAACAAAATCATGAGGCACACAAAAACGAATTGTTATTTCTACATCTCTTACATCATTGAAAAAACTATTTCCGCAAATTAAAGCAGATCTCAACGGAAACTATATCACAGTAGGTTCCAAATGCTACGGACGTATAGTGTGAAGTTGATTTAAAGCCACTTCATATGACCAGGTTCATATAACACATGCCAAAAATGTCCCAAAGAGAGGTTTTCCAATTTTCTAAATTAGCACGGATTTCACATCAATCTGCATCAAATTCTAACATAAACAATGTTCATCGAAAGAAATCATCAAAAGTCTTGGTACAATCTATAGTCATATTATACATGTATACATAATTGATATGTTACATAATTATGAAAATAAATTTCTTGAATGTATACACTTCTTATACCTGGATGTATATATATATATATATCGTGTTTTCAGTGATTCCAAGGCTTATGTACACTGTTGGTAAGTCCCCCTTCCCCCCCCCCCCCCCCCCCCCCCCCAATAAAAAGGGTATAAAAACGATTGTTGTTAGTTGTCTTTGAACCTTTTAGTTACGGACATCTTATTGATAAAGCGAGATTACAGTTCTAAGCAGTTGAAATTGTTTCATTTCCTCTAGTCCTGACAATGGAGAAATAAAGAAACCAGTGATGAAAATGATGATCTAGATCACCAAGCCGTTATGAATAGGGTCATACTCAATTTCCTCATTGTTGTGACCTTTGTAATTCCTATGAATGGGGTTTAAACATACACAAAACGGTTATAGTCCATTTGACGCTCCTTTACAACCTAGAAAAGTTCTTTCCGTTGAAGATTTTTGGTTGATTTGTAATTTCATCTTTGTTGCCCAAGGGGCTACCTTGGGCAATTTGCATAATTTGCAAATCAAAGTCCAAATTGTGTTGTTAATCTTATATGCAATATAACATGTGATGCAACCAACACTGTTAGTGTTGGATCGTGCGTTGGATGCAGCGCACACATTGACCGTTCTTTATGCAAAATGCTCAAATTTGCTCGGGAGCTTCAAAGCTTCGGAGACAACATGGGATCACAAATAAGGAAAACAACAAATTAAACGGAAAGAACTGTTCTAGGTTGATGAGACATGTATAATGTCAAGTCGACTACGTGAAGTCTTCAAGAAAAATGAACCGATAAGAATAAAATCATGCTTATATTAATATACTATCATTCTGAAATATGTACAATGTATTAGGCTTAGTTATAAAACTATTATACTAATGAAAACCGGCTTATCAAAAAAAACAATAAAACATGAAAACAAGTCACAAAGAAATTCTTTCCATTCGAGCAGATGCTCCTCAGATTTTTCAAAATCATTCATATTTGGGAGTTTCAAGTTAAATCAGTACATTCCAGTCGGAACCTAATCAATACAATTTCATAGGCCTATATTGATTTAAGAGACGTCACTGAGATGTGTTGTATATTTGGCAATCAAGGTCTAAGTTTTCGTATAAGATAAGACAACTTTAAACAAATGAATATCTCGATCCAACAGGGGACGGTGGACAAATTTGATTATCCTCGGGGAGAAAAAGTGAAGTTTGTGTAATAGTAAGTCTTTTTTATTTTTCTCAAGTGCATGTATTTCCTTTCTTCTTCTTCTTTTTTTTTTTTTTTTTTTTTTTTGGGGGGGGGGGGGGGGTCATTCAAGTTCTTATTAAATCAAAAACAGTTATTTCATAAGATTACTCCTTTGTGTGGATGGTCAAAGTGAATCTCTAGCACCGCTGAGACTTCAAAATCTGTCGATTTCTTTCAGATCAGATGAAACTTTTTTGTTTATAGTTTTAAATTATCATGAAATTTGTAGCTTAAGGTATATGCTTTACCACCTATTCAAGCGGGTTCCATCATTCATTATCTGAAAGAAAAAAAGTCCGATTCCTATCTTAAGAGCAACCTATCCAATACCAGTAATACCGTCAAGAAATATTAACCCAATGACTACTGAATTCTCTTATTCCCATGGGCTTAACACAGGAACCGGCCGGTTCCCGTAATGAAGGGCATATTCAAAGTTTGTCTGGCCTAATCAGTCCCAAAATGGATAATAGAAAGTATAGCTTTGCATGGATCAGTCTTGCACGGACTATTTTCAGCGTGTTCAGTGGAATATATAAAGTCTGTCAGCGGAACAGAAAGCGATCTCTCCTGATCGGAACTCCTGAAGACAGTACCAGCCCCTCTCAGGAATCTCTATCTTGTGATCAGTGATGTAGCTCTTGATATGCTTCAGCTCGGTGGTGTACTCGTCGATACTGACTACTCCTTCCTCGTGCTTGACACAGGCGACCAAGATTGTATTATCATGAGTAACAGTAGCATGTAGGTAATTACCACTAGGGTCCTTTAATTTGTACTTTACCACCCCATCATTATCCACAACACTTACGGTATCATTGTCAGATATTGTAATCAATAGTTTTGGATTAAGACTAACAATTTCATTAGGTTGATATCCATCGCATTGTATCTCCCTGATCGCCTTTCCACCTGCTGGTGAGAAAACCTGCATCTTCTCAGCTTCACTGTTTCCGACATAAATTTGATCATCACTGTCTACAGTGAGGCAATCCAATCCGCCGTCCATACGGAGAGTCTCAAACATCACATCCAGCTTCTCATACTTCGTTGTGTACAGTGTAATGTTACTGCCATTCTGAATAACACACCGACCATCAGAGAGAAATCCTACTGCAAATATCGTAATATTCTTTAACAATGTCTGCTCCAGGTGACCGTCAGCAGAGAAGATATTGATACCTCCTTCATGGCATCCCACTGCCATTCTACCGTCTGGTGTAGGAATCATGGCATTCATGCTATCCTTAGTCGGCAATTCAATATTCTTTCCTACTGAATTCACGATCTTACCAAGACCTAACTCATCCGTTCCAACGTTTCTCTCAAAGGCAACACACTTTCCTTTCTTGCTCGAATGCCTTGACTGCTTGTAGTCAGGATCGTCTTGCCTCAAAGCCTCTTGTAATTCTTGACATAGCGTGTCGTTTGCAGCCAAAGAATCCATCTCTACTGGTATCTTTGTCCCATTAGTCACCAGGTCGGTTATCGTGGTCACGTGAGCGATCTGCTGCTGAGCCAATTTCTTCATTTCGTCTAGTTCTCTCTCTACTCCTTCGGTCCTACCCTTGACTTCACCAATGAGGAGTTCCCTTTTCTCTGCCAACTGCCGGACTGATTCTTCATAGGCTTTGTTGATATCATTTATGCATTGCTCCTTTGCATTGCTTACGCGACCTTTCTGTTGATCAACGAAATCAACATATTGCTGAAAGCAGGAACGTTTCTTGTCCGCCTTGGATTTGAGTTCCTCGACACTTTTCAGATGGTCACTTTCATAAACCGATGCGTCTATTACTCGATGTCTTTCGTCCTTATGCTCCATTACAACGCACCTGAAACAGGCAAATCTCTTGCAGTCACAACAGAAGCACTCCTCGACCTCCTTCGGATGTTTCTTGCATTTACGGTATCTTCGTAATAATACCTAACCCGATGTGATCTCACTCATGGCTAAGACCACATGGTCATTGAAGTCTTCCCATTGTGAGTGCTTGGTTTGGCAAGTGATACAAAGATACTTGCCACAGTCTTGACAATAGACAACAGCTTGGGGCTTCTCCTCCAATTTACAATGGGTGCAGCATTGATGTTGATTCTTCACGTCATCAACGAGAGATTTCAAGGCTAAACTTGTCTGTAACTTAGTAATGTCTTGGTTGGGGACTTGGGTTTCAGCTCTGCAAACTGGACAGATAAGCTTCTGGTCGTTACCATGACATTCGCTGAGCCGTTCCAGACATTCCTTGCAGTAGGTATGAGAACAAGACAAGATCTTGGGGTCGCTGAAGATGTTGAGACACACGGGACACTCCAGGCTTTGAACGCTGACTTGCTTGAATTCACCAGCCATGATTACGATTCTACCAAATACAAAATGTATAAAAATGATAATATTGATTAGTATGTTGTTGTCTTTTTCCATCTGATCAAATTCAAAAACAATTATAAGTGAGTTCTTCATTAACGTCTTTTCCCCTATAAAAAATGTATATTTTCTTAATTTACATAGTTCAATGAATGAATTTCCGCTTAGAAAATGAAATGAACATTCCAAATTAGTGCATTTGTATTTCTTTAGAGTTGCAATACCATACTTATTTTTTTCTCTCTCTTCCCCACTCTCTTTGCCACTTTCTTTCTCATTTTTACTGCTGTCTTATTTGTTTTGACCATTTTTTTTTTAACACTTCATATTTATATTTTTCATATTTCTGTCAGTGATAGGCCTATTTAAGTCCCGGCATCATCGCATATTGCATTTATGAATACTTTGTTATTATTTAACGTGAGTGCTAATCAATCTCAGTTAATGTTATACCTAGACCGAACATAAAAGAGGCTCACCGCTTTTGAAGCAGATGAAGTATCAAAAACAATGAATACAGAATAATACAGAATCTATTGAGGCAGTCGTATATTGTTCTGTTTGAAAAGCATTCTACCGGTAGTATTATATGAATCTTATGTTATGTATATTCAGGTCTATACATGGCGTGTGTTCAGTTTTATAGCAGATGTGTAATTCACAATATAGCAACTTACCGAAATCAGAACATCTTTTCATGACAAAGGAACACTGAAGTTAGTTACTAACAACATTTATGATCACGAGCTTTCGGGTTCACGATCAAGTACACATAATATAGTCCAGTTTCAAATGTCGGGTTTTTTTAAATCAATTTTTGCATAGTTTGGCGAAAAGATATTACACCCCCATTTGTCTTATTTTCCCCACTCAACCTCTCTCCGTTTACCTATAGACTCACTCAAACTAGTACACGCAGTCTTTAGAGAGAGAAAAAACCCCAAATCAAAACAAATCATTGTAAGAATATTGATATACAGAACAAAATACAGTGACATGGAGTCAGACTAACCATATTATGACAATGTAAACAAAAGCGTTAAAAAATGTCACTCCAACACATTGGAACTGATACAGAGTTATAATAACTCACCTTTTCCTCATTCACTGGATATTAGCCAAAATGTACTGATCATATTATATGTTGATCTTTTCCTTTTAAACTGTATAGAGCAGCTGTTACCTTGGGTAATATAAACATGTATCTCTTTAGTTTGTCAATCTGTTCTTAGATACTGGGAATTCCCACCAATCTCTGACAGACAAGCAGTAAGGAGGTGTGAATTGTCCTGAAATTTTTCGCCCAATAAAGACTCGATCCCGTGCAAACTGAAAATCACATTTGGGGTGTATAGCAAATGTTTTTATGTTAACCTTTGATAGAATTACCTCTAAATTTCGAGCCTATTATGGCACTGTCATCACATGACTGTAATGCATACTTTATTACACTAAATTATTGTATACTAAATTACACTATGCATGAATAGTCGTCTATAAGAAAAAGTGGTTAAAAAAAAGCGACTGCGAGATTTGAGTTTGTGTTTGAGTTTGTTAACAACACATCACATATCATGGCAATATAATCATTAATATAAAGAGTAATAATGTTACATGAATACACACCAAAAAATACTTATCTACATGAAATGAATATAAATGGATTTACAATAATATGTTTGTAGATTAATTGCCTGCTTATATTTCTGATATCATGGCTCTATACAGTAATAAAGATTGTGTGGCGTAGCCATGTGCAAGCTTTTCCACTGAGTTGTACGGGGACCCATCAATATCAGTGAGTTTTTTTCAGTCCACACATAAACTTCATTTATGATAGATTATCATCAAGTGAGGTAGTTTACTAATAATTTTTTTTTGGGGGGGGGGTGAAGAGATCACATATAAAGAAGAAAGTTTCAGTATCCGTTTTGATCAAAAATAAATTTTATAATCATTAGTAATTGCAATGCACAATGTCGAGATTTTTCCAAGGAAGAGCTATTGCAGAAAAGGTTCCTATATCATTTATTTCTTGGTTTATCTTTCTCTCTTTGGTTATATCTCATCCAATCTTTTTTCACCCTCTCCCCAACCCATCTTCCCCTCTTCTTTTTATCTAGACGAATAATATTTTGCTTTGATTACTATTGCAATAACTCTCAATTCGCGTTTATTTATTGTCCCTGTGCATTTCACCTGTTCTCTTTTGTGTGTTCTATATACTCCCTCCCGCTTCTGCCCCCCCCCCCCCTCTCTCTCTCTCTCTCTCTCTCTCTCTCTATATATAGTAATACACATATGTCCTTCTCCCTTGCTCTCCTTATCTCTCCGCCTCTCTCTCTCTCTCTCCGGAACACCCCCCCCCCCACACACACACACACACAAACACACACCCCCGCCCCCATTGTGGTAAAAAGAACACAAAATATCAGCTCCTTGTAAGGTCAGTCACTACAAAACATCAGCCCAAACTTGTCAAGAATAACTTGTTTGAAATCATTTTTTATCATACTTCATATCTTTGTAGACATAGTCATTAAAAAAGATGAACAATAACTTTAACTTCATGAATAAGGACAATACTACGTGGGAATTCATACAATTTTCTTTCAGCAGAATGCAAATTTGTAGGTATAGTGTATACTAGAAACATTTTTTATAAGTCACAAATAAGTTTCAAATTAAAACAAAGAAATTGTGAACATAATGTGCGACCTGACTTGAAAGCAAGGGGCAGGGTTATGAGAAAAATAAATTTCAGTTAAAATTATCAAGCGTTACATATTCATAAATTTAGATATAAGAACTTTCCACCTCCTTTCATATAGGTTCAAAGTGTTCCAAAGCCAACACAGCATCCATTCTATCACATCAACAATTATGGTATGGTGTTCAGTAACAGCTGATTTAAAATCATATCAAATAATGTATGTCGAGCAGAAGAATGGAACACAATAAAGATCAGATTTAAACTTTTTTTATGAACGCATCTTGCACCGTTCATGAACAGTACCGGAATAAAAGAAAAATACTAAAACATATGCATAATTTTCCAATTTATGAAAAATTGACAATTCATCCACCATATTAAAAGACAAGCTACCTATTATAAGCGACTTTGACTACTACAAAGGTACTCTGCTTACATGCTCTATAAAAATATTATAGTTTCTAATAAACAAAAAGAGTAACTAAAACTAAGGCATCTGCAAATGATAGGAGTGATCCATTCGTTTTGCAACAAGAATGAACTCAAAAATGTATAAATTAGCTATTAAATGCTTCTGTGACAAACCACTTCAGGATTTTTAAAATAAGAGTGATGTTGTATACTCATATATTTAGTTTTATACAACACCTGAGTAGATCCTTGTAATTTGATTGGCTGCGATACAGCGCACGTAATGATACTACCGGACTTTGCCCATAGATCTATGTGTTATTTTACGCTCGCGAGCGACCGGCCCAGCGCCGTAACTTTGGATTAATAATAATAATAATAATACAACGCACTTATATAGGATCTACTCAGATGTTGTATAAAACAAATAATGAATTTTTTTCATTCGTGCAATGGAAAGAATATTTTCATTCGTTGAAAATATTCTTTCCATTGCACTCATAAACATTCATTATTTGTATAATATACAGTAGTTCATTACGAAATATGGGTAGATTACTTGTTGTGTACCATCCATTCCGTAATACATATTACGGAATTAACTGATGCTACGAAGTAAAGATTCTATATACCCAATAATATTACAAATTAATTTTAAAAGAAACACCGACAAAAAAGGGAATGATTGGTCCGATAATTCTGTATTATTAAGCGATGAAGTCTTTCTGGAGTATTAAGAATAATTTCAAATAGTTTACTTACTATTAAATAATAAACTACATGTCACAAATTACACATATTCTTAATCATTTTTAATACCAATGTATTGACGTAACAGGTTACATGAAACGATTTACATGTTGGAGTTTGGATATATATCAGTACTTCATCTGAACCAGGAAAATCCATCATCAATTTACTAACTATTAAATATATCAATATGAATTGCAAATAATTATTTGTGATGCAAGATTTGTTTCTAATAGATAAAGTTACTGAATCTAGAAAATGGGAAATATATGCTTTATATCGGACGTAAATCCTCCAGATTTCCCCCACTTCAAAATGATAGCAACACAGAAGAAGAGATTGAAAATAATTTCATATTCTAGGTGCTTACGTGACAAATGATTATCTTGAGAATTCAACTCATTATTCACTAGGTACCTTTAACATTTACAGTCAGGACGTTAAGATATTAAATGAGAAGAAATAAGACATCACAGTCTGTTTGACACTTACTCCTGTCGTTGTTTAAATGGTTCCCAGAACTTCATACACAAAAGCTTAGTTTGTTTCGTAATGGAATGATCAGATAACGGTCATTATTTTCCAGATCAAATAAATTATCAGATAAAATATATAAACTACTGCAAAGAGGTAGTGTCAGGCAGCTACATTTCTTAGTGGAATATATAAAGCCTGTCAGGAGTGCATCTCTCCTGATCGGAACTTTTGAAAGTAGTACCAGTTCCTCTCAGGCTTCTCAATCTTGTAATCAGTGATTAGATTCCTGACATGCTCTAGCTCGTTGGTTTACTCATCGATACTGACCAAACCCTCAACATACTTGACCCAAGCAATCATAATTAAATTCCCTTGAGACACAGTAGCATGTAGAAGTCCACTCGATTTCGTTAACTGATATCGCACATTCCCTTCTTGATCAATGATTCGTATTGTATTACAATAAATCATTGTAACTAGTGATTTTCCCAGGTTCATTCCCATCGCATGGTATATGTCTGTTTGCCTTTCCACATGCTGGTGAGAATACCTGAATCTTCTTTGCTTTTCTGGAGCTGATATAGATCTGATCATTACTGTCTACAGTGAGGCTAGCAAACCCGCCCTCGGCATGATTCAAAGTTTCAAAGTTCGCAACCATCTTCTCACATTCTGGTGTGTACAGTGTGGCATTGTTTGAGAGATCAAGGACTACACATAGCTCCTGTCAGAGAGGAAACCTAATTCACGGATATCAACATTCTTGAGAATTCTCTGCTGCAGCTGACTATTACGAGAAAAGATCACCACACCGCCTGTATTGCATCCCACTGCCATCCTACCGTCTGGTGTAGGAACCATGGCATTCATGGTATTTTTATCGGGCAACGCGATATTCTTTCCCACTGAATTCACGATCTTACCAATTCATAAGCTCGTCCATTCCAACATTTCTCTCAAACGTGACACATTTCCCTTTCTTGCTTGATCTCCTCGGCTGCTTGTAGTCAGGATCGCCCTGTCCCAAACCTTCTTTTAATTTTTGACATAGCGTGTCGTGTACAGCCAAAGCATCCATCTCTACTGGTATCTTTGTCCAATTGGTCACCAGCTCAGCTATGGTGGTCAAGTGAGCGATCTGCTGCTGAGCCAATTTCTTCATTTCATCCATTTCTGTCACGGCTTCTGTGGTCTGATAGTTGACTTCACAAATAAGAAGCTCTTTCCTCTCTGTCAACTGCCGGACTGATTCTTCATAGGCTTTGTTAATATCATGTTTGCACTGCTTATTTGCATTACTAACGCTATAGTTCTGTTCATCAATGAAATCAACGTATTTCTGAAAGCAAGAACGTTTCTTGTCCGCCTTGGATTTTAGATCTTCGACACTTCTTAAATGGTTGCTTTCATAAACCGTGGCCTCGATGACCCGATGTCCTTCGTCCTTATGCTCCATTACAACACACCTGAAGCAGGCACATTTCTTGCAGTCACAACAGAAGCACTCCTCGTCCTCCTTCGGATGTTTCCTGCATTTACGATATCTTCGTACTAAGACCTTCCCCGATGTGATCTCACGCATGGCTAGGACCTCATGGTCGCTGATTGCGTCCCACTTTGAGTGCATAGTTTGACAAGACATACAAAAATACCTGAAACAGTCCTGACAGTAGACTACAGCTTGGGGCTTGTCCTCGGATTTACAATTGGTGCAAACCTGATATTGATTTTCTACATCCTCAATGAGAGACTTTAAAGCTAGATTTACCGGCAATGTGCTTACATCTTGGTTGGGTACTTTGGTTTCAGCTCTGCAAAGTGGACAGATAAGCTTCTGGTCGTTACCATGACATTCGCTGAGCCGTTTCAGACATTCCTTGCAGTAGGTATGAGAACAAGACAAGATCTTGGGGTCGCTGAAGATGTCCAGACACACAGGACACTCAAGGCTTTGAACACTGACTTGCTTGAATTCACCAGCCATGATTACGATTCTACAGAAATACAAAATGTATAAAAATAATGATAATGATTAGTATGGGTTTTTTCATCTGATGGAATTCAAAAACAATTATAAGTGAGCTCCTCACTAACACCTTTTCCCTGTAAAAAAACAAAACATATTTACTTATTTTTGTATTTTCTTAATCTACACAGAAATTAATAATTTTCAGTTAAGAAAATGAAATAAAATTTCGAACTAGTGCATTTGTATTTCCTCTCAGTTACAATGACAAACTTATTTTTTTTTTCTCTTCCCACCCTCTCCCTTATACTCTTTCTTACTTTCTCTCTATTCTTTTTTTTTTTTTTTTTTTGCTACTCTCTTTGTATTGACCTCCTTATAACACGATTTTGATATCATATTTCTGTCAGTGATAGGCTTATTTTGTCTTTTAAAGTTGCGGCATCATGGCATATTGCATTCATAAATATGTTGTTATTATTTAATTGGATTTTAAAATAATGTTTACATATTTCAACCTCAGTTAGTTTATTTTAGACCGAATAGTATAATTATAAAAATCTAAATCAAACATAAAAGAGGCTCTCCGCTTTCAAAGCAGATGAAATACCAAAAGCAATACTAGTAAATACCTTAAGCAAAACATAAACACTGGCATAATACTACATGTACTTCCAAAATCTATTGAGGCAGTCGCAGCTTGTTCTGTCTGAAGAGCATTCTGGTATTATAATGAAGATTAAATGTTTTGTACATTCATAAACAAAATAATTCACAATAATACAACTTACCAAAATGAAAGAGGAACATGAAAAACGAACACTCATTAAATTATGAATGACATTCATAAGATCACGAGCTTTCTAACATGACAAATGTTCCTTCCGGGTTTACGTTGAAGTAGACATTATAGTCTGGTTTCCAATGTTCTATTGTTTTTAAATATATTTTGGCATAGTTTGGCAAACTGATAATACTCCCCAATTATCTTATTTTCTCTGCTCGAAATCTCTACGTTTACCTAGACTCACTCAAACTTTTGCAGTCTTTAGAAAAAAACAAATAAAACCGAATAAAACAAAATAGATAGAGTGTTAGGGAGTCAGACTAACCGTATAAGGACAATGTAAACAAAATCATTCAGAATTGTCATTGCAATACTTTGGAACTGACAGTTTTGATGTCTCACCTATTCCTCATTCACTGCATATTAGCCTAATGTATTTATTAATATATTATATCAGTAAACATTATCTTTCAATTTCATATAGCACCGGTTATCCTGGGTAATATAAACATGTATGTCTTGAGTTTGTCAGTCTGTTTTTAGAAACTGGAAACTCCCACCAACCCCTGACACAGACAATCAGAACAATGCTGAAGGCTTGTCTCGAATGGGTGGGGTGCGGGAGCGGGATGGGAGCGGGATGGGAGCGGGAACGGGCACACCCTTTCGAGACAAGCCCCCCCCCCCCCGGTTATCTCGAATGGACGCGTTCCCAGCGAGAAGTTCAATGAACGCGCCACTTCGAGACAACCGGGGGGGGGGCTTTCCTCGAATGGGTGTGTTGAGTAGACTTTTGTAACAGACGTTTTAGAATTTTTTTTTGAAAAATGTACTCTTGCTGGTTTTTTTCGTTTTTCTTTTGTCTAAGATGTAGAAAATATAAAAAAACGGTATCTAAAAATGCTTTTGACAAGGAAATCATTATTTGTGCAAAATAAATAGGAGAATTGAATAATTATGCATTAAAACACACGGGGAAGAAAGGGCAATTGGCGTAGCTAGGATTGTTAATTTATTTTTATTTTTTTGGCGTGACCTGTTAAATATTGTGAAATTGTGTTACAGACATGTGCTGACATAAGCCAAGGTGTGTTTATCATCTTTCCAAAGTTAGAAACACCTTTTAATGCCACTATCATTCTATCAATACCCACTATCAAAAGTCAAAACTCATATCAAAAGGTCGTTTGTACCCGGCCCACAACTCCCCATACAAGGGGTAGGCCTATGCTCGTAACTCCTTTTCAAAAGTGACCCCCTATTCCGGAGAAGTTGGAATTTGTTTTACCCCCTATCCCGGGGAATTTTCTGAGATATTGGACCCCCTATCCAGGCAATTACCCCCCCCCCCCCCCCCCCCACCTATCCCCGGGGAGGAAACCACCAGAGTCTGCGAAAATTGACCCCTATTTACATTTTCCCGGGAATATTTTTTCATCTTCCTCATTCATCTTCCTATTTTCTTACTCACCCACCAATAAGGGGTGGGGCATGGCCATCTTGTGCCTCCCCCCCCCCCCCCCCCGTAAAAAAATACGCCGCAGTGAATTAACATTCTATTCTGGACTGTCTGCCCGACCAGACCTTTGAATTTTAAATGAACATTCCATTATGAATTCATGCAACCTCATACATTCATTTGACAACCCCCGGTTATCAGTGACGGCACCGGGGGGCATGGGGGGGCATTTGCCCCCCAGTCAGAAGCTTTGCCCCCCAGTTGCCCCCAATAATTTTCGGAGTGAAAAAAATAAAAGGGTGGAAAATTTTGTTTGTCCGCCCTTGCCCCCAACAATTTCTTTTGCCCCCCATTTGTCCCCCCCCCCCCCCACCCCACTTTAAAAATCCTGGTGCCGCCACTGCCGGTTATATTTTCTACATCTTAGACAAAAGAAAAACGAAAAAACCAGCAAGAGTACATTTTTCAAAAAAAATTCTAAAACGTCTATTACAAAAGTCTACTCAACACACTCATTCGAGGAAAGCCCCCCCCCCCCCCCCCCCCCGGTTGTCTCGAAGTGGCGCGTTCATTGAACTTCTCGCTGGGAACGCGTCCATTCGAGATAACCGGGGGGCTTGTCTCGAAAGGGTGTGCCCGTTCCCGATCCCATCCCGATCCCATCTCTCTCTCATTTCTCTCCTTATTTTTCTATCTCTCTCTCTCTTATCTCTCTCTCTCTCTCTCTCTCTCTTTGGAACACACCCACCTACACAAACAAATTCCCCCTTGTCCTTGTAAAAAATATATGCATAAATTCCTGTAAGTCAGTCATTACAAAACATCAGCCCAAACTTGTCTAGAAATTCTTTGTTTGAAATCAAGTTTTAATCATAATGTATTTGTTTGTAGACATGGTCACTAGAAAACATACAAAATTAATTTAAATTCATGAATATGTATCACACTATCTGGGGATAGAGAAATAAATTCATACGTGTACAATTCTTTCAGCAAAATGTCATGTTTAGGCACAGTCTATATACCAGACACAATTCGTGACGTAATGATTGAGTTTCAAATAATAATAAAAATGTGAACATAATGTGCGTACCTGAAATTAATTAGCAGGGTGAAAAGTGAAGCTTATGAAGAAAGAAGTTAGAAGTTAGAATTATCAAGCATTACATTATGATTGTCATATTGGTCTGAGTTTAAAAGCCAAAGTACTGCATCCATTCAATTACATCAACAATATATGGGGTGGGATTCATTTAATACAGCTGATTGAAAATCATATTCAGTCAACTCATATAATAAATTGTACTTGTCGTAAAATGTGGAAAAATTAATGGAACAAAGTATACTAAAAATAATAACCCAGTGTTAATATCAGTGTATAGATGTAACATATTACATAAACCCATGTTGAAGTTTGGCTTGGAAATATATCACCACTTCATCTCAACCGGAAAACCCACGGTCGATTCATTGACTATCAAATATACTAACATGAATTACAATACACACATACACACACACACACATAATATATATATATATATATATATATATATATATATATATATATCCATGGTGTACCTGCTCAATCCGACCTTAGGTTTCGTGCCTCTCTCAAGACACTCCTCAGGGATAATGAGCTTGGCTTTGGTGTTCGGCATCTGCGATGCTTCCTGGATCGATTTCACGGTCTGGTGGCTTTCTTTTGGGACATTGTGTGTGCCTACATCCTGTTAGGATTTCAGCTCTTTTGTTTAGTGATTCTTTGTTCGCTATGATCAGAAGCTTTTCATCCATGCACAAATTGCATTGGCCACTCTTTCTCCTAAGCAGGTTTGACTTTTTAGCAATTTCCCATGATAAGCTGTAACCCGTGTTTGATTTTTTCAATTCCCATACATATTTAGATAGCTGGGTTTCCTTACTGTATTTCTCGTGGGTGAATGATTTAATATGATTCCTATAGCGCTCCTTGAAGGGCCCTCCCGCTAGACCAAAGTATGCCTTTTCCGTATTCCCATGGCGCACTGTCGCTTTGTACACAATAGCTTTCTCCAAACATTTTCCATTGAGTGGACATGCGGTTTTTTTGCAATTGCATTTTCTCTCATTTGTGACTGTCGCTTTTGATTTCTCTATTACTCTTTTGTTATGTCCTTTTATTATCGAATCGATATTCCTCATACAACTGTAGCCCACTTTCAAAGTATTCTTATTGAAAATCTTATTGAGTTTGTGCCCCTTGGGGAAATGCTTTTCCACCAGTTTTAAGAATTTGCCCGCTATGTTGGTTTTAACATTAATGCTATATGGGGGGCTAAACCAAGTCACTTTCCTTCCTCGATTCTTTCTTTTTTTGTTTTTTTGTTTGTTATTTTCATGGTTCTTGGTTTCTTCGACGTACTGCATTTTCTTATCGTATCCGCTTGCCTTTAAAGCGTCTTCGTACATGGGGGCCGCATTTTGGAAAATGCCCTTCGTCGATGATAACGATGAAATGCGCTTTTCCACAGCTATGGGGATTTGCTTGATTATTGGAGCGGGGTGATTCGATTCCCGGTTTATGTAGAGTGGGGTATCATTCAATGTTGAATTTAGAAAGGTGGATAGCAGTTTCCAAAGAAAGCTTTCTGAGGATGTTAAGGAAATTAGGAATTCTAACAAATTACTTGTAAACGCGGATAAAACTAGAAATGTATATTCAATGAATCCACATGAGTACGAAAAGCTGCTAACGGACAATATCACATCAAAATATAAAAGGGCAAATAATGAAGTTGTTGAGGAAATTAAAAGCGAATCCGCGTCCATAGCGCAGAAGTTAGATATTGCTGATAGAGTAAACCCCACTGTCAATAAGGCAGCATTCATAACATTGAAAGACCATAAGGAAAATTTCAACACCCGCCCGCAAGTTAGATTAATCAACCCCACTAAGTGTGAATTGGGTCGGGCCAGTAAGCGCATTCTCGAACGTATCAATTCCGACATACGATCAAAAACCCGTCCAAACCAATGGACCAGCACAGCCGATGTGCTCAATTGGTTCGCAAAACTCCCAGACAAACAGTCGCTAACTTTCATTGTATTCGATATTGTCGATTTTTACCCTTCCATTTCGGCCGAGTTATTATCAACGTGCATCAATTGGGCCAAAACCTTCACAAATGTGAACAAAATTGAGCATGACACAATATTACATGCCAGAAGAACGCTTTTGTATGACAACGATGAGAAAGCATGGGAAAAACGAGAGGGAAAAAAGCAATTTGACGTTGCTATGGGAGCATATGACGGGGCGGAGGTCTGTGAACTAGTGGGGCTATACGCGCTATCCCTAATGAAAGGAAAAATCAACACACATAGTGAAGGGTTATATAGGGACGATGGATTAGCCGTTCTGAAAAAGACCACGGGTAGTAGGGCAGATAGGGCCAGAAAAGACTTGATCAGTATCTTCAAAAACATGGGATTAAAAATCACAGTCCAAACAAACCTTAAAGTGGTCGATTATTTGGACGTCACGCTTGATCTAGACAATGGATCGCATCGACCATTTAGAAAGCCGAATGATACCCCACTCTACATAAACCGGGAATCGAATCACCCCGCTCCAATAATCAAGCAAATCCCCATAGCTGTGGAAAAGCGCATTTCATCGTTATCATCGACGAAGGGCATTTTCCAAAATGCGGCCCCCATGTACGAAGACGCTTTAAAGGCAAGCGGATACGATAAGAAAATGCAGTACGTCGAAGAAACCAAGAACCATGAAAATAACAAACAAAAAAACAAAAAAAGAAAGAATCGAGGAAGGAAAGTGACTTGGTTTAGCCCCCCATATAGCATTAATGTTAAAACCAACATAGCGGGCAAATTCTTAAAACTGGTGGAAAAGCATTTCCCCAAGGGGCACAAACTCAATAAGATTTTCAATAAGAATACTTTGAAAGTGGGCTACAGTTGTATGAGGAATATCGATTCGATAATAAAAGGACATAACAAAAGAGTAATAGAGAAATCAAAAGCGACAGTCACAAATGAGAGAAAATGCAATTGCAAAAAAACCGCATGTCCACTCAATGGAAAATGTTTGGAGAAAGCTATTGTGTACAAAGCGACAGTGCGCCATGGGAATACGGAAAAGGCATACTTTGGTCTAGCGGGAGGGCCCTTCAAGGAGCGCTATAGGAATCATATTAAATCATTCACCCACGAGAAATACAGTAAGGAAACCCAGCTATCTAAATATGTATGGGAATTGAAAAAATCAAACACGGGTTACAGCTTATCATGGGAAATTGCTAAAAAGTCAAACCTGCTTAGGAGAAAGAGTGGCCAATGCAATTTGTGCATGGATGAAAAGCTTCTGATCATAGCGAACAAAGAATCACTAAACAAAAGAGCTGAAATCCTAACAGGATGTAGGCACACACAATGTCCCAAAAGAAAGCCACCAGACCGTGAAATCGATCCAGGAAGCATCGCAGATGCCGAACACCAAAGCCAAGCTCATTATCCCTGAGGAGTGTCTTGAGAGAGGCACGAAACCTAAGGTCGGATTGAGCAGGTACACCATGGATTAATATGCTCTGCTGTAAGGCATAGAGCACTCTTTGGAAGTACTCAATATTTCAACTTTCGTATATATATATATATATATATATATAGCAAACAATTATGTTGAAATAAAAACACCGCAAGACGTAAAATTTCGTGACGTTTCGGTCAAAGACCTTTATCAAAGTAAAAGACTGAACACGTTCAAAGTAATAATAATCAGATGCGTGAATTATGAAGACGCGGGCAGTTGCTTAATTGGATACAAAAAAAATAGGCGCGAGAATTGAGATTTTGGTCGCAAGTGACGCCACAAAGAAATTTTTTTTTTAATGTTGCGCGTATTTTGAAAAGAAATTAAAAGCCATGATCAAAGCAGTAAGAATGACGCAACAAAGAGGCAAGACATGACTTGACGCGCAATTTTACAAAAACTATGTCTGCTGCGCAAAAAAGGGGGATATGCGCAAAGCAGTAAGAGAAAGAGAGAGAAAGGGAGAAAAAAAGGGGAGGGAAGAGAAAAGTAAAGTCCATTAAAGTCCAATCAATTAGAGTTCATACAATTAGAGTTCATTTGGCTGATCTTGAATGAACGAAAAGTGGCATTCATGAAAAGCGGCTGGAAAGTTCCCAGTTTGAAGATTATCCTCTCCTCCATGGTCTTCCTCTGTCTCTCGTCCGCGCAGGTTCGCAGAACAGAAACTTTGATATCACAAATTCCTATTGGTTTATCACATAAACCCAATTTTTGATATCAAGAAATCGAATTTGTGATATCACAAATTCAATTCGTGATATCACAGAATCGAATTTGAGATATCACAAATTGAATTCATGATATCACCAATTCGATTTCTTGATATCAAAAATTGGGTTTATGTGATAAACCAATAGGAATTTGTGATATCAAAGTTTCTGTTCTGCGAACCTGCGACTTAACTCTAACTGCGACTTAGGGCGAAATCTTTTATGTCATTCTTTTGTTACGTTTCGCCCTAACCCACACTCGTTTCGCCCGAACGTCGAATTTCTATTGTGACGGAATGAACCTATTGTTAGGTTTCGCCTTAAGTCGCAGTTAGGTAAATATATATATATATATGTATATAATGTGATGGAGATGAATTTACTTCTACAAATCGCTTTGGTGTACGTAATATTGAAGAACGTGGTGCGATTATTGCAATTCAAGTGATTGCAGGATCATTCGGTGTAGTTTGAAGCTTTCATCCAAAATACATGAAAAAGGGCACAGCAAAACCCTAACAAAACACTAAATGTTACAATAAGAAGAAATGTGTGAAAATTATTCACAAATTATTCACAAATTATTCAAAAAGGCATGACAGTAATTAACGGAGTAATAAACGATATACTCTGTACAGTGTCACTCATCGGCGTAAATCCGTTTCGAGGAGTGGGGGATGAACGAAATCTTTTACCGAAATTTTCGAGCGCGATTACACACACGAGCACCCCCCCCCCCCCCCCCCACCCATTGATAAATAAAATCGCAATTATTGTGACCTTCTAATCCTTTCTTTGGTTTTTAATAGCATTTCAAACATAAATTTAACTACTATAACTGTCGGGTATCATAGATTTATAAAACAACTGATTTATTAAATTATTATTTCTTCATTAACAGTGGGGGTATATTTGTACAGGCCATCCCCTCCCTTAAAAGTGGGGGTATATATACCCACATCCCCCGGGATTTACGCCAGTGGTGTCCCTCTTTATAACTGTTTCAGATTAAATTTCCTGACTAAACCTGAAGAAGTCCTTTTGACGTAAGCATATAACTAGTGATCCTGCGTCATCCTCGATTTGCAATCACATCACTGTATATGTATATATATTCTTAATAAAATTTACATTCAAGAACTTAAGATATTAATTGAGAAGTAATAAGAAACCAGGGCAATTCCACGGTATCAGAAGGACAATCACACACACAAACTGTATCTGAATTTCCTTCCGTTACTGTGGAATTGCCCACCACAATCAGTTTGACAGGATATTGTGATTTGATTTTACAAAGTAAAAATTATCATTTGTCATAATGTTTGAACTTGAAGCTTTACAATCCTGTCATTGTTCATTATTAATTGTCTAAAGGCTTGACATCAAGTGGTATCTAATGCTTATATTCATGTATAAACTTCCTCTAGATTATTTTCTCGTGGAAGTAGTTCCAATCTTAAAATATCTTCGATATAAGACAAAATGTTGCTGAGAACTTTATACACGATAGCTTTAACTAGTTTCCGTATTAATGCAATTATTATAAACGGTCATTAGTTTCTGGAGCAAATCAATTATGAAATTGAATTCATGAACTAATGCAAAGAGGTATCCTGTTAGGCAACTATTATTTCTTAGTGAAATATATAAAAACTGTCAGGGGTGCAGAATGCCAGCTCTCCTGATCGGAACTCCTGAAGGTAGTACCAGTTCCTCTCAGGCTTATCAATCTTGTAATCAGTGACTAGATTCCTGACATGCTTTAGCTCTTTGGTGTACTCATCAATACTGACCAACCCCTCATCATACTCGATCGAGGCGATGAGGATTGTATTCCCTTGAGACACAGCAGCGAGTAGTCTACTTCTCGATTTCGTTAATTGATATCTAACATTACCTTCGTTATCAATCATTCGTATTGTATTATTACATCCAATGATATAGAAATCGTTGTCGCTTATGATTTGCCAAGGTTCATATCCATGGCATGGTATTTCTCTGATCACCTTGCCACCAGCTGATGAGAATACCTGGATCTTCTTAGCTTTCCAATAGCCGACATAGATCTGATCATCAATGTCCACAGCAAGACCACCGTCCACGCATTTCTCGTCACTCAGGGTCTCAAACCTAACATCCAACTTTTTGAACTCTTGTGTGTAGAGTGTGACGATGTTACTAAAATCACGTACAACATACCGACCATCAGATAAAATGCCTAATTCACAGATCTTGACATCTTTGAGCACTGTTGGCTGGAGCTGACCATCAGCAGAGAAGATCTCCACACCACCTGTACAGCATCCAACAGCCATCCTACCGTCTGGTGAAGGAACCATGGCATTCATGCTATTCTTGGGCAAGGCAATGCTCTTTCCCACTGAATTCACAATCTTACCAAGATCTAGCTTATCCAGTCTCACGTTTCTCTCAAAAGCAACGCACTTCCCTTTCTTGCCTGATTTTCGTTGCTGCTTGTAGTCAGGATCATCTTGCCTCAAAGCTTCTTGTAATTCTTGACATAGTGTGTCGTGAGCTGCCAAAGCATCCATCTCTACTGGTATCTTAGTCCCATTGGTCACCAGGTCGGTTATTGTGGTCACGTGAGCAATCTCCCTGATAGCAGAAAGTGTTAAAAAATGACGTGATATTTACGTCGCGGTTTTCGTCTTTTTTACGTCATGTAATTACGTCAATAAGACGACAACTTGCACCAACGCAAGACGTCAAGAGGACGTCTTATTTTGACGTCATCTCTACGTCTTCATTCCTCTTCCCTGATAGCAGAAAGTGTTAAAAATGACGTGATATTTACGTCGCGGTTTTCGTCTTTTTTACGTCATGTAATTACGTCAATAAGACGACAACTTGCACCAACGCAAGACGTCAAGAGGACGTCTTATTTTGACGTCATCTCTACGTCTTGTACACTGTAAAAACTAAAGTGCTACTTTTAGGGGCATGTATAGTGACTGCACCTGAAATGCTGTTTATAGCACTTGTAGTGTGCTAATTTACCAGCAAAAAAAAAAATGTGACCGTGGCGAGCCTCGAACCAGGTTCCGCTGATTGAGAGGCGCTGACGTTACCGATGGACTAACAAATGCTTCTTGCAATCCAGTTTAGTCATGGGAGTCAAGTAGATAACATGAACTATGTGGTGTCGTAAATTCACTATGTAACAATATGATCTCCTCTAAATCGTACAATGTGAGTTAGTCTAGCGGTAATGCCAGCAATTCTCGATCAGCGGACTTCAACATTTGCATTGCGTATTTTCGTGTGTTTAATTCCTCACAATAATTGATTTTGGGACACAGTTTCATCAATAATGCCTAATCGGTGTATAGTTGCGGGCTGTAGCAAGACCCCTAAAAGATGGTGTAAGCCTACATCATTTTCCTAAAGATGAAAATCTACGGAAATTGTGGGTCGCAATAGTAACGCTCACGCGGGCAGAGTGGCAAGGGCCGGCCAAGTGAGTGGAGTACAATCTGCAGCGATCACTTTGCCGAAGATGATTTTGAGGATCCTGGCCTGTATTCCGAATTTGGCATGAAGATAAGGATAAGCTAGCTATAAAAGATTCAGCTATTCCAACGATCAGACTTGGAGTCAAGTCTTCCAATCTGTTTTTCAACGACAGCAGCTGCAGCAGCTTCACCCGTAGACCGAAAATTCTGTCTCTCGCTCGTTAGCTAAGACGACCTAACGAACGATCGATCGAGAGACAGAATTTTCGGTCTACTTCACCCGTAACTCTAGGGAGCTGCAACGCGTTGGAGCTCCCTGGAGTTACTTCACCCGGCCACGGCCCTTCACCGTATTCTGCGAGGGGTTCAAACATATAATATGGTCGAATTTTCCTTTGCCACTCGAGCTTCTTTGCATTCGGGGTCTGATAAATCATCTGATAAATCAGAGTTCGTATCTGCATAGCTCAGAAAAGTCCTCCAACTCAGAATCGCGGGCACTTTTCCTTTCTCTATATAAGTTACTCGAATTCAGCCAAAATCTAAGTCAGTACTAACGTACTATATAAAGCGAAGTAAAAAAAAACCGTAAGTGAAATAAACAAAACAAAAGCGTTCACCAGTCGCTATGTACGAGGGGAACAGTCACTGCCGTATTAAAGATGTGTAGGACATTGTACATACATGCAGACGCATAAAACGGCTGTGCACGCGTTTATGACCAATGCAAAACTTTCGTTCGGCAAGCTCAGATGGATGAGAACATTGTTCAAAAGAAAAGCTAAAAACAAAACAAGAGCTGTATATTTGGGCAAAATCGTTTTCTGATCTTGTAGAAAATATATTGCTAATGATTATTCACTCCTAAGATTATATTGATTAATTTCCTTTTTTCATAAATTGTCCGTTGAACAGAGGGGTCAAATACCGCATTCTGTGTACAATATTATATGCTGCAGCCTGCAGATCTTGTGCCTCTTACTTTTCATACGTCACTTGGGGGTTAGCCAATCAGCTCACGAGTTTTAAGGAACGGTCCCAAAACCTCTACTTTTCCCCCTTTTTCGCCAAAACAAGACATAATTTGGACAATCAATTGGCAGATTCGTGATTAGAAGGCAAAACTACATGGAAAGAGCACCCATTTTCTCTCTAATTTAGTCAACCTTTAAAGTCTTGGTTCTTTTTTTTTCACTAAATTTTGCATAGTTTGGCGAACTGACGTTACTCCCCCCCCCCCCCCCCCCATTATTATCTTATTTTCCCTGCTCGACCTCTCTCAGTTTACCTAGACTCATTCAAACTATTGCAGTCTTTAGACAAACACATTTTTAAAAAAATGATTGTAAAAATAATATACAAAACAAAATAGAGTGCCAGATAGTCAGACTAACGATATGACAATGTAAACACAAGCATTCAAAATATGTCACTCAAATACTTTGGAGCTGACAAAGAGTTTTATGAACTCACCTATTCCTCATTCACTGCATATTTTTGCGTTTTACAATGTAATATAGCTCCAATTATACTGGGTAGTATAAGCATGTATGTCTTTTGTTTGTCAATCTGTTTTTAGATACTGGGAATTCCCACCAACCTTTGACGCAGACAAGCAGAAGGAGATGGTAATCGACCTGATATTTATATCCCATGCAGGGGGTCGGCGGTATGAAGAGATGATGAGCTCGCAAATGAAATATGATTTTTTTTTTACCACCATCTGCAGTTTCATT
Source organism: Heliocidaris erythrogramma (assembly GCA_025617745.1). Taxonomy (NCBI): domain Eukaryota; kingdom Metazoa; phylum Echinodermata; class Echinoidea; order Camarodonta; family Echinometridae; genus Heliocidaris; species Heliocidaris erythrogramma. The sequence continues at coordinate 15,150,141 of CM046861.1, forward strand.
TAAGAATTTTCTCATTTTCAAGAAAAGGTTATTAATGAAAATGTTATTATATTGTTTCATTATTATAGTATCATTATTTTTATTATTATTATAGTATTTTACGTCACCTGTGCCGGGGGGGGGGGGGGAATTGTTTATCAAACTCTCATGGGTTATATTTCATCCAATCTCTTCTTGACCCTCTCCTATTTTTTCATCTCTCTTTTTCTTTCTCTCTCTCTCTAATGTCCTTTGGCAAGACATTAATCTACATTTGCCACTCTCCACCCAGGTGTAGTAAATGGGTACCTGGTAGGAATTTATTCCTTGAATGCTTTCAGCGCCTTATAGGGCAGCTGGGCTAAAGCCAGGGTAATATTGGATATGAGCGCTATATAAATATCCAATATTATTATTATTATCTCTCTCTCTCTCTCTCTCTCTCTCTCTTTCTCTCTCTCTCGCTCTCTAATCTCTATCTCTATATCTATTTCTCTCTCTCTTTCTATCTCTTTCTCTCTATTTCTCTCCGATTCCCTTTCTCTCTTTCTCTCACTCTCTCTCTTTCTCTCTTTCTCTGGAACACACCCACCAACACATACACTTCAGCTTACTATACAGTCAGTCACAACAGAACATCAGCCCAAACTTCTCAAGAATAACTTGTTTATCAGTGAATTCCAGTTTTAAAGACAATGTATATTCTTATAGTGTCCATCATATTTTAGAAAATGCAAATTTTAGGTAAAAATAATACCAGACACACTATGTATAGGTACATGGACAAAATAAGTTTTAAATAATAACAAAAATTGTAAACATAGTGGGAACCCGACTTGAAACCAATCTGCTGGGTTATAAGAGAAACTTATGAATAAAGTTCAGTTAGAATTATAAAGAGTTACATAATTTAGTTGAAAGAGTTTCCCCCATTCTAAACTACCGTGCATAGCATGATTTTCATATTGGTCCATTCAATTACATGTACATAATATGGGATGGAGTGCATGCAGTACAGCTGACTGAAAATCATATTCAACAATGTACGTCAAGAAAGAACAATCAAACATATACAAGAGAAACAAATTACATTCATGACAATGTGTATGAAATCATTTAGCATTATAATTTCCTACGTACTACCAACAATTTAAATGACAGGCCTCCTCTTATGTGATAATTAAGTGAAACTAAACACTTCCCTAGCAACCCCTGTCAGAAAAGTGTTATATTTTCTATCAAGCTATAAAGCGTAAGCATATCAAAGGTATAGAGTACATGTTCTTCCCTTCCAGAACATTTCAGGAATTAAAAAATTAAAATGTTCTGTAATGTGCTTGTTGATTGCATATTAAAGGCACTTTTTTATTATCTACTTTTTCTTATGAGTATGAGTATTGTCATCAACTAAGTAACATCAGACAGGCAAATGTTAAATGAAGTTACTACAAGGAGGAATGTCAGTCAAAACATGCATTGCAAAGATATGTAATATCATTTTTTAATACCATCCAATGAAATGTATTATTAAATTATTAAGAGCCAACTATTACAATGTTGAATTAGACATTTTAACCATGTCCCAAAGCCTACAGGTTGAACATATTCTTAATTTTACCCACGATTTTTACTGACATTATGTATAACATCATTTTTATTTTTAAATTTCGAAATAAATCGGCAACTGCATTTCAATAACAAGTGAAGAAACTTTAGAGCAATACAATATAATTATTTAGAGTGCAAGGTACAGATTTATAGAGTCACTGCCTAATTCAATTATCTAATATCCAATAATCTAACAGTAATCGCACTTGCCCACTTTTAGATAAAAGTAACAGTGACAAAGAACTTGAAACTAGCTCACTTGTCCACATACATTTTAAATGAATATATTGAATATTGTTAATTTCACTGATTATTCACAAGTACATTGTAGAAATTTACATATCGAAAGTTAAAATATTATTGTAAAAATAATAATACCTATATTCCTGGTTTGACATCTCAAGAGTACCTATTGCCATTGTTCATAAACTCTAGATCACTTTATCTCAGTAGTTCATATCTTTACAAGCAAAAGATTTACATTTATATCCAAAATGTTGACAAGGACTCCCTACGCAATAGCTTGGTAAGTAGTATGCAAACGATCATAATTTTTTATTATTAAGATTATATTATATTTTAGACGAAGGTATTATTGAGTTTTCGTTTTTATGTCTTTGTGAAACAGTTTGTCACGTCCATGACATTTCCGTAGATCGCTGACAAGAGTTATGACTGTCATGGAGTTGATTTGATGAAACGAATGAAAGAAAATCTAGTTTGAGAAGTGTCACCGCACTCACACTGTACTGCCTGCATGGTAAGATGGCGCTAGACAAATCTGGACAGGAAAGAAAAAAGGAAAAAAGCTCAGTCAGTCTCTGATCAAGTGGTTTTTCGGGGTATTTGTACTTTGGGGGGTTATTAATTATACGGACAATATTGTACCTATCATCAATGGGACTAATATAGGGCCTATATTACGAAGTGCAGGCAACTCTCCCTGGAATAATGTTCCGAAGCCCCCCCCCCCCCCCCCCCATGCTCAAACTGAGATTACTGAGTTTTTTAGATTAGAAAGGATGGCACTTTGTGAAAATGGGTCTCGATACACATAACCCGGGATTGTTAACCCAGATTCGATGAATTATTGTATAAGCGAGGGAGCAACACGACCGAGCGGCAGCATTTTTTTTAATCCAAAAGAATACAGCGACCTAGCAATAGATTTTTGGGGAGATAAAATTTTGAACATTTCTAATTTAGGGGCGCAAAATGAAAAAAAATTATATTCGAGGAATTTAGCAAGGTAATTGGTAGGCAATGTTCTACTTTATGCACTAATATCCCATGGGGACACAAAATTTAACAAGCTTCTGCCTTATGATGGGGGGGGGCAAAACAACTAGAGTCAATCAATGGTTGACACTTTAAAAACGCCATATAAAACTATGCCCTATAATTGGGGGCGCGAAATCGCTATAACATGAACAAATGCGAGAGATCAAAGCGATTGAGCTTTCGAAATTTCAAACCCTATGAAACATTATTTCTTACGCATTTTGTCCTTGCCTGGGGCACAAATAACCCTCAAAGACATAAATTTTCTTGTATTTCTCTCCCATTTCTGGCTCTCTTTTACGTCTTTTACGTTGCGCGCCGCCCGGGGCACGTGCGCCCTCTTGCCCTCGTAGATACGCTACTGCCAACTGTACTGGCGTGTCTAGATATTGATCTATCAAACCGTACCATACATGTTCACAATTCCAAATGCTTATACTTCCGATTACTCAAATATCTTAAACCAGGGCGTTATACGTCATAATTACTCCGGAAATGAAATAAGGACTTGCATTCATCATTTTATGCGCGCATTATTTTCTCCAAAATATAATTATTCCAAAGGTCCGCGATATTATTGCGAAAATGAATTAGGGTTCATATATATTTAACAGACAGAACAGGGTTCAAATTTCTGAAAATGAAATAAGTACGGCGAATCCGTAGGTGGGAGGGGGAGAAACGACTTCTTTAGAAACCGATTCAAAGGTGCATCCAAGGGAACAACAACAAAATCCAGGACTGAGGTTAGTGGGTGCCACATCCTCTTGTAGGGGGGTAAAAGAAGACAATTAGAGGAAGTAGATCCCACACATTTCCTCAGAAATTTCCGCAGAAATCAAGAATTTATTTTAATAATTCATTATAATCATTTACTTATATCTATATATTATGTACAGCGTACTTGTACACTTATCAAGAAAAAAATGAACATGTACATAATTTTTATGCCATTGTCTTTTCTTTCTGTTGGAAACAAAAATAAATACGAATTTGAATTTAAATTTGAATTTGAATTTGAAAGTGAAAGTGAAGAGAAGCAGAAGAAGGAAAACGAGAACAAGAAAATAAAAGGAATGCTAAAAAAAAGAAGGAGGATAATTAGAAAGAAATATAAAATGGATGCTAAGATAGAGGACAACTTAAAGAAAGCAAGGTAGATGTCCGAAGCCAATTAAAGACAGGCCCACATAACAGCACAATACTTTGTAGTCTCAGGTGGGAAAGTCAAGTAAAATGACCCCTCCCCCACAAACAGAATCCACATACAAAATTAACTTCTCCCGATTTAATGAACTGCACACCAATTGACCTATTTTCCCTACAAATTAATTTAGTTTCCTGCAATCCCAGGGACAGGCGTAGGAGTTTGGGTCATTGCCGCCCCTCGCCCCCTCCCCCAACACGATAACGAGGGAGCCTTGTCATTTTTTAATTCATTCATTCATTCAAATTAACATTTATTTTCTTCCATATATATTGTGCCTCATGGTTAAACCTATGCATAACATCGCCATTGGTGATTACATGAATTATGAGGCCTATACACCACAAGTGGTTGACAAAAAAAGCTTATAGTCTCAAGTTAGATATTCACATTTTAAATTCAAAGTTTAAAAAAACCAACAAAAAAAAACAGCTCGTCGTCGGAAACGACTTTGCCATTTCAAAATTGATCAGCCTCCTTCGCTTTCTCTTTCTCTCTCTCTCTCTCTCTCTTTCACTTTCTCACACTTCCGTCTTCTTGTTCGTTCTTCTTTTTCCTTCTCTCTCTCTCTCTGGTTCTCCTTCTCCTCCTCCTCTCTTACTTCTTCTTCTTTTACTTTTTTTCTCTCAAAAGGAGGAGGCACCCCCTTTCCCTCCCTGGACTCGCCAATCTATATGCAGCACGAGTCTGTAAAAACGTTACACTTTTCTATTTGTCTATTGCTCTAAGAGGGAGTTGTAAATATGGACGTATTTCATATTATACTTGTGGAATAGTGTCCCCCGTTTTTTTGGTAACATATTCATGGGATGATATTTCGCAGTTGTCTGCACAGGAGTCGATTGAGGTAACTGGGTCAAAACCTATGTCAAAACCCACTTGCGCCAACTCCAAACCAGTTATTTTCCTGATAAGGAATCCATGGACCAACTTGGGCCTGGAATGTTTATGAAATCTTTGGGTTTTTTACGTCGAGATGGGTCAGGCTTGTCCAAGGGATTATTGAAGAATCAAACTGCTCTATTCCTGATGATTCGGAGCATAAACTCTTTCAAAGAGGTTCTTCCCAATAGATCTATAGCCTAAATACGTGTTGGTGTCTTGCAAGACCCCCATGCTTCCCCAAAGACGTTTCTGACATGGATGAAGCTTAGTTTTGCTGCGATGATTTGACCATCGCCCATCATTATCTGGCGGTAGGCCTATGCACCAGAGGCCTACTTAATACTTAATTGGAAAGAATCCATAAAAATTAACCTTAACATGATTTGATAAACAATTTTGATAGAAACACACTCTTTCTTGCTTGTTGTTCCATCCCCCACAAACCTAAGTTGGCGCAAGTCGGTTTTGACCTGACCTAAATTTGGCTCTGTGCAGCCAACCATAAAATATTATTCCATGAATATGATATCAAAAGTACCATGGGTAAATACTCTACAAGTACATAACATAGTTAAGTTCATATTTACAACTCATCATCTTATTATAAAATTGGTGTACTCTTTCTGTAATCTTGGCAATAGGTTATTTCATCCCCAATCATGCCTAACCCCCCCCCCCCCCCCCCCCCCCCGTGGCGGATCCAGGGGACCGGGGACCCGCGCACCCTCCCCTGACAATTTAAGAGCAGGACATTTGAACGCCGCATCCAGAGAGGCATGTGGTGATAGCTGTAATCTGAGCTAGTGAAAAGTTTTTAATGTTTTATACTATATTAAGTTGAGGTCTGTGATAGCATTGCATATACATGTATGTGCATGCTGTGTCCTCGTAAGTTTGAGTCTTCAGTGCAGGCGTTGTGGCGTGCGCCTGTAATCCAGCTACCAGTGGAAGTTATAAACTGATTCAGCGGACCCAGGTTCGAGACTGAGTCACGTCTTTCGGATGGTGACGTTAAAGGTCGGTCCTAGATAAATAATCATATCCGATTGATACACGTCTGTAAAAAACCCAATTACACACACACACGCAGTCGGAAGTTTGAAAGATATGTTATCATTGATAGTTTGGGGGAATAGGAAGGTTTACGATCTATGCATTGATTTGAATATGAAATTGTAGAAAGGGCATTCTACTTTGAATGTGGAAAATGAACGAAAATATTATGAATTTGTATAATACAAAGTACTGTAGGTTTTTTCCTGAAAATTATACCAGAAGTTGTAATCGACGAAATAAATCATTGGCATGGTTGGATGAAACTGTTTTCACATAACAGTTTATCGATTGGCAGGTTTTTAATGGGAATAGGAAGAATTGCTTTACTGAGCATCAAAATGGTAAATTGGTCACAGGGAATCCACTTACAAGACTTGAAAGTGTAAAATAAATGGAAAATTATGATTTTGTATAATAAAAAGTTGTCTTTTCCTGAAAATGAGATCCAACGTAATCGACGAAATAAATCATTGGCATGATTTGATGATACTGTTTTCACAATACGGTTAATCGATTGGCAAGTTTTTAATGGTATAGGAAGAACTGTTTTAATGCATAGCGTATTGCTGTAATTAGCAGTGGAATAGTAATATAGATTTTCCCGCTAGATTTCATATTTTTGTCAGTCAAATTAATTTAGATGCATTCTAATTCAGACACTATCGTCTAACGATCGATATCGGTCTTTCAAATTTTTTGAACTGAAATTCATTTATGGACAAGATTATTTCAATTAATATCATTCTATTTTTCTTTATCCGCATTCGATTTATTTTCAGGGCATTCAAATTAGCGATCGTTCTTACGAATTCGTTTAAGTACTATACGGTTTCAAATTTCGTTCATTAGATTTCAATGTTCATGCATTCAAATTAAGAAAGTACCCCAGAGGGGCCTGTTTGGGCATTCACTTTCATTTTAAGGAATTCATTTTAAAATCAGAGATTCGTTGATCAACTTTCACGGATTTCGAGGTTTGTAAAGACCTCAGCCTGACCCAAAACAACCATATATTGACGTAAAGCTTAGTAAACAAAGAATATAATTACCCTGGGTATTCATAAATTTTCGTCTCCGTTTATCCAAAAAAAATAAAAAAAATAATTTTGTTTGGTCCGCCCCCTCCCTATGGCGTAACAACAGAGGAAACTGCAGGGGGTCGCCAGACGTGTGACGACATGTCATGTATACAGCTCCGAGTGCGTCTACACGATATGTCGTCATCAAATTTTCACCCCCCGCAAAGTAGCGTTCCTCAGAGACGGGGCCCTCGTCAGAAAAACCACCGGGGCTCAACATTCGGGACGCTGTTACTCATTCCACAGGAAACGGAATCTCATGAAGTTGGTTTCAATTTGTTCAGAAAATATATAGCTCCCCGTGGATGAATAAAGGGTATATTTCAAAATTCGGTCAGGCTGAGGTCTTTAATGATGTGCATGCGTGTGCCTCTTTGTCTTTGTATACATTTGTCTTTTTGCCTCTATTTAAGAAATAGACTTGTTTTTTATTAAGATTTATACATTTTAACCTCTCTTCATATATTTATGAATGGGATTTATTTTTGATTCATAACATATATGTATCAAATTCTATAAAAAACTTTCACATTTTATGTAATGACTGAATGATTGATTTCTACGTTTTCTTCAGTATTGATTTGTAACGTTGTGGAATGTCTTTCTTTTCATAGAAGGGTATGTATGTATGTATGCCTCAATCAGCCTTCTCCTATCCTCGTTTGAATTTTTCCTGTAGCGAACTGGGTGATAATCTGCCATTTTTTTCAATGTGAAACGGATAGGAGGTAAACGTGGTACTCATAAGCGCAACATGTAGAATGACCGAGGGCTTCCTAGCTCCCATTTTTAAAGGTTTTCCAAAAACTTACAATACACATTAAATCGAATGCACTTATTTAAAACTTGCCAGCCTTTTGATGAAATTGAATGACCGAAGAGTAGCAGAAGCCGGTTGCAGGTGAAATTGGATGCTTCGATTTCAAACTTTTGCATGTACGTCAAATTTGAATGAAGAATTTTAAAACTCTGTTGCACAAAAAGTTCATTTGCACGCGTATAAATGACTTTGGATGCTCACTGGTTTAAATCGTTTGCTCTTTCTTCAGATGAGAATGAACCATTTGAAGAATTTGTTGCACGAATAGTGAATTTGGACGAATCAAAGTGATTTGATTGCTCTTTCCTTAAAGCGTTTGCTCTTAATAGGAATCTTGACGACCCATTTGAAAAATTCGTTGCACAGATCACGAATTTGAAGGAGCAAAAACGAAACTGCATTTACATGTACCATGGCGATCATATCGTTTGTGAATTCGAATGCTCGAAATGTGAAATAGATTGAACAAACTGTGAAATTGAACGGGAAAACCTATAGTAATGGTGACTAAGGAATCCAATTACAAGATTTGAAAGTGTAGAATAAGTGGAAAATTATGATTTTGTATATGTAAAGTATGTCTTTTCTGAAAATGAGATCCAACTTCGTAATCGACGAAATAAATCATTGGCATAGTTGGATGATACTGTTTTCACATTACAGTTTATTGATTGGCAAGTGTTAAAAGGGAATATCCATGTAGGAAGGGTTGTTTTTTATGCATGTTGCATTAATTAGCATTGGAATAGTAAATTGATGACAAGGGAATCCATGTAGATGATTCAGTATAATATGTTAATGTGAGACTCTGTGGTCTCACAATGCAGCTCTTGCTGTAGTGGAGCTTTGTTTAGGGAAAGAAAAGTGAAAGAATCTTCGGATTTTGGTCCGAAAATAAGAGGAATCATTTAGGCTCTATGGTGGAGAGAGCTTGAAGCCTAAACGTTGAGGTCTCAACTGGCTTAGTGCCATCTACGTTGGCTTTTTGTTTAGCATTAATGGAAATTTCGTCAGAAGAATATTTTTCACGATTTCAGACGAACTGCTTATCATTGGCAAGGATCGAAATATTTTATTACTAAAACACCGCTTCGTAGTGTCCACTGAATAATCAAGGCCAAGTCATTGTAACTATCTGTAGTATTTTGGCATATTTTTATTGGAACATAACTTGATATCGTTGCGAGATTTGAATGAATATTGAGGAAAATGGGAACACTTCTTCATAATACCAGATGTGCTGGCCGGGTTTGACATCTTTAAAAAATGTTTCAAAACTAAGCGTAAGCCAATACGAATCTGAGATAATTTAATAGTGATTCTAATGCGAGTAAATTAATAATTAAAATATAAATGACGGTGTCTAAGACAGAAAGTAAATCTATCACAGCATCAAGTTAAGAAAGTCTTAAATGACTTAAAAACAAAGGCAGATAAGAAAAAGTGATAAAATTAAACCGGGTTTAACATTCAGAATTGATGTAGAAATTTCGCCTTTAGTAGGCTGAAAAGTTTGGAAAGCAAAATTTTCATGATTTAGTTAAAGAATTCAATTGGAAAACAAGCTGCTGAAAACTGCTTATCCAATAAAAGCGAGCCAATGGAGTAAAGTGGAGTCAAAAGGGGCCTGAGCTTTCGATCCTAGTAGAAACTTCGTCAGAGGCAAAAAGACAAACATAAAAAACAAGACAAGCATATATATAGACTACAGACACAAAACAGTGCCTGTAACAGGAACTGTAAGGGGGGGCTGGGGCACAAAAAATGGAAACAAAAGGAGAGTGTGGGGAGCCAAGAGCAAGGAAGCAAGTGGGTGTGGAGCAAACACAAAGGCTTGGATATGCAAGGACAGTAAGGCTTCTTACGGAAAGTTTTGTCACCGTTTTCACCGCGGCCAAAGTTAAAAAGGCCGATTAGCGGGATTTTCTCCCGGATCTTGTCATATCCATCGGCGACTCTATGAGCCCCAAGCTCAAGTGTGGGTAATCTGTGGAAGCAAAGGATAAATGGGGAGGCAACATCAAACAGGATAAGGAACAATGCAATGACAAGGGGTAAGAGAAAGGAAGAAGTACTGTACAAGTCCAGTACAGTGGAGTGGTAGGGCAGAAAATAAAGAGGGAGTCGAGTTGTCAGACACCATGTGCATTATATATGGCATATAGAGTAAAGTGTAGTGAAAAAATATATATTTGCTATCTACTGTATACAAGACTATAAGATGTAAAGCATACTATATACTAAAAAATACATACATGTGCATATAAAGTCTGTAATATATGTGTCTAAACCCAACGAGGAGGTAAAATGCAAATAAAATATTTCTATATATATATATACATATATATATATATATATTATATATGTATATGCATGGGAGGTGTAAGGGTGCATACAGTGAGAAATATGTAATAAAAATAGGGCACGGGGCCTGTATGGGAGATGGGAGGAGTAAAATAAACTAAATGGGAGTGGAAAGTATAATGTAAGGAAGGGGAGTAAAAAGATGTATTAATCATTTCCCTCCTGGATGTTGAGGCCATGAGGTTGGATGGTGCGAAGTCGTCTCATCCAGTACTTCTCCCTGCTGGTACGGACTGTGTCGGGACGGGTACCTAAAGATTCAATGCCCTGTAGAATCATATCACTGATGGAATGGTTAGGAAGCCTGGTTAAAATGGTGGCCCACTGGAGTGTCAAGCTTGGCTGTTTTGACAGTGGATCTGTGCCCATAGAAGCGTCTCTTGAGTGTGGTCTTGGTTTCCCCTACGTACTGGGTCCGGCAGACTCTGCAAGTGATGAGATATACAACATTAGTGGTGGAGCAAGTGATTGGTTTGGCGAGGGAGGTTGGTAGAGTTGCTGGTGAAAGTGTCGCCCTCGTGGATGTGTATAGCACATACGGTGCATTTGTTGGCTGTACATTTGAAGGTGCCGTGCTGAATGGGAGAAGAATGGCCGGTGAGAGAGGGGACTTCAGCACGAACGATGAGATCCTTGAGGTTGCGGGGGCGTCGGTAAGACAGGATTGGGGTACTGGGAACAGTACCCCAATTCTGAGACGATCAGAAGTGTTGAGAATACGGTGGTTGTCATGAAGGATATTGCGGAGAGGAGGGAGATTGGGGTGGAAGGTGGTCACGAGAGGTATTCCGTCATTGGTATCCTGGCTGTCAGTTTTCTGTTTGAGAACTTCAGATCTGGGGAGGGAAAAAACTTTGTTGATGGCTTGTTGGGCTGTCCTGGCGCTATGGCCCCTGGCTACGAGATGTCTCTTCAAGTTCCTGGCATGGAAGGAAAAGTCGGAATCCTCAGAGCAGATACGGCGAAGTCTGAGGGCCTGACTGTAAGGGATGCCGGTTTTGCAGTGACGGGGATGGCAGCTGGATGAGTGGAGGTACTGGTGGGTATCTGTGGGTTTGGTGTAGAGAGTGGTGGTGAGACGTTTAGACTCCTTCTTGACTGTGACATTGAGGAAGTTGGTCTTCTGTTGGGAGAAATCAGAAGTGAATTTGATGGTCCTGTGGAAGGAATTGATGTGGGCAATGAATGTTTGGAGGCTGTCTTCCTCCCTGGTCCAGATGAAGAAGATGTCGTCGATGTAGCGCCACCAGATCCATGGACGACAGGGGGCTGAATCTAGCAGCTGCTGCTCCAGCTTGGTCATGAAGAGACAGGCGTAGGAAGGAGCCATCCGTGTGCCCATCGCTGTGCCGAATGCCTGTAGGTAGTGTTTGTCCATGAAAGTTGTTTTTTGTTAGTGACATGAGAGATTTGATGTCGGATACTGGGGGACTGGAGTGACCGCTGTTAGCCAATGCTGCACATGAGGCTGGAATACCTTCGTCATGGGGGATGTTGGTGTAGAGGGATGAAACATCAAAAGTGCCGATGATTGCAGTCTCGGGAATCTGGTCCTTGATGTCATTGAGTTTCCTGAGAAAGTCTGGTGTGTCATGGATGTAGGAGGGTGCAGTTGAGACAAGGGGTTTAATGTGGTGATCAACAAAGAGGGAGATGTTCTCTGTAGGGGAACCATTTCCCGAGAGGATGGGTCGACCAGGGTTGCCAGGTTTGTGGATCTTGGAGAGGAGATAGAAACGAGCAGGTTTGGCATTAGTGGGGGAGAGAAAGAATTCAATTAATAAAATTGACTATTTTGACAAACGATAGAGGCAAGGTTGGATTTTTGGTGGCTTTAGTTTAAATGCAATCAATGCTCTGATCTGTTCCTTATTGTGCCCTTGGGGATTTTAGAATACAATCCATTTGCTACAAAATGCACACCTATTTTGTTATTTTCAGACTGATGTGACAACCTGGAGGATAAGCAAAGTGCAAGTAAACGACACTAGATCTTGCAGGGTCTGACGGGATTTCGTCATAGCACGGAAACCCGAGTCAGATTAGTGAGGATATGGTGTGTTTTTTTTGCAGCATTCAAAATGCTTGACGGACGTATACCACAGTCACAGGAGTCCGATCTGACAAGCGCTTTGATATGGCTGACGTTTTAGCACAGCAATTTCACTGGAGTCTGAATGGATAAGAAATTATTTGGCAGCATTTTAAATATGAGAATGACTGAGATTAGTCGAGGGTGGTAAAGCGTTACAAGGGGATTCAAGTTTCATTATCTTTGACAGATACTGTAGACTTCTTCAGATATTTTGGGATACTTTGGTTACATCATCTTTTTAGTTTCACATTGATAAACTTTTCAGTCTTTCAAAATTTTTGAAATAAATTTTCAGGTATCATTTATCTCTGTTATAATATCTCTGTTATAGCTGTAAATCTGATCAATACCGGAAAGATAATATTGTATATGAGAAGCCAAGGTATTAAAGCAATTGTTCTATTAGAGTTTTTAGAGTTTACATTGAAAAGACAGGTTAAAGAATGAGATCTGATCACGTTTTGTTTTTAACATGTTTACTGTGATAAGCGAAAGAGGGGGATTTTGTAAGAAAAGGAAGCAAGTTTAGTCATACCTGGGCCTATTAAATGATTGTAGCGCGTTTGTGTGAGGTATATGGTCAGGTACAATATTGTACCTCAGTTCCCTTCCAGCTGGCGATGCTAAAACAGCTACCATCTGTGTCAGTTATGTAACAGGTACGGTAGGTGGATAAGTGAAAAGGCAGAAGATCATTAATATTTTTTTTATAGACGATAGCTTCGTTCACATAATCATTGAAATTTTTGAGGAACCTTCGAAGGTAAACCCAAAGTATTTTGTTATTTTTTGCATAATTTTGTAATTCTGTATTGTATAGTTATTTTGCAATACACACGCACACTGAATATATATATATATATATATAGAGAGAGAGAGAGAGAGAAACAATTAATGAAGTCCAGAGAAGACATTGGTAATGCATTGAATTCCAACTTTTCAACCTTTTCTGAGCAGAGCTTCACATACATATTTCACTTTGTTCATTACCCTGAGGAAGATCCGTGAGGATCGAAAATTTGGTGAAAATAAATATAAAAGTTGGAATTCAATGCATTACCAATGTCTTCTCTGGACTTCATTAATTGTTTCTCTCTTCATGCTTTTCCAACACGCGGTTATGAAATATCATTATATATTCATATATATATATATATTTGTGTAAGGAAATAACATATACAACAGCTTTGGCAACTCCCGTGGAAATAAATACAATTGTGAAAGAATTGGGAGAATAATGGTTGCGTAGCTTAAATCAAAGTTCCCCAGAGCTGTCCTCCCCTTTTTGAAATTTTTGCAAAGGCTGAAAAAATGTCTCCGCCGGGAATCGAACCCGGGTCGTTGGCTCAGAACGCCAATGCCTTAACCACTAGACCACGGAGACGGGTTAGTGGTTTCGGCGACACCAGATCCAATTGACCGACAGATTTTGACAAATCTTCAACCTTAATTAATTAATTCCTTTGTCGGGGGCAGGTGAGTTTTGAACAAAGACAAGCCGCGTGCCTCAGCTGGATCCAAGCGAATGCTTTAAGATACATGTATACATTAGAATAAGTATTATTAACATTTGTGTAAGGAAATAACATATACAACAGCTTTGGCAACTCCCGTGGAAATAAATACAATTGTGAAAGAATTGGGAGAATAATGGTTGCGTAGCTTAAATCAAAGTTCCCCAGAGCTGTCCTCCCCTTTTTGAAATTTTTGCAAAGGCTGAAAAAATGTCTCCGCCGGGAATCGAACCCGGGTCGTTGGCTCAGAACGCCAATGCCTTAACCACTAGACCACGGAGACGGGTTAGTGGTTTCGGCGACACCAGATCCAATTGACCGACAGATTTTGACAAATCTTCAACCTTAATTAATTAATTCCTTTGTCGGGGGCAGGTGAGTTTTGAACAAAGACAAGCCGCGTGCCTCAGCTGGATCCAAGCGAATGCTTTAAGATACATGTATACATTAGAATAAGTATTATTAACATTTGTGTAAGGCATTGGCGTTCTGAGCCAACGACCCGGGTTCGATTCCCGGCGGAGACATTTTTTCAGCCTTTGCAAAAATTTCAAAAAGGGGAGGACAGCTCTGGGGAACTTTGATTTAAGCTACGCAACCATTATTCTCCCAATTCTTTCACAATTGTATTTATTTCCACGGGAGTTGCCAAAGCTGTTGTATATGTTATTTCCTTACACAAATGTTAATAATACTTATTCTAATGTATACATGTATCTTAAAGCATTCGCTTGGATCCAGCTGAGGCACGCGGCTTGTCTTTGTTCAAAACTCACCTGCCCCCGACAAAGGAATTAATTAATTAAGGTTGAAGATTTGTCAAAATCTGTCGGTCAATTGGATCTGGTGTCGCCGAAACCACTAACCCGTCTCCGTGGTCTAGTGGTTAAGGCATTGGCGTTCTGAGCCAACGACCCGGGTTCGATTCCCGGCGGAGACATTTTTTCAGCCTTTGCAAAAATTTCAAAAAGGGGAGGACAGCTCTGGGGAACTTTGATTTAAGCTACGCAACCATTATTCTCCCAATTCTTTCACAATTATATATATATATATATATATATATATATATACCTATATAAAAAAATGTATCTATGAACAGATTATATCATGGTCAATGTAATAAGCCAGTTCGGGGTTAGCGCATGGTACAAATGACCCCAAATATCCACAGATATTTTAGACATGGAGGGTCCCTTTATGTGCACTTCAGAAAAATAACTCTGGGAGTGATAGAGGTGCCTCATGAATAGCTTTTGTTTCCCCCTTTAAAAAGAATACTTCCACCTGGATATCATGGAATGCACCATTAGTGCATAATTGAATAATGATTACATGACATTCATGAGCACATATCGAATATTAGTGTCAGTGGGTTTTAGAATTTGGTACAGATGACCTTTATCTGCTCATGCTCAGATTGCATCTCCGAAGTGGCTTATTCATTTGAACATGATTATGAAGTGCGCGATGAGCATGTTCAGCATAATTTTGCACAGTTTGAAACTAGAAATTTATAGGTGAGCGATCGCTTTTTTTAGAACCAGACAAAAGAAGTTAGTTAACAATTACATTTATATATATATATATATATATATATATATATATATATATATTTAATAATAATAAGTAAATAAATAAAAAAGAATTTAGAAATGTTTACTGAAAAATATACACCATAAAAGAGATACGCCCTTATTTCACTCAAAGACATAGAAATATTTATGGAGTCATTTATATTGGCATATTGGTACCAAGTATTATTGTTTAATGTATCGTATATCTTATTCTGACACCATTAATGGAATGATGATGGATTATTGTTATACAAATCTTCACTCAACAAATAACATGAAAAGTAGTGTATTCATGGAATAATTTGTACACTAGTCGTTGGGCATGGCTATACCCATTAATATTTGATGGTATAAAAGCGTGTTTAATGTGTTGTGTCATGTACGTATAAGGAGTTCAGGTACGAGGATTAGGAAGGTTGCGTTGAGAAATTATTTTGCAGGAATTATAGAAAAGACTTGCTATTAAACCAACAACAACACACCCCCCCCCCCCTCTCTCTCTCTCTCTCTCTCTCTCTCTCTCCCCTCTCTCTCTCTCTCTCTCTCTTTCTCGTATCTCTATTTTAAACACCGATCTTTCTCTCCCACTTTCTCTGTATTCTAGCTTTTTATTCGACTGCCTATTATTTGCCTGCGTTACGTTTGTATAGCGGGTAATTGTTGTTTGTCTCGTTAATGTATGCATACTTATACTTGGTAAGGGTTGTTGTCCAAGAGTAAGAAGTGATTATGCATAAGAATAGTTATGTTTACACGTAGTACATAGCATGGATGCTTTGTAAGTCTCGAAACTATTTTCATTGCGTTCATACAGGCCATGATCGATTTGCTTCTATCACCCATCGCTCTTTATTTATTCATCGCTCACTCGCTGCCAAAACAATAATTACTGCGCCACACACGGTGACCCGAGTATAATTGGTATTGAAGTTTGTGCACAGGGGTCATATCATGCGAAGTTGCGAGTGAAGATAGCAGCGAGTGAAGCAACGATTGCGTTCACATTACAAATAGTCACAAGCGCGGTGGGTGGTCTACCGCAAAGCATCGATGCTTTGTCGCTGGATCCTGAGATTTACTCCTGCCAAACTCGCTGCCAGAATAGTTTCGAAACCTAGCTCCAACTCGCTTCTATCTCGTGACTATCTGCGTCCAGACAGCGTTTGGTCTTAAAACTATCTGGTCATGAGGAAAATAGTCTCGAAACCTAGATAGCATCGATGCTATCGGTCTACGTGTGAACGTACCTAATGTTTTCCGCAGGTGGTGCGGGGCACGGGCATTAGGGTGTGGTAGAAGATGTTTGAGGAGTCATTCTAGCTTGCTCTTTCGTACGACAAATTTGTTTTTATTGTGACAATTTGTGAAATTTTTATTGGGCAAAAGTGGATCCGAAGGATTCCAGAGTGTTTTCTTGAGTTTTATCTCTGTTTTTTTTTTTTTACCCTGGGCCTACTTGTCGCAGAATAAGTGTAAGGGCCTATTCATTTGTGGTCATTACATTTGTGTATTATGTACAGAACTATTTCGAATGTGCATATTCGCAATCGCATCGATATCGAATTAAACGAGCGGCTCCTAGTCGTTGGGCAAGGCTATATACCCATTAAAGTTTGATGGTATAAAAGCATGTTTAAAGTAGAACTTTAATGATTTTAAATATTGGCTTAATACTTATTATTGCATAGATGGCATAAATTAAACAAGGTTATCCAAATTCAACGCTTGGAAAAACATTTGAAGTAATGATTATTATCAATTATAAAATGGTAAAATACAGCCCCCGATATAGCAGCTGAAGAGCTCCTCGAACGCTGCTGAGATATGTGACGACACACCATGGACCAGTCCTGTCTAAGCAGACGATGTCCCATAACATCTTACACATTTTTCAGAGCCTATTTTGTCATCTCCTCTTCACTTATTTCTCTTCCTTCACTAGCGTCAGTCTTAATGTTAGTCTGTTGCCTCACTCTTAACTTCGTGTATGGTATTATTTTGATGAAAAATGCAGCGTTAAAAAAATAAAGGAATCAGTCACTTGTAAACAAAATAAGACGCCATTGTATTTTCAGCTGCTTGCACCGGGGCGTGTTCGGCGTTTCAAGAGGGAACGAATACCATCCTGCTATTATTCGGAGGGCTTTTCAATTTGAAAGTGGGGTTTATTTCATTGATCATTGACCCTTCTCCTGTGTATTTACAATCAAACGGTTTTAGCTATCAGAATCAGTTTCACTTTCCCTTTATAATGGTGTGAAATAAGGTCATGTTTAAATACACCAAACTCTTTATAATTTGATAAATAATTGCATTGCAATTACGTTCATTCATTATAGGACGTCGTCTGATTAAGCAGGATCGATCCCGAGTGTGACGACATCAAAACATCGCTATATTTCTGGCGAATCCTCGGATATTCCAGATGCTGAGAAGAGCTTTTATTTGTGTTGTTTTTATAATCATCAGATACGCAGTTGACATAAAACTTATACGATTGCCATCTGTAAGCTTCCCAGTTTCTAGTGATACATTAATTGCCATATTTGTGATTTTCTTTGAATAGCTACTTTAATGTGTTGTGTCATGTACGTATAAGGAGTTCAGGTACGATGATTAGGAAGGTTGCATTGAGAAATTATTTTGCAGGAATTATAGAAAAAAACTTGCTGTTAAACCAACAACAACACCCCCCCCCCCCCCTCTCTCTCTCTCTCTCTCTCTCTCTCCCTCTCTCTCTCTCTCTCTCTCTCTCTTTCTCGTATCTCTATTTTAAACACCGATCTTTCTCTCCCACTTTCTCTGTATTCTAGCTTTTTATTCGACTGCCCGCCTCTCTTTTTTTTTACTTTCCACTCTGACTCTTACTTGCATACACATGATACACGAACACTCGTATAAAATACTTGGAGGATATATATAATAATCAGAAATCAGCCAAATGTGTATGATTAATTTAAATTTATTTGACGGACGCGTTTTACTTTCAGTACAAAGGTTACTTGTATGAATTGTATATTAGACCAACATCAACCATGTCAGCAAAATCATGAGGCCTATTTCCGCAAAAGCAGATTTCAAAGTAAACTATATCACAGTAGGTTCCAAATTCTACGGACGTATTGTGTGAAGTTGATTTAAAACTACATGTATTTCATATGACCAGTTTCATATAACACATGCCAAAAATGTCCCAAAAAGAGTTTTTCCCATTTGTTATAAATTATCACGGATTTCACATCAATCTACATCAAATTCAAACATAAACACTGCATGTTCATCGAAAGAAATCATCAAAAGTCTTGGTACAATCTATAGTCATATTAGACATGTATACATACTTGACATGTTTGCCTTAACAATGAAAAGAAATTCACTGAATATATACATTGTTTATACCTGGATGTTTGTATAAAGTCCTTTCTATATATTTCGTTTTTCCAGTGATATCAAGGCCCATGTACACTGTTGGTAAGCCTTTTAGTTAATATCTTAATGATAAAGCAAGATCACAGTTCTAAGCAGTTGAAATTGTTTCATTTCCTACAGTCATGGCGATGGAGAAATAAAGAAATCAGTGATGAAAATGTTTATATAATCCCCAAACCGTTATGAATAGGGTCATACTCAATTTCCAAATGACTGCGACCATTGTCATTAATGTAAATGGTCTTTTATA
Organism: Heliocidaris erythrogramma; assembly: GCA_025617745.1. Classification (NCBI taxonomy): domain Eukaryota; kingdom Metazoa; phylum Echinodermata; class Echinoidea; order Camarodonta; family Echinometridae; genus Heliocidaris; species Heliocidaris erythrogramma. The sequence goes on from CM046861.1 coordinate 15,169,282, forward strand.
ATTAAACAAGTACACATAACGTTTATATGCATTTGATGCGCCTATACAACCAACAGCGGACCTAGAAAAGTTCTTTCCATTGATTTTTTTTTTAGTTGTAATCGTAAGTGATTTCAGAACAATTTCAGCTTTGTTTCCCTTAAGGGCCAACTTTTAGCAATTTGCATTATTTCATATCAAAATCCAATGTGCTGTTCATCTTTTGCAATGTAACATGTGATGCAACGAACCAGGGAGGAGGTCGCTGAACCAACGGATGATATGACAGGAAATTGTATTGTATTACACGTTTCATTGCACAAGATTAACAGCACTGTTATCGTTGGGCGCAGCGTGCGTAAGTTGTCTTGGACTGTTTAACATTGCCCAAATGTGACTATTTGGATTTATGTAAACTATGTAAACAACGGAAAGAACTTTTCTAGGTTGATGAAATATCAAGTCGACTATTATATGAAGTCTACAAGGAAAAGCAGCCGATAAGAATAAAATCACGCGTAGTAGCATTATGAAATACGTATAATTTATATTATAAAACTATTATAGTAATAAACAACAATTATCAAAAGGAACACGTAGAAACATATCATATCACAAATAAGTTTTCTACATTTGGCCAGATGCTCTTGAGACAAATTTTCAAAATCATTCACATTTGGAAGTTTGAAATTCAATCAGAACTATATTCCAATGGGGAGTATATTGATTTAAGAGAAGTCATTTGATATGCAGTGATATTTGAAAGACACAGTTCAACTTTTCGAGAGAAAAAATGTAAACGAAAAATTAATTTTTTACATCTGACAATGGCTGAAAACTCTCCTTGAGGATAAAAAGATGCATAAATATTGATTTTCAAGCGTAAATACTTTTTTAATGACTATATATCTTTCCATTGCTTATCTTTAAATCTTGACATTAAGTCGCGGGAAGTGAAGATCAAAAGAAATCTGGTGTGCTAAAAGACATCAAAATAATGTTCATTAATCCTTTATTCTGTCAAATGAAATACTTTGTCAGTTTTAAATTATTTTGAGTTTTTAACTTCTGGTTCCATCAAAGGAAAGGATACCAATAAATGTTTACTAAGTTATTCAAATTTATGGATGTTTCTTTCCTGGGGACCGAGGTATTCCATTAACCTGTTATTAATGAATGAACTACAATACTTATTATTTATATTAATTTTGGGGGTATTTTATTTTCAAAAATCAATATCTCCTGGATGCTGTCACCGTTGAATGTCGTGTTAAGTTTTCTGGGGTTGATTTTGTGTAAGCTAACTATACACAAATTATTTCTTCAGGCCTCAGGTGTAAGATTTATTAATAATGGATATATCAAATGCAATGATAGGCCTATTCCATTAAACCACTTAGAAGACAAAAGAATCTGAAGTTGTATCATAAGCAGACATCGTGTTATACGGCATTATGTCATACTATTTTCAGCATGTTCAGTAGAATATGTGGAGTCTGTCAGGAGTGCAGAAAGCGATCTCTCCTGATCGGAACTGCTGAAGGTAATAACAGTGTCTCTCAGACACCTCAATCTTGTGATCAAAGATGATATTCTTTATGTGCTTCAGCTCGTTGGTATACTCATCGATGCACACAAATCCTATAGCATACCTGACCAAAGCAATCAGAATTGAATTTTCCCGAGTTGCAGCAGCGTATAAATAGCCAATGTGTGTTGATACCTCGTGCATGTGCTTCACTTTACCTAATTTATCAATAAGCTTTATAGTACCACCGCAGCTAGTGATGACGTTGTCATTGTAGCATGATATTTGCCAACCCCCACACGGTATCTCTCTGATCGCCTTTCCTCCCGCATGCGAAAATACCTGGATCTTCTTAGCTTTGCTGTACCCGACATAGATCTGATCATCACTGTCTACAGAAAGGCTTCCATGCCCAGCCTCATCATCACTAAGAGTCTCAAACCTTACATGCAGCTTCACACATTCTGGTGTGAACAGTGTGACCTTGTAGATGGAGTCAAGTACAACGTAGCGGCCATTAGAAAGGAATCCTAATCTATGGATCTTGACATCCTTGAGCACTGTCTGCTGTAGCTGACCATCAGCGGAGAAGATTTCCACACCTCCCTTACAGCATCCCACTGCCATCTTACCGTCGATTGTAGGAACCATGACATTCATACTATTCTTAGTCGGCAAAGCGGTTTCCGTTCCCACTGAATTCAGGAAACCGAGCCCACTCTTTTCCACTTTTCTCTTAAAGACAATAGATTTCCCTTTCTTGCCTGCTTTTTTTGACTGCGTGTAGTCAGGATCCTCTTGCCTCAAAGCCTCTTGTAATTCTTGACATAGCGTGTCGTGTGCGGCCAAAGCATCCATCTCTACTGGTATCTTTGTCCCAGTGGTCACCAGGTCGGCTATGGTGGTCACGTGAGCGATCTGCTGCTGAGCTGATTCCTTCATTTCGTCCAGATCTTTCTCTACTCCTTCAGTCTTAGCTTTGACTTCACCAATGAGGCGCGCTTTCCTCTCTGTTAACTGTTGGACTGATTCTTCATATGCTTTGTTGATATCATCTATGCACTGCTTCTTCACATTGCTCACTCGATCTTTCTGTTCATCAATGATATCTACGTATTTCTGAAAGCAAGAACATTTCTTGTCTGCTTTGGATTTGAGATCCTCGACACTTTTCAAATGTTTGCTTTCATAAACCGATGCGTCTATGACTCGATGTCCCTCATGTGCATGCTCCATGACACTACATCTGAAACAGGCAAATCTCTTGCAGTCAGAACAGAAGCACTCCTCGTCCTCCTTCGGGTGTTTCCTGCATTTACGGTATCGTCGTACTGCTACCTTCCCTGATGTGATCTCACTCATGGCTAAGACCACATGGTCGCTGAAGTCTTCCCATTGGGAGTGCTTGGTTTGGCAAGTGATACAAAGATACTTGCCACAGTCTTGACAGTAGACAACAGCTTGAGGCTTCTCCTCCGATTTACAATGGGTGCAGCATTGATGTTGATTCTTCACGTCGTCAACGAGAGACTTTAAGGCTAAACTTGTCTGTAACTTAGTAATGTCTTGGTTGAAGACCTGGGTTTCAGCTCGGCAAACTGGACAAATGAGCTTCTGGTCGTTACTATGGCATTCGCTGAGCCGTTCCAGACAGGCCTTGCAGTAGGTATGAGAACAAGACAAGATCTTGGGGTCGCTGAAGATGTTGAGACACACCGGACACTCCAGACTTTGAATAATGACTTGCTTGAATCCACCAGCCATAATCATTACGATTCTACAGAAATACAAAATGTATAAAAATTACAATAATGATTAGGATGTTGCTTTTTTTCCATCTGATCACGGCATGTTGCATTCATTTATATGTTGTTATTATTTAATTGGATTTTAAATCAATATTTACATATTTAACTTCAGTTATTTTATTGTAGAGCGAACATTATAATGATAAAAATCCAAACATTAACAGGCTCTCTGTTTTTTAAGGAGATGAAGTATCAAAAGCAATGAATAACTCCAGACAAAAAATTATAAACACTGGCATAATACTACTTCCAAAATCTATTGAGGCAGTCCTATATTGTTCTGTTTGAAGAACATTCTAATGATGCTAGTACTTTATGATGCATAAATGTTATGTACATTCAGCCCTATACCTCACGTGTATGCATTTAACAGATGTGCAATTCACAATAACAACTTTCCAAAATCATGACAGTTTTTCATGACAAACGAACAATGAAGTGAGTTATGAACAATATTAATAATGATCACGAGCTAACACTACAAATGTTACTTCCGGCTTCCGCGGTGGCGGATCCAGGCAGGGACGCGATCAAGTACACATGCAGTCTGGTATCAAATGTTCTGCTGTTTTTTTTTTTAATCTATAATTTGCATAGTTTGGCGAATACCCCCATTTGTCTTATTTTCCCCGTTCGACCTTCTCTCCGATTACCTAGACTCACTCAAACTTTTGCAGTCTTTAGAAAAACAAATAAAAACAAATCATTGTAAATATATATATATATATATATATATATAGTGGAAGAAATTTCCCAAGAGCAAAACACTGGCGGTCACTCATAGTTGTGGAATGGAATACAGCGAAAGAAATGGACTATGAAATGGCCGTAGCTTCTATACTTCTCTTTTATTCAATCAAGCTTTCGATCTAAAGATCTTCATCAGGACGACTGTGTAAACAAAATACATAAGTACAATATGATGGCTGAAATAAAAAATATATAAAATAAAGTAAAGTTTAACTCTTGATTACTTATAATTTGGTTATCATTAATGTTAAAAGTAAATCGTTATGAACTACTTCTCGTTCTCTACTGCTAAACACATTATTCTAGTAAAACTGCTACTACCCGGCACGTATCTGATCTTTGTTCCAAATATATCTTTATAATAACTATCAGCACCATAATTGCTTATTACATATTTAAAATCAGCATAAAAGTGTGACAACAATTCATTTATATATGTGTATGTGTTCAAACTGAGAGTATAGAGTAATTAATAAGTATAGACAATGAGAACAAAAAATTACCATGTATAGAGGTTCAGAGTACTAAGAACTTCATCCCGTCTTTGATGAAATCAACGGGTTTTCCATGAATCTATAGAGACGTATTAACACATACACATATATAAATGAATTGTTGTCACACTTTTATGCTGATTTTAAATATGTAATAAACAATTATGGTGCTGATAGTTATTATAAAGATATATTTGGAACAAAGATCAGATACGTGCCGGGTAGTAGCAGTTTTACTAGAATAATGTGTTTAGCAGTAGAGAACGAGAAGTGGTTCATCACGATTTAATTTTAACATTAATGATAACCAAATTATAAGTAATCAAGAGTTAAACTTTACTTTATTTTATATATTTTTTATTTCAGCCATCATATTGTACTTATGTATTTTGTTTACACAGTCGTCCTGATGAAGATCTTTAGATCGAAAGCTTGATTGAATAAAAGAGAAGTATAGAAGCTACGGCCATTTCATAGTCCATTTCTTTCGCTGTATATATATATATATATATATACAATAAAATAGAGTGACAAGGAGTCAGATTATAATGCCAATGTAAACAAAAAGCATTCAAAATGTCACTCCAACACATTGAAACTGACCAAGAGTTATAAGAACTTTAATATCTATTCCTCATTCACTGGATATTAGCCTAAATGTACTGATCGTATTATTCTCTTTCACCTGCGACAAGGAATAAAACAATTAACACAATTCTCTGCGATTGGCCATGGTATTTATTCATATTGAAACGTTCAAATTATCGTTTCAAATATATCGCAATGATAATGGTGGTTCCAAAACAGTTAACGATAATAATAATAGTAATAACAATAATCAGAATGATATTCAGAATAATATCTCTTTCAAGCGGTGTATCGTTTTCCAACAACACTAATACAGATATAATAATGATAATGATCATACAATTTTCCTCATGTATTATTTGCTAAGCACACATTGATTAATATTATCTCATCCAACATAATTTATAACACATACTGTTCCATAACATAAGAGCAAGCAGTCTGAATGAACCTAGGAAGTAACCCGGCCGGGATTTAATGCCGTCACCGCTCAGCTCGCCTTTGATGACGATCGAACATCGAACCGAAATATTCACCGCCCTACGAGCTGTGCGACATATTCTCACTTTTCGCCTGGCGCATAATTTCGGTTTCCACAAGCAAGGAGAGCTAGTCTCTTCTTCCAGCCTGACTCGAAATTTCGGCTAACGAACAAGGAGCACACCCAATTGAATAATGAAAGTATCAACGCTGATCTCTGGCCTGAGACACAGTAGCGCGATAATCAACACCCCTTTGCCTAACTCTGAGCGACAACTAAAGGCCGTATTGGTTATCCCCAGTATACAAACAAAGTGTAACAAATATTTAAACGGGTGCAATAAGTATCAAATGCATTCAGAATACCCATCATTGGCTCGCAGACTGTTTCACTTGCATAAGATAATAATTTATGTACAACAACATGCTAATTCCGCGATGAGGCGGCCTAAAATTGGGTAAAATTCCGCCAAATCGCACTAAAATGAGACACAAACAAGGTCTCTATAATTGCCGACAGCAAAACTGAAGAGCATAATTATGAAGAGCTTAACTCCAAAAGGTGCTAAATCCTCTCTTGTTACTTGAGAGAAAACCGCATTTGTTGGTCAACATTTTTTTTTTTTTGTTGTAAATTCTCTCAAAAACTTAGATTTACCTTGTTGTTCAAAAGACAAATAACATTGTGAAGATTATACTTACATCAATTACAATATTCATGAAAAGCGGATGTAGCGCCCCCTGGAAACGAGCTCTTCATTATGCTCTCCGTCCTAAATACAGTACCCAGCATAGACATGTAGAAAGCTAATTTGAGCTGAGATAACCCACTGTGCACACCAATACATTACCACATTTTTTCAACATCAGTAAAATGCATGCGATATTCTATTAGGGACTATTATGTGTACTAAGGGGCCCTAGCATGTGTATAAGTTAAGATCAGTAATGTAAAAGAGGGATGCGCACTCGAGAAGTTGTTATAATTATAACATGTGAGCCACGCCTAGATATTGGTTATGAAAGCAGACGACAACAGAATTCAAGGCTCAAATTACAGACGAGAGTGCGTTACCAAAAATTCGGACAGTAATAGGGAGGTACCCTTGTCGGAAAGATGTACCCCGTCTTCATAATAAAGGTCAACTCGTTGGAAAGTAATATGTGGGTGTGCGATAATAACTCCTCCCATTTGGTGAGTGATCGCCCTCGCGTATTTGTTTGCTGCCCTGCGAACTCTGTCGGCCATGTTCTGTCCATCTGGAGGGAATGTTTTATATTTGATGGGGGTGATAATATCGGACCAGATTACTTTCACGTTGCCCGATATTGTTGATAAATAGTGGAGACAACTTGCGATTTCACCGAGCAATTGTCTCTTTCGGGTCACTCCTACGTCATTGATACCAACATGAAGAAGTACATGAGTTGGACGGCTTACCATATGTTTGAAACTCTCAATGTAATGTCTCACGTCGGCTAATCGGAGCCCCCGTTTACCTCTCCAGATGAGGCGCACTGGAAGGCCAAGATTGAGATTTTTCCTTTCTTTGGCCAAAAGGGCCGCCCAGTGCACGATTGAGTCCCCGATGACCCACACCGTGGGCTGAAAGGATAAATAGCCGGAACCTGCAAGTTGTGATAAACAGAAAAAAGGGGGAGGGCAACCCGCAGTAACTTGCTCTATTTTATATCCAACAATGGGTAACATAACAACATGTCCAGTTATTCACCATTTGACAAAACATTACAAATATATTTACACAATATTCTAAAACTATACCCACAGGTAGATGTATTGTAACGTAAGCCCTCATGGGGTATGACGGTGATTATTTAACGATATGTCATAGCTATATACCTTAAAGAGCCTACAATCTAATGTAACCTTGGAATGCCCCTGAAACCCAACGACCCATTCTCTGTATTTGTGCATCAGAAAAACCTGCCATAGCAGCGGACGTTGCGGCTCCTATGCGAAATGAATGGGAAGTGTAATTCCGAACCGGCAATCCCAAAAATGAGACACTCCTAGTTAACACCTGATTAAATTCGTGACGGGCTAAAGGAGTGCCATCGAATTTCCTAAAAAATGCATCTCCATGGCTGTGGCGAACGTCCAAATACCTAACAATTGCTTTAACTGGGCACATCGAACCGCTTTCGGGTATTACTATGACACACCCCCTCCCATGTTAATCCGTTTTGGAAGCGCGGATTCGCACGCTGAGATTGCGCCGAGGGGTATTCCCCCGCACTATGACGTCACTGGCCAAAAGAGGGATTAAGCTGCCCTGGGACGCAAATTCGCCAATGCGCAAAAAGGCAAAAAATGCCAATAGAAAAGCGGCTGCATATAATTTTGCATTATATGACGTTTTGCATACCAAGGGTAATGCTTTTAATAGCTTTTGCAGAATGGGCATGGTGATGGGGCAGCGTGCGTCCTGATGAGCATGGCGCCTGCGGCAACCCTCTACCAGGCGCCTAATGGGAAATGATTGTGTAATGTCGTTTCTATTGTTGCTGCGTTCGTAAAAGGACAAGGCCTCAATATATGTGGAAACCGTGCTAGCCGAGTATTTGTGCCAGGACATATAAGAAATAAAAAGAGCAATCTGATCGATACTCGGAGGGGCCGTAATAGACAAATTGTAATCAATACGAAAACGCTGAAACGTATCCCAGGCAACTTTATAAGTACGCATAGTCATGATAGTGTTCTGAGCGCGAGAAGAGCTCAACAAACTGGCTCGCTCCCGATTAAGTTCCTCCAGAGATGGCTGGGAATCGGCGTTCCTTGCTGCTCGGCATTGGGGGCCAGACGTCGAAATCGAGACATCTGAAAACGGGATAAAGAGTCGGCGATGTCGTTAGTATTACCTGGTACATATTTGGCTCTAAACCATATATTTGATGTCAAGCATGTCACTACGAAATGGCGCATAAGTCGCATAATGCTGGTGCAACTAGATGTTTGCTTGTTAATGGCGGAAACCACGGATTGATTATCAGACCAAAATGTGACTCTCTTCCCCGACAGTCGATTGCCCCACAAATGAACACCTACGACAATGGGAAACAACTCTAAGAAGGCAATCGAATACTTTGCCTCCTTGACTTCATCTGGCCATCTGGCCTGTGCCCACAGCCCATCAAAATAGACACCGAGCCCAATGCTAGCCGCTGCATCTGTATAGAAGTGAAAACAGTCATTATTGCGCCAAATGCTATCAGCGAACATAACGGTCCCATTAAACTGCTGCAGGAATGTACTCCAGGCTGACAGGTCTGCCTTAGCCCCATTGGTAAGCCTTATATGGTGATGGGGCCGGCTCACCCCCCTAGTCAAATCTATTAAACGCCTAAGAAACGCCCTACCTGGACCTACTGCACGGCTTATGAAATTGAGGGAACCGATTAAAGATTGAATTTGGCGCAGAGTAAGCTTTGATCGTGACGAATGGCAGCTGATCATATTACGTAGCGATTCTAGTTTTTCACCTGGGACCCTCACCTGCCCGCGCACAGTATCGATTTCCAAACCTAGGTATGTAATGACCCTCGTAGGGCCCTCGGTTTTCTCCAACGCCAGTGGAACGCCGAAACGTTTGCACATATATTGAAAGCAACGCATTATGTAGCGACATTCTTCCTGAGATGAACCGGCAAAGAAAAAATCATCCAGGTAGTGAATAATTTGTTCAGAAGCCGCGATACGCCGACAGCTGCTCTCTAGAAACACGGAAAAACGTTCGAACATGGCGCACGATATACTGCAACCCATAGGCATACATCGGTCATAATAGTATTTACCCTCTACACACATACCAAGCAAATCAAAATCGTCGGGATGCACAGGTAATAATCGAAAGGCTGATTTAATGTCAGCTTTTCCCATGAATGCCCCGTGATCTAATTTGGTAATCATCTTTACTGCCTTGTCAAAATTAGAGTATGAAACACTACATTCCTCCTGATTGATGTTATCGTTAACAGAGGCTCCGTGAGGAGAGGATAAATGTTGTATCAACCGAAACTCGCCCGGAGTTCGCTTGGGGACAACGCCTATTGGGGAACAACGAAAGTTTGGAAATGGCATTGATGGAAATGGGCCCACTATTCTACCCAACGAAACTTCCTTTTCTATCTTCTGCCTAACTATTTGTGGATGTTGATAAGCCGATTTAAGATTCCTGGAGCTCATCTGCACTCGTTCACCCCCAAAACTCAAAGAAAAGCCGTTTGAAAATCCCGATATTAGCCGCGACGCATCTGCCCAATTTTCGTAAGAGCGAAGAAATGGCAGCATAGCATTTAATCTAACTGGAGTTGGGGCTAGGACCCGATTTGTTTGATGAGGGTTGCGGGCGGGAGCAGGCAAAGGATCCATGGGATGCGTTCCCGCATCGATCGCATTTATGGGAGTACTTGCAGCCCTGGCCGCGAGCACAGCGGCCGCTGGCATTGAACGCAAAGCAGAGCCCGGCTTGTGATCGTGGACGGCCGGGTGCTGCGGACCCGTCCCGCCTATACGCGGGTTGCCAGTCGCGACGGGGGCCCGTTGCCTGCTGTCTGCCCCTTTGAGTCCCCCAGCTTTGATTTTGCCCCTTCCCGAAGGCTCGAAAATTGCCACGATCCGGCCGAGCATGAGCAGCCATAACTCTGCATCCACGATCGCCCAAGAGCGCTCTGGTTGGCGAGCCTGGCGAAGGCGGAACTGAACGTCATAGTCGGCCCAATTGTAGCCGCAATTGGCGGCAGTTCGCACAGTACTCATATACTTTAATAATTCCCGAGCTCGGAGAGGGTGTCGTTCTGTAAAGACGGACATATATATCAGCATGGCGCTGGTCCACTGCTCGATGCTCCGAATTATTGGAGATCGATTTGCAGGCCGCAACTGCAATCCCGCACCCGAAGAGAAAATTAAAGCTAACCGATCTTCACTTAAATTTGGTGCTGCCACAGAGGGCTTGGTCAGTAAACCGAGATCAACAAATTCACCCCGCCAGATTTTGTCTTTCAGGGAGATGTCAAGAGTGGCGCCTAGCTCGTCGCATACACCTACGAGTTGTTGGGGATAATTGAATTGCGACGAGCTCCCCAGCGGCCCCGCAGGGCTTGCAGGGATGCCGCAGGCATGGCACGGGTGCTAGTGCCGATCGCTGGCTGAAGAGGCGCATTTTGTTCGTTCAGCCCAAAAACCGCACTATCATTATGTAATGCCAGAACCGGCCATGACTCACCTGCCTCGTTGTCATTTTGGAGCACATTCGCTTCCTCCTCATCGATGTTGTCACCCAATCCACGGATTCGAACTGGAATCGGTTCCGGGTCCCGGGGGTGGCTGGGCACAGGCGCAGGCGTCTGCGAAGTCGTAGCCGCCGGCACTGCCGGCGAGGGGCGATGCAAAGCACGGGTGGAACCTTTCTGTTTAGAGGCCGTCTTTTTCCCCGTTGTCGCCCTTGTTGTCCGCTGCTTCTTCGTGCCTGGTTTTGACTTAGGCATTGTGACTGCCAAGTCCCCGATGGCTTTAAAAGTTATATCCTCTCAGCTCAGCTGGTATATATCTCAGTGAACCCGAACGAATTGCCAGTTGGTAGAAAAAAGTCAATGTAGTCTAGTTGCAGTGTAGCACATATAAAACTATAAATTGTAGGTGTTAAAGTAAAGGTTTGCCTTGGTGACAAAATTCAAGTATCCAAGCTCCAATCCGCCAAAATTTCAACATGAATGAAGTCAATGAAATCTTGTTGATGTGCAGATCAAAACTGTAACCAGCTTATGGAGCGTCGGAACAGAGGAGGAGCGAGCGGCAAAAACTTGCTTGTGCTTTCGGTATGAATACCATGGCATGAATGAGATGTTTTTCTCGTTACAAAATATCTTTGAGAGGTCCGCCAACTATTTGCGGCTTGAGAATTGTTTACTTTTCGGCGACATAACTCCTCCTTGCGACCACCAACTTATCCGGTCGAGGATGTTACTCCGTCCCACAAATTATAAACAGCCGTCTCGGTGACTGTCAATAAACTATTTTAACTCTTTCTTCGATAGTTAAAATTAATTACATCATTAAACATGTTGATCTTTTCCTGTTAAACTGTATAGAGCAACTATTATCCTGGGTAATATAAACATGTATGTCTTTAGCTTGTCAATCTGTTTTTAGATATTGGGAATTCCCACCAACCTGACACAGACAAGCAGAAGGAGGTGTGAATTGTTTTGAAATTTACTACCCAATAAAGACTCGATCGCATGCAAACTGAAAATCACATTTGGGGTGTATAGCAAGTGTTTTTATGTTAACCTTTAATAGAATTACCTCTAGATTTCGAGCCTATTATGGCATTATCGTTACATAATTGTAATTCATACTTTATTACAGCCACTTATAGTATACTAAATTACACTATGTATAATAGACGTCAATTAGAAAAAAGTCGTTCACAAAAGCGACTCCGATATTTGTTCACTTTGTTCTCATTGGCTGCTTATTCTTCTGATATCACGGCTCAAGATACAGTGAAAGCTAGTGTGGTGTAGCCACTGATCTCTACGGGGACCCGTGCAAATCAGTGAAGTTTTTAGTAGGGGCAGATATTGCTATATTATTCTTGTTCCGGAGGTTCACATTCTCCACGTCACAGAATTCATTATTCATAATGGCCAAGAGAGATAATTTATTAATCGGAGTCCGCTGGCTTTCTTGATAGGGAGCTTTTTAATTCACAGATCCTGACATTCTTGAGCACTGTTTGATGTAGCTGACCATCAGCGGAGAAGATTTCCACACCTCCTTTACAGCATCCCACTGCCATCCTACCGTCGATTGTAGGAACCATGGCATTCATACTCATTTCTTAGTCGGCAAAGCGATTTCCGTTCCCACTGAATTCACGATCTTACCAAGACCTAGCTCGTTCATTCCCACGTTTCTCTCAAAGGCAATACATTTTCCTTTCTTGCTCGATTGCCTTGGTTGTTTGCACTCAGGATCTTCTTGCCTCAAAGCTTCTTGTAAGTCTTGACGTAGCTTGTCGTGTGCAGCCAAAGCATCCATCTCCAGTGGTATCTTTGTCCCATTGGTCACCAGGTCGGATATGGTGGTCACGTGAACTATCTGCTGTTGAGCCGATTTCTTCATTTTCGTCCAGTTCTTTCTCTGCTCCTTCAGTCTTAGCTTTGACTTCACCAATGAGGCGCGCTTTCCTCACTGTTAACTGTCGGACTGATTCTTCAAATGCTTCGTTGATATCTGCGATGCATTGCTTCTTCGCATTGCTCACTCGATCTTTCTGTTCATCAATGAAGTCAACGTATTTCTGAAAGCAGGAACGTTTCTTATCCGTCTTGGATTTGAGGTTCTCGACACTTTTCAAATAGTTACTTTCAAAAATTGATGCTTCGATGACCCGATGTCCTTCATGGGCATGCTCAATGACACTACACCTGAATCACGCAAATCTCCTGCAATCAGAACAGAAGCACTCCTCGTCTTCCTTCGGATGTTTCCGGCATTTTCGGTACCGTCGTATTGCTACCTTTCCCGATGCGATATATGGCCGAGACCACATGGTCGCTGAAGCTTTTCCCATTTGGAGTGCCTGGTTTGGCAGGTGATACAGATATATCCGCCACAGTCCTGACAGTAGAATACAGCCTTTGGGTTGTCTTCGGATTTATAATTGGTGCAAACCTGATATTGTTTTTCTACATCCACTATAATGTTTGACGCATAGGTACAACCATTAAATAGATAGATTAGACCATAGTTTATTGATGGTAGATCTGGCTCGGTGCAGATTTATTATTCCGACCTTTTTCTGCTTTATCGATCCTCTATTTTCCCAGTGTATGGAACGCCACATGGGTAATCACAACACTACATTCCTCCTTACTTTTGCATAGAATATAACTTATCAAAAAGTGTTCTAATCAATCAACCTCAATGCACTAAAAGCACAATAGTGTTTGACGCTTGAAAGGAATCCATGTATAACATATTTCCGTTATCATTAAAGATCTTACTCCAGATAAATATACGTTGGTCAGAACAAAACATGTATTATTTTCAGACTGCATAGTTTGCTTCCAATGCTTAGTATTGACTATTAATTCCTTTGTATGAAATCTACATAACTGAACTTTCAATAACTTTTCATGATGTGAGCGCATTTCGTATTTGGTTCAATTTTTTACCTTTGTATGTAAGTAACTTTAAAACTTTACATTTAACAATAATACTTTGACTGCTTGTCATTTAAACAATTCTTCAAAACAAACTGGACTTGTTTCATTTGAAAGATATGTTCTAGAGAGAGACTTTTCCCTTTAAACACATCGAAATGTACATATCACAAATAATAAACATGTATTAACCACTATTATCTGAAGAGAGGTTTTCCTCTAACAAATTATATGTAAATATCACAGAAAACATACATGTATTAAACATGAATAAAATGACTGGATTCCTAAAGGAACTATGAGGTTTTGGTTTCTTCGTTGTCTACTTTCTTTTCTCTCCTTTTTTTTTTGTTATCCAGCATGTAAATATTTACAATGAAATTTTAAAACTTGTGATACTCATTTTAAACAATCTTGTTTTGACTTGTATCACATTTCTCTCTGTCCTTGTGATAAACCTTGGACTGCCAAAAGAAAAGGTGATGAACAATATTTCAGCATAAATTCACAAAACTTGAATTTGTTCTATCTTTGCTCTCAATGATTAGCACGAAACTGGTTGTTTGACATTCATATTTATAATTGTATGATTTTTTTTTTATTATTTTTTTTTTAAGTTAGAACCCAGGCCAGTATGAGGATTTTGAAAGGAAATTTGGTCACTGTAAGCAAATATAGATCAGATTTGTTGGACTCAACATATATTCAGTACATGTAATGAAATGACATGCATAAGAATCAGCAACATACATCTTCCTGTATTCTCATTGCCAGTTGTCTTCTTTCTTCATATCAGTCAAGTGTAATAGTCCTTTAGATAAGAAGGGGGTGCACGATCACGAAGGGGGTTTCTTCGTGTTGGTTGAAGAGGGGTCGTGCATTCTGGTTTTGAGGGGGATTTGCATCATTCATGATAGGCATGTCATTGTCAAAGTTGTCAGTTTCATTTCGGACATTATGTTGACCTTTTAGAACTTTGAAGTGCGATGAGTTTCGCGTAATTCTGTATGAGCCACGAGATGCAACAATTTGCGAACCACGAACTGCTACAACTTGCAGGGGTCTGGTGTCAAAAGGGGTCGCGAATTTCCCAGCATGTCCATCGCGTTTCACTAGGACATGATCACCAACTTTGATTCGTGATTCGCTGATTCTTTGACGCTTTTCCGCGTTTGCCTTTTGCTTTCCCTTCTGTGACCGATCACGATTGCGAATTTCGGCATCGTGTGCTGCGTGTGTGAGAGGTTCAGGGAGACGAGTGCGGAGAGGGCGCTGAAATAATACCGTTGCGGGTGGTATTCCTGTTGTGGCGTGTCGCGTAGCTCTGTAATTCCGTAGAAATGTGTACAATTCCTGTTTCCAGGATTTCCTCTCAGCGGTTGATGTACGAATTACCTTCTTCAATACGCGCATAAATCTCTCCACTGCTCCATTGGCCTGTGGCCACAAAGGCGTTACTCTGCGATGTGTAAAGCCAAGGTACTGTGCGAACTTCATGAAATATTCACTATTGAAGGGGGGTCCGTTATCAGTACGGACAACTTCCGGAACTCCGAACATTGCAAACACGCCATTCAAGTGAGGGATTACAGCTGAAATGATTTCAACTACCGGAAATCTACTGTAGTCGTCGACGATAACTAGCAGATGCTCTCCAGTTGGCAAATCACAAAAATCTACGTTTCATGTTCGCGAGACTTTGTAGCTCTGGATCCTCTCTGGAGATACAGTGCCAGCTGTTCTCTGAGATGGCTTTCTTGCATGCTTGCAGATTAGGATCAGATTCCGTTGCTGTGATGATTTCTTCTAGGGTGATAGACTTCGGCACTGAATTTTCGAGAATGAAGTTAACATGCTCTTCGGCATTTGGCTCCACTGCCGATGTGCTGTTGCGTGACGGATGCCTTGAGAGATAGTCAGCCGGATTGGAAACACTACATTCCACTATGCCAGACTTTAACTCTAGCTTAGGTTTCAGCTCTGCAGACAGGACAGCGCAGCGTTTGGTCGGTACCCTGGCATTCTAGGAGGTTGTCCAAACAGGCCTTGCAGTAGGTGTGAGAACAAGACAGGATCTTGGGATCTTTGAAGGTATTTAGACAGACAGGGCACTCCAAGCTTTGACATTCTTTAGGTCATCAGCCATGGTTTGAATTTTAAACGGAATGTAAAGGGGAAAATAATGCTTCTTATTATTATGTTACTCATCTAATCGAATTTAAGGACGATGCTTTTTTTTACCGTCGCCTTTCCTATATGTAGAATGTAATATGCACGGAAAAGATATTCATGATTATCTTAGAACAAATCATGCTGTACATCATTAAAATTTAAACATAAAAAATTAAACTGAATGAATCCTTTGTCCCTCGTTTATGCATCACGTGTCCGAATGAGTAAACTTATGTTAATAAAAAGCCTGACGTAATACTTTGTCAAAAAGTTAGGAGGCCTATAACTGTACATTACGAAACCTGGAAAACTAACCAAAATATCTCTCAGGTTGTCAAACACTCCTAAAAGTGTCGTAACATTTTTCCATCAAAGCCCATGGACCAATTTTTCATCACAAAACATGCAAATAAAAAATCAAAAATTATAACATATTTCCATCAAGGAGAGGATGTCACACCCCCTCCCACATTAAGAAAAAAAGGACCCTTTCACCATTATATCCCCCTAAGGATACTCTTGTTATTTATTTATTTTTTATTTATTTTTTTGGTTAAATATTACCTTCGTACTTCAGTTACTCAAAAGAGCTTACTTAGTCTGAATAGTGTAATTTTTTTTTAATTATTCAGGCAACAAAGTGGTGAAAACAAATCTTGTTCATAATCTCAATCTAAACCTTATCTTCTAGATATAAATATGGTGGTAGTACAACCAATAACAGCAAATTCCTGGACCGATAGAAAACAAGAGTAATTCTAATGACATGTTTACAAGTTAGACCTACAATATCTACAGCCGAAAATATTACAATATTGAATCATTTTACACAAATAATCTTTGCCTTTTAACATCAGCAAATGTCTTGTAATATTACGAGCACTCATGTGTCTCATATTTAATAAATCTAATCATCTGATAATACTACAGTCAGTAGAGTGAATACAACTTACCAAAAGTTAAACATCATTCCCCGAGAAAAATCATAGAAACGTTACATGATCTCGGACTTTCCAAAACATGACAGACGTGCCTTTTCCTGGTTCACGATCAAATATATTAATACTAGCCTTGCTTCGATTCCAATTTGCTTTGTTGTCTTGTAACCCAAACTGATATCGGTTATCTAGTCCAAGTCTTTCTCTTTGTTATCTCTATCAGTCCCTAACTCTATCTCAACCCAATGCCCTATCTAGACACTATTTCATAAAAACTTTGTTGTTCTTGTTATCATTTAATCACTTCATCTTCTTTCAACAGGGTAGCCTAAATCTGCAATTAGGCCAAAGAATACTATAAAATATTAGATATTATACATGTGTGCAATAAAACTTTTGAACAGAACCTATATTATGCCCACTTATAAAACACGTAATTTGGCAAAGTGACAAAATCTCATTGGATATGTACAAATAGACAGTAATGATCGTGGAATCAAGAACGGCAAATGAACCGTTGACTGAAGGGTAGACTAATACTAAATATTTCGTAATGTACACATAGCAAATATCGGGTTTCCCGGCCAATGTCGCAATCATCAGTCAATTTGTTAAATTTTGCTTCACTTTTGCACAAACACCTTTTACCGTATGGATTCAGTACCCCTCCACCCCCCCCCCCCCCCCCTCCCTGAAAAAAACATCAACCTGGACTACTCTAAGTACACTTTAAGTGCGACTTCTATTTTTTGAAATTCAGTGGGCACCTGCCGAACGGACAGTTTTCATATATACCTAGTTATAAAACAATATGCATTTTTACAACTTCACTCGTTCCTGCCAACTTTTCTCCTCAGAGTGCAGACAAGTTTGCTCTCAAATCATTTTGAGACATACATATGACTCGTGATAGGAATGAGTGAAGTTGTTAATATATGAGGTAAACTGTTTTTCTTCCAGGTGTATCTGAACTTTTGGGCCCAACTGTAGATGTCAGGAATTCGAATTAGCAAATGGACAATTGTAACAAATTATTGTGTTGGATAAAATTAACGTGCACGTTGTTTATGTTTATCTTTTTTCCTTAATGAGGTGCTGATTTATAATTCATTTCCTTCCTTCGCTCGTTGCTGAAGCGCTTTTAACCTTGTGGGCTACTTTAAGTCGGTAAGGTGTATTTACTTTCATTATATTCGTATACTTAAAGCTTAAGTTGAAAAATGTTAACACTAAAACATATCTACATGATATCACCCACCCTATAACCTAATGGAAGCAGAAATAAAGTAACCAATGTCTCACACCCCAAAGATTTAAAACAAAGGAAAACATTTGGAGGGAAGTTTCCATGATTATGGGCGTCATTCTATTTCCGTTTCTTCTCTTTCCCTCTCACCATCGTCCCTACCACACACACTCAAACACACCCATCCTTTTACACGCATTTACACTAGGGTAATATTTCCCAAAAGAATAAAGATTTATGGACAGGAACATTTGTTTCAGGGCCGGGAGATACAATAGCAGCTATGATTTATTGAAAACATTTTTGTCTAATGAATTGAAGTGTAAAGGTCTGAATACCTCCATCTCTGTATACGCTATTATTAATATTTTGCAAATGGAGTTACAAAATAAGTCTGATGAATGGCTACAAAAGTTAATGCAGACAGAAACGATTGATATTTCTCCATCGTTGATTTCATAGAATATATTATTCTTTCTACAAACACAGATTAAAAGGTACTTTAAACATAATTTTGGAACAATAAGTCTATCAAAATAGTGATGGTCTTGATTTCCAGGTAAAATTGTAAACATATTGAGTTGACATGGTTGAGTTATACTTTAAACCAGATTGAAAGGCTATCTCATATTTAGCATCTTATTAATTTTGTGATATATGAGTTTCCCAGCTTCTAAGAAGACCATGGTTTTTGTTTTGTTGGGGTTTTTTTCATTTCGGTCAGGATCATATTCCAATCCTGCATCCTGAACATTATATAGAATGAGATTCTTTAATGCAGATGATGAAAAATAATGTTAAATGATAAATGTTAAGAAGGAATCATTAAACATTATAGAAACCAGAATAAAAGTAACAAACACATGAATGAGAGAATGTATGGACAATGTCTGAATAAAGCATTTTGTCCCATACACAAAATATATATTTCAACAAATAAGATATAATACTACACTTAATGACCATATACAATCTGTTTCAACGTTAGAGCGCTTAAATTATGTAATCTTAAAGTGAAAAATTAAACTCCTGTAAATACATTTCATAATCATAAATTCCAGTACCTATCTATACAGATACATCACAACAAAGGCAGTGAAACCCATTGATTAAAAAAAATCAAAAGAGAAGTTTCTTAACCAGTTAGAGTTTCATGAAAGCCGTTCTACAAATTAGTAATGACCAAAAAGTCACATCGGCGATGTTGAGATCAGGATATTTTTATAATTTCCTCATATACCTTTTGAGGAACCAAACACAAAATCATGAAAATACGATTACATTCAAGTTCAGTACTCAGGTACTGTACATGCTTAATAAATAAATAAAGGTAATATACAATTTATATACTCTTACACCCAGTATGAAATATTTTGTTACTATATTCTTTTTTGTGTGTGTGTATCTAATGTATCATTATTAGGTTATCAACGAGTAGCTTTAACGAAGGTAGAATAGCATAGGCTTATTATGAATGAAAAGGAAGCAGTTATGATCAATCTGCAAATAACGTGAATGATCTCATGATCTTACAACAAAAAATTTCTCTAAAATAATTCTCTCGAAAAAAAGGCATGAACTGAAAAATATTAACGTCCTCCTTGCTTACATAGCGCAATTCTTATATATCCTCAAATATGCGTTATATTATGAATTGTGTAACATCAATGCAGCAAAATTTAATATAACCTAAACTAACTACAAGACGATACTATTAAAAAGAACATTGTCAGAGAACAAAATGATGCATTCTGTAAAACTAACGGATTAAATCTAAATGGAATTATGAAGAACAACTTATCAATGGTTAAATTAGAAATAAACAATGACCAACAGGCCGACAGCTCAATTCTTAATACTTAGGTATTGATGTAACTTATTATATAAATCCATTTATATGTTGAAGTTTGGAAATATTATATCGGTGCTACATCTTAGCCGGAGAAATCCCTGTTCAATTCACTAACTTTAAGGGATATTATAAAACGGGTTCAAGAATATAGCCATCCTGAATAACACCACGTGACCATGCAAAAAAAGTGATAACGCACGGCAAAAAGGCTCTAAAGCACGGCTGAGCTGCGCGTACGCGTCCCTCTGGTGCGTGCAAACTTAAAACGCAGTGGAATCGCGTAGTTTAATTGTCATTTTAGCGCAGGGATTACATGCGCGCACTGAAACGTGCATGACTTTTGTTGGCTGCGCTTCTGTGATGTCATCCAGGAAAGCAAATGGCAGCCTCCATGACTGTGCGACTCTTGGCGTTTCTATGGGGTTAGTAACCATTTTTATAGACTTCATAATCATATTGACGACCCGTTATATAAAACTATTAATACATGTTTGTGAGTTCGTGCGTTAGTGCGATCTGGCAACCGCAGGTTTTTATCGTGGTGTCAAACACACTCGGCTTGCGCCTCGTGCGTATAGTACACCACGATGAAAACTTTTGTGTTTCCAGATTGCACCAACGCACTCCCAACCATGTATTAATAGTATACTAATGTTAAATACAAGATTTGAAATGCAAGGTCTATGATCTCAATAAATTAAGTCACTGAATATGAAGAATGAAAAAAATCTCATTTATGAAATTATTGTTAGGCAGAAATCCTCCAGACTTGTACCACTTCAAAATTAAAGTAACCATGAAGAAGAGCTTGATATTATTCAAATGAACTTTATGATATCCCCACGTGACAAAGAATAAACTTGAGAAGTCTTGATTTCGCTAATTATTCACACAAAGCATACCTTTGACATTTACATTCATGAAGCTAAGATATTGAAGATTTTCTCAGAATCGTGTGATTTTACCAGGTAAATATGATTGATAAAGTCAGGTAATTATTTGTCGCTATGTTTCAAAACTTCTTAATCCTGGCGTGATGTATTTGTTACCTGTTTAGGGTCTAATATCAAGAGGTACTTATTGCCTATATTCATGTACTAGCTCCCTCTACACTATTTCTCTAAGAAGTTCAAATCTTTGTTTTTTTTTCGAAATGAGTCTATAAATGGTGGCCAAATGATCATACATAATAGCTCATCAGTTCCTGTAATGTAATGGTTATATAACGGTCATTATTTTCCGAATCAAATCAATTATCAGATACATTATATCACATCATGCAAAGAGATATAGAGTCAGGCAGATACATTTCTTAGTGGAATATGTAAAGTCTGTCAGGAGTACAGAAAGCGATCTCTCCTGACCGGAACTCCTGAAGACAGTACCAGTTTCTTTTATTGGGTTTCTCTATCTTGTAATCAGTGATGAGACTCTTGATATGCTTCAGCTCGGTGGTGTACTCGTCGATACTGACTAATCCTTCCTCGTGCTTGACACAGGCGACCAAAATTGTATTATCATTAGTAACAGTAGCATGTAGGTAATTACCACTAGGGTCCTTTAATTTGTACTTTACCACCCCATCATTATCCACAGCACTTATAGTATCATTGCCAGATATTGTAATCAATAGTTTTGGATTAAGACTAACAAGTTGCATAGGTTGATATCCATCACATTGTATCTCCCTGATCGCCTTTCCACCTGCTGGTGAGAAAACTTGCATCTTCTCAGCTTCACTGTTTCCGATATAAATTTGATCCTCACTGTCTACAGTGAGGCAATCGGATCCGCCGTCCATACGGAGAGTCTCAAACATCACATCCAGCTTCTCATACTTCGTTGTGTACAGTGTAATGTTACTGCCATTCTGAATAACACACCGACCATCAGAGAGAAATCCTACTCCAATTATCGTAGTATTCTTTAACAATGTCTGCTCCAGGTGACCGTCAGCAGAGAAGATATTGATACCCCCTTCATGGCATCCCACTGCCATTCTACCGTCTGGTGTAGGAATCATGGCATTCATGCTATCCTTAGTCGGCAATTCAATATTCTTTCCTACTGAATTCACAATCTTACCAAGACCTAACTCATCCGTTCCCACGTTTCTCTCAAAGGCAACACACTTTCCTTTCTTGCTCGAATGCCTTGACTGCTTGTAGTCAGGATCCTCTTGCCTCAAAGCCTCTTGTAATTCTTGACATAGCGTGTCGTGTGCAGCCAAAGAATCCATCTCTACTGGTATCTTTGTCCCATTGGTCACCAGGTCGGTTATTGTGGTCACGTGAGCGATCTGCTGCTGAGCCGATTTCTTCATTTCGTCTAGTTCTCTCTCTACTCCTTCGGTCCTACCCTTGACTTCACCAATGAGGAGTTCCCTTTTCTCTGCCAACTGCCTGACTGATTCTTCATAGGCTTTGTTGATATCATTTATGCACTGCTCCTTTGCATTGCTTACGCGACCTTTCTGTTGATCAACGAAATCAACATATAGCTGAAAGCGGGAACGTTTCTTGTCCGCCTTGGATTTTAGTTCCTGGACACTTTTCAGATGGTCACTTTCATAAACCGATGGGTCTATTACCCGATGTCTTTCGTCCTTATGCTCCATTACAACGCACCTGAAACAGGCAAATCTCCTGCAGTCACAACAGAAGCACTCCTCGACCTCCTTCGGATGTTTCTTGCATTTACGGTATCTTCTTATTAATACCTTTCCCGATGTGATCTCACTAACGGCTAAGACCCCATGGTCATTGAAGTCTTCCCATTGTGAGTGCTTGGTCTGGCAAGTGATACAAAGATACTTGCCACAGTCTTGACAATAGACAACAGCTTGGGGCTTCTCCTCCAATTTACAATGGGTGCAGTATTGATGTTGATTCTTCACGTCATCAACGAGAGATTTCAAGGCTAAACTTGTCTGTAACTGAGTAATGTCTTTGTTGGGGACCTGGGTTTCAGCTCGACAAACTGGACAAATAAGCTTCTGGTCGTTACCGTGGCATTCAATGAGCCGTTCCAGACAGGCCTTGCAGTAGGTATGAGAACAAGACAAGATCTTGGGGTCGCTGAAGATATTGAGACACACGGGACACTCAAGGCTTTGTACACTGACTTGCTTGAATTCACCAGCCATGATTACGATTCTACAGAAATACAAAATGTATAAAAATAGTAACAATGAATAGTATGAGGGTTTTTCTACTGAGGCAGTCGTAGCTTGTTCTGTCTGAAGTGCATTCTAGTATAGTGAAGCTTAAATGTTTGTACATTCAGGCATATAACTCACGTATAAACATTTTTATAACAGAATAATTCACAATAATACAACTTACCAAAGTCAGGACATATTTTCATGACAATCGAATACTCAAGTTAGTTATGAACAATATTCATAAGATCACGAGCTTTCTATTAAACACGAAAAAATGTTATTTCCGGGTTCACACATGTAGTCTGGGTTCTTTTTCACTAAATTTTACATAGTTTGGCGAACTGATGTTACCCCCCCCCCCCCCCCCCCCCATTATTATCTTATTTTCCCTGATCGACCTCTCTCCGTTTACCTAGACTCATTCAAACTATTGCAATCTTTAGACAAACACATTTTTAAAAAATGATTGTAAAATAATATACACAACAAAAATAATATACACAACAAAAAGAGTGCCAGGTAGTCAGACTAACTATATATGACAATGTAAATACAAGCATTCAGAATTGTCATTCAAATACTTTGGAGCTGACAAAGAGTTTTATGAACTCACCTATTTCTCATTCACTGCATATGTTTGCGTTTTACAATGTAATATAGCTCCAATTATACTGGGTAGTATAAGCATGTATGTCTTTAGTTTGTCAATCTGTTTTTAGATACTGGGAATTCCCACCAACCTTTGACACAGACAAGCAGAAGGAGATGGTAATCGACCTGACATTTATAGCCCATGCAGGGGGTCGGCGGTTAGAAGAGATGATGAGCTCGCAAATGAAATATGATTTTTTTTTTACCACCATCTGCAGTTTCATTTAAGAATTTTATCATTTTCAAGAAAAGGTTATTAATGAAAATGTTATTATATTGTTTCATTATTATAGTATCATTATTTTTATTATTATTATAGTATTTTACGTCACCTGTGCCGGGGGAATTATTTATCAAACTCTCATGGGTTATATTTCATTCAATCTCTTCTTGATCCTCTCCTATTTCTCATCTCTTTCCCTCTATTTCTCTCCGATTCCCTTTCTCTCTTTCTCTCTTTCTCTGGAATACACCCACCAACACATACACTTCAGCTTACTATACAGTCAGTCACAACAGAACATCAGCCCAAACTTCTCAAGAATAACTTGTTTATCAGTGAATTCCAGTTTTAAAGACAATGTATTATTCTTATAATGTCCATAATATTTTAGAAAATGCAAATTTTAGGTAAAAATAATACCAGGCACACTATGTATAGGTACATGGACAAAATAAGTTTTAAATAATAACAAAAATTGTAAACATAGTGCGAACCCGACGTGAAACCAATCTGCTGGGTTATAAGAGAAACTTATGAATAAAGTTCAGTTAGAATTATGAAGAGGTACATAATTTAGTTGAAAGAGTTTCCCCCATTCTAAACTACTATACATAGCATGATTTTCATATTGGTCCATTCAATTACATCAACATAATATAGCACGAAGTTCATGCAGTACAACTGACGGAAAATCATATTCAACAATGTACGTCAAGAAAGAACAATCAAACATATACAAGAGAAACAAATTACATTCATGACAATGTGTATGAAATCATTTAGCATTATAATTTCCTACCAACTACCAACAATTTAAATGACAGGCCTCCTCTTATGTGATAATTAAGTGAAACTAAACACTTCCCTAGCAACCCCTGTCAGAAAAGTGTTATATTTTCTATCAAGCTATAAAGCGTAAGCATATCAAAGGTATAGAGTACATGTTCTTCCCTTCCAGAACATTTCAGGAATTAAAAAATTAAAATGTTCTGTAATGTGCTTGTTGATTGCATATTAAAGGCACTTTTTTATTATCTACTTTTTCTTATGAGTATGAGTATTGTCATCAACTAAGTAACATCAGACAGGCAAATGTTAAATGAAGTTACTACAAGGAGGAATGTCAGTCAAAACATGCATTGCAAAGATATGTAATATCATTTTTTAATACCATCCAATGAAATGTATTATTAAATTATTAAGAGCCAACTATTACAATGTTGAATTAGACATTTTAACCATGTCCCAAAGCCTACAGGTTGAACATATTCTTAATTTTACCCATTATTTTTTACTGACATTATGTATAACATCATTTTTATGTTTAAATTTCGAAATAAATCGGCAACTGCATTTCAACAACAATTGAAGAAACTTTATAGCAATACAGTATAATTATTTAAAGTGCAAGGTACAAATTTATAGAGTCACTGTTTATTTCAATTATCTAATATCCAATAATGTAACAGTAATCCCACTTGCCCACTTTTAGATAAAAGTAACAGTGACAAAGAAGTTGACACTAGCTCACTTGTCCACATACTTTTAAATGAATATCTTGAATATTGTTAATTTCACTGATTATTCACAAAGTACATTGTAAAAAATTACATATCGAAAGTTAAAATATTATTGTAAATATAATAATACCTATATTCCTGTACCTATTGCAATTGTTCATAAACTCTAGATCACTTTATCTCAGTAGTTCATATCTTTACAATCAACGTAAGATTTACATTTACATGTATGTATTTACATGACTATCCAAAATGTTGGCAAGGACTCCCTACGCAATAGCTTGGTAAGTAGTATGCAAACGATTATAATTTTTTATTATTATTTAGTCGAAGGTATCGATATTATTAAGTTGTCGTTTTCATGTCTTTGTGAAACAGTTTGTCAGGTCCATGACATTTCCATAGATCGCTGACAAGCGTTATGACTGTCATGGAGTTGATTTGAAGAAACGACTCCCTGATAGAAAATCTAGTTTGCGAAGTTCCACAGCACTCACACTGTACTGCCTGCATGTTAAGATGGCGCTAGACAAATCTGGGCAGGAAAGAAAAAAGGAAAAAACTCAGTCAGTCTCTGATCAAGTGTTGCTTTTCGGGGTACATGTACTTGTACTTTTTTTTTTTTTTTTTTTTTTTTTTGGGGGGGGGGGTATTAATTATACGGACAATATTGTACCTATCATAGGGCCTATATTACGAAGTGCAGGCAACTCTCCCTGGCATAATGTTCCGAAGGGCCCCCCCCCCCTAAAAAAAAATTAAAAATGGCAACACCGTTTCTCAGTGGCGTATCTAGGTTTTTCTGGTGCCCGGGGCAAACTATAAAACCTGCCTCCCCCCCCCCCCCCCCCCATGCCCAAACTGAGATTACTGAGAGTTTTTAGATTAGAAAGGATGGCACTATGTGAAAATGAGTCTCGATGCACATAACCCGAGATTGTTAACCCAGATTTGATGAATTATTGTATAAGCGAGGGAGCAACACGACCGAGCGGCAGCATTTTTGTTTGTTTTTTTTTAATCCAAAAGAATACAGCGACCTAGCAATATATTTTTTGGGGAGTTAAAATTTTGAACATTTCTAATTTAGGGGCGCAAAATGAAAAACATATATTCGAGGAATTTATCAAGGTAATTGCTAGGCAAAGTTATGATTTCTTTCCAATGTTCTACTTTGAAAGTTCTTTATGTACTTATATCCCATGGGGGAACAAAATTTTACAAGCTTCTGCCTTATGCTGGGGGGGGGGGGCAAAGCAACTAGAGTCAATTAATGGTTAACACTTTAAAAACGCCATATAAAATTATGCGCTGTAATTGGGGGCGCGAAAGCGCTATAACATGAACATATGCGGGTGAGCAAAACGACTGAGCTTTAGAAAATTTCAAACCCTATGAAACATTATTTCTTACGCTTTTCGTCTTTGCCTGGGGCACAAATAAACCTCAAAGACATAAATTTTCTTGTATTTCTCTCCCATTTCTGGCTCTCTTTTACGTCTTTTACGTTGCGCGCCGCCCGGGGCACGTGCGCCCTCTTGCCCTCGTAGATACGCTACTGCCAACTGTACTGGCGTGTCTAGATATTGATTTATCAAACGGTACCGTACATGTTCACAATTCCAAATGTTTATACTTCCGATTACTCAAATATCTTAAACCAGGGCGTTATACGTCATAATTACTCCGGAAATGAAATAAGGACTTGCATTCATCATTTTATGCGCGCATTATTTTCTCCAAAATATAATTATTCCAAAGGTCCACGATATTATTGCGAAAATGAATTAGGGTTCATATATATTTAACAGACAGAACAGGGTTCAAATTTCTGAAAATGAAACAAGTACGGCGGATCCGTAGGTGGGAGGGGGCGAAAGGACTTCTTTAGAAACCGATTTAAAGGTGCATCCAAGGGAACAACAAAAAAATCCAGGACTGAGGTTAGTGGGTGCCACATCCTCTTGTAAAAAAAGGGGGAAGAAGACAATAAGAGGAAGTAGATCCCACACATTTCCCCAAGAATCAAGAATTTATTTTAATAATTCATTATAATCATTTACTTTTATCTATATATGTACAGCGTACTTGTACACTTATCAAGAAAAAATGAATATGTAGATATATTTTTTATATTTTCTGTAAGTAATAATACCTGTAATGCCATTGTCTTTTCTTTCCGTTGGAAATAAAAATAAATACGAATTTGAATTTGAAAGTGAAAGTGAAGAGAAGCAGAAGAAGGAAAACGAGAACAAGAAAATAAAAGGAGTGCTAAAAAAAAGAAGGAGGATAATTAGAAAGAAATATAAAATGGATGCTAAGATAGAGGACAATTTTTGATCAACTTAAAGAAAGTAAGGTAGATGTCCGAAGCTAATTAAAGACAGGCCCACATAACAGCACAGTACTTTGTAGTCCCAGGTGGGAAAGTCAAGTAAAATGACCCCTACTCCATAAAATGAATCCACAAACAAAATCAACTTCTCCTGATGTAATGAACTGCACACCAAGATCTATAGCCTAATTATGCGTTGGTGTCTTGCAAGATTTTGATAGAAACACACACTTTCTTGCTTGTTGTTCCATCCCCCACAAACCTAAGTTGGCGCAAGTCGGTTTTGACCTGACCTAAATTTGGCTCTGTGCAGCCAACCATAAAATATTATTCCATGAATATGATATCAAAAGTACCATGGGTAAATACTCTACAAGTACATAACATAGTTAAGTTCATATTTACAACTCATCCTCGGAAACAATAGGTAAATCCTGGATCCGCCACTGCTGCCCCCCCCCCCCCCACCCTATTTTGATTTTCTCAGTGTTCGGTCACTGCGCTCACTCGCAAAATAGTAAACATAATTATCTTAGCGAGGGAGATCGAAACGATACGAATTTTTGTAGTGCTAAATACAAATTATTCTGATCATGCTGATTGGGGAGGGGAATGCATCTGTACAGACCCTTCTCCTCTCACCCGCTCGGTTCTTCCCGGAAGATAGTTCCCCCCCCCCCCCCCCCCCCCTCCTTCCTAGTCATTAAATCACAGGCCTCTGCATCTGGCATTAATGAGTATATTATACAATTATGAAGCGCAGCTAGGTTTTTCGTCGTTAAAGTTTTCTTTATCTTATTCTTTCTATTTATTTAAAGTTTGTTTATGTAGAAACAACAAAGCTTATTCATATTTTATGCTACCTCTTTAACATTAATCTCTTTTTTTTAAAAGTCATAGTGGGCCTGTTAATCAAGACCGTCTTGGTCGCCTAGTTTCTGGTTCAGAGTGAATAGGTAAAGCTTATAGTTTTTTTTCCTCTTGCTAGCTGTTTTTCAAAATGGATACTATTGTACTCTCATTCCCCTAGGATACTCATTAGACCCGCATATTAAATGAAATGATACGGACATGATATCTTTCCATGATTACGTAATCGAGTTGAAATGGCATTACTGTTTTTTTTTTTTTTTTTTTTTTTTTTTTTTTTTTTTTTTGTATTTGTTTTTTTTTTGTTATGCATTTTTTTAGGTATATGGTATATGACAATAGTTGTTGGTACACACTTTTCAGAATAACAAACTTTATTTCAGTGATCCACTTAATTAATGAGATATGAATATTCATAATCATGGTTACGGAGTGATGCCAACAGCCATGCATATTTTTCCCCCCCCCCCCCCCAAAAAAAAAAAAAAATAATAATTTAATTCAATTTCTGTAAACTTAAAATGAATATGACTCTGAGTTATTGATTGGATTCTGTGTTTTATATTTTATATGTTACCTTTCATTTAAAAAAAATTGGTTGAGTATTTTGTCAATTAACCATGAATTTAAAGTTTGGGGATCATGTCCTTGCTTGCTTGGAGCTGCCCTTACTATATTAAATCTGAATTGCTAATATTTCACTGTACAGGTCAGGGCCGCCAGCTTTACATGGTAAATATACACCATTTTATATGTCGGAGCGGTAAAGGAAACAAGTATAGAAGTTTTACACAATGATTCGAATAAAAAAAAAGATTTCCTGTAGCAGCTGAGCCAAATATCTTATGGGAGAAAGCAATTTGTTGATGTATTCTATTTCAATGTATTGATTCTGAGTGGCAGTGGAAAGGAATTCTATTATTTAGACAGTGTTTTTCTGCGAAAAGTTTGGTTCAGCTGTTGCAGCGGTTTGGATTGTTTGCATTTATTCTGTTTAGTGTACTATAGCAGCATTTGCTTGGTAATGGTACCACATTGACAGTAATAATGGTGCCCTAATATCATGAGTATCACACAAGGGTTGGCGACCCTGACATGTAGGAGATGGAGATTTTTTTTTTTTTTTTTTTTTTTTTTAAATTCTGTTACACAAAGTGAATTAATAGGCTGTGTAATTGGGATATGCATTCCCAACAAATATTTTTGGTGTGGTTATGTCATTGCATAGAGTTGGGCCTAAGGAGATGCAATTGTATCCCTTTTGTACTCAATTTGATATATAGACTTGCAATTAACCACTGAACTGCTGACCTTTTTTTTTTTTTTTCTTTCTTTCTTTTTTATGTAATGGACTTCGGAGAGTACATAGATCACTACGATCTTTGTTTACATTGGATTGTTAGCGTGTTACTGTTGGAATTTGAGCAACTTAAGTTTGTTTATAAGTTTACTTGTTAAGAAACAGAGGGAAGGGGTGGGAGAGATACTTATTCACCAGTCCGTGATGTGTGAGTTTCTGAAAGTTGATAGATTAGGAGGATGGTCAGGGTTTCAATTGAAGTTTCATTTGGGTGGGGGGAGCTCAGATTGTAAGGTGAATTTGTGCCCGGGAAACTTGAGTGACTTGACAGTGGGAGTGACCTTTTACTTTTACATGTACTTAATTTACTCTTTGGGGAAGTGCCGAAGCTTATTTGCATACATTACTACAGGTCATATTATCAGTCCTATAAGGAGATTGAATTTTATAAACTTTGTTGAATATAAGTTGTGGAGACTGGAACGTGTAAGCTGGATTTTATTACATTGTGGGTATGGTTGAAAGAATATCTTTTAAATGTAACTTTCTTTCCCTGAATGTTAAAGGATTAAGAGATAAATTTAAAAGAGAGAAAATATTTACCTGGATTAAGGATAAAGAAGCACACATTGTATTTTTACAGGAGACATTTAGCACAAAAGAAATAGAGGATCAATGGAGAGGTTTATGGAATGGTGATCTATACTTTAGCCATGGTACTACTCATAGTAAGGGAGTTTTAGTGTTAGTGGATTCAAAGTTAGACATTCAAGTTCAAAAGGTTAGTGCAGATAAAGAAGGACGGTATGTTATTATGGATTGCATTATACAAGGCCAGAAAATATTAATTTGTAATGTGTATTTCCCGGTTCGAGGGAAGGAGTCGGAACAAATCAATTTTCTGAAGGAGTTTAATAATGTATTTCAACAAATGTATTTTCAAGACTATTTTACAATTATTGGAGGGGATTTTAATATGATTAGAAACAAAGATTTAGACTACATGGGAAACAGTAGAGCCTTATCACGCTCTAGATTTAATACGCACTTTGAACAGTTTATGAATAACTTGGATTTGATCGACATTTGGAGATCGAGGAACAGATTGAAGAGACAATTTACCTATAGGCAAATTAACCCCTTAATGCAAAGCCGGCTGGATTATTGGTTTATATCTGAGAAATTAGACGAAATAGTAGTTAAATGTAATATTATTCCATCAATAGCTCCTGATCACGCGGCAATTCAATTACAGTTTTATAATAAACCCCCAAATTTTTTGGTCAGGGGGAGATATTGGAAATTTAATAACAGTTTATGTAGAGATATTGATTATGTACATAAAATGAAACAGGAACTTATTGAAATGAAAAGAAAACTTAAGGAAGCTATTAAAGACAAAAGAATTTTATGGGACTTTGTGAAAATGAAAATTGGTCAGTTCACAAGAAGATATTCCAGGGATAAGGCCAAACAACGAAGGGAGAAAATTGAAGAGTTGGAGAAGCATATTGGCTGTATTGAGAAAGAATTAGGAGATGGCATAGACAAAGAAAAGATTAAGCTATTAGAAAGTAAACGGAAAGAGTTAAAAGCATGTTATGATTTTATTAATGAAGGGATCAAAGTTCGTTCGAGGGCATCATTTTATGAAAATGGTGAAACGAATATGAGCTATTTCAATCAATTAATGGAGTCCAATAAAAAGAAAACAATCATTCAGAAGCTGTCAATTGATAACGGAAGGGTAACATTTGATGAAATGGAAATAGTAAAAGAAATACATACATTTTATAGCACATTATACTCACAACCCCAAATACATTCCAATGTTCAGGAGGGAGACTTATTTTTTATAAGCCTACCAAAACTATCTAACGCATCTAAAGAACTATGTGAAGGACAAATTAATTTTGGGGAATGCATGGGAATTTTAAAAGAAATGAAGTGCAATAAGTCTCCAGGCAATGATGGGCTGGGTGTGGAATTCTATCTCACTTTTTGGCCGGAGATAGGTGAATTGGTCGTGGAAGCACTTAATACTGCTTTTGAAACTGGTGAACTTTCTTCTTCACAAAAACAGGCAGTGATAACCTTAATTAAAAAGGAAGGAAAAGACCCCTTGCACATTAGAAATTATAGACCAATTTCACTGTTAAATGTCGACTATAAGATATTGACTAAAGTTCTGACAAGGAGAATTAAAAAGGTGTTAAACGAAATTATTAGTGTAGATCAAGTTGGCTACTTAAAAGGCAGGTACATTGGTGAGGCAATTAGATTAATAGATGATATGATTTTTCATACTAAACACAACAATATACAAGGATTTTTGTTGGCAGTGGATTTCGAAAAGGCTTTCGATTCAGTTTCACACAATTTTTTGCAAACTGTTCTAAAATCATTTGGGTTTGGATGTTCATTTTGTCAATGGGTGAGAACCCTGTATAATAATGCGCAAAGTTGTGTTTTTAATGGGAATATGTCAACGGGATATTTCAACATTAGCAGAGGTGTAAGGCAGGGAGACCCCCTCTCCCCATATCTCTTTATCTTGTGTATTGAAACCCTTGCCAATGCAATCCGTCAGGAGGGAGAAATTTGTGGAATTAATTTTGGAAATACTAAAGTGAAGCAAATACTATATGCTGACGACATGACACTATTTATTAAAGATAATAAATCGATGGAGAAGCTTGATATTTTGTTCAAGCGGTTTGCTGACATATCGGGACTAAAAATGAATCGAGATAAAACTTTCATCTTATTATTGGGACCTCATAATAGTTCATCACATGTCGTGGCTCCTTTTGGCAAAATAGTAAATATGATTAAAATTTTAGGCATATATTTCTCATTAGATTTCGAAAGGCAACAACAATTGAACTACAAAGAGATTCTTAGTAAAATTAAAAAGGTGCTTGGTTGGTGGAAACAGAGAGATTTGACTTTAATGGGTAAAATCCAGCTTATGAAGACTTATGTTTTATCAAAGTTGATATTTTTATCATCACTTATGCCAGTTCCAAATTTTGTTTATGAAGAAATTGATAGGTGTGTTTCTATGTTTTTATGGAATGGGAGAAATAAGATTAAAAAAGACACTTTGTATATGGATTATGATAGAGGGGGTCTAAAGCTAACAGACCTTAGATTATTTATTCGCTCACAGAGGATAACCTGGGTTAAAAGACTTGTATTGGGTGAATCACATATGGGTTGGAAATGTTACTTTAGACATCAAACTAGGAAAGTTGGTGGATTATTAATATTATTTTGCAATATGACAACGAATATGCTTGATATTGACATTCCTCTTTTTTACCAAGACATGATAACGTCTTGGTATTGCTCCAAAGAATTCTTATTACAAAAAGAATTTAATAGAAGAAATGAGATTTTATTCAATAACAGATTCATTCGTGTGGATGGCAAAACTGTATTCATAGAAAGTCTGTTTCTCAAGAATATTTATAAAATACATCATATTGTTAGTAGACAAGGGGATTTGAAACCGTTCAGCGAATTTAAAAGATTGGGTCTAGATAATTCTGAAATTATTATATTACAACAATTGTTTCATTCAATTCCGGTTACGTGGATTCCCTTCTTAAACAAAAATGATTTTCCTGATGAGGACAAAGATTTAAGATTAGATTTTCTTCTTTACGGACGAACTTGCACTTTGAGTGAAATTACGTCAAAGCGAGTATATACCTTTTTATTGAATACGAGAACAGAGAAGAGTTCAGCCATACGCAATCTTGAAGATCTGTATAATGTTACAGGAAAAGAATTACAATATATTTTCTTGACACCAAGAAGGTCAACTCTGAATAATAGGTTAAGGGAATTTCAGTTCAAACTTTTATATAACTTAGTCTATACCCATCAGCACTTGTTTACTTTTAAAATAGCAGGAGATAATTTATGCTCATTTTGTAAACTAGAAGAAGAGACATATGAACATCTGTTTTTCGCATGTCCTAAAGTAAGAAATTTATGGAGAGAATGTGGAGATCTATTTGACGATAAAGAGTTAAGAAACATCAATTGGAAAGGAGTACATGTAGGAATACAAACATCTAATTATAAAAGAGACATGCTGACAAATCACATTATAATTTTAATAAAATACATGTTATTTACCTGTAGTAAAAAGAATGAACTACCTCCCACGTCACAATACATTGTTAGTAGTGTAAAAGATAGTGAAAAGGAAGAAAAAAAACTAGCTGAACAAAAAGGAACATTACATAAGCATTACAAAAAATGGGAGAAAATACAGTGAATGGTCGCTTATATAGCAGGTGTAACATATTAGCTTGACAGTCTGAGCTCTATTCGAGGGTGTTGGGGGGGGGGGGTGGGGACCATCCTTTCTTGTTTTTATTTTGGAGGTTGTTTTCATATGACTTTATTTGGTCTTTTATTTGGTTTTATGTTAAATATACGGATATATACGCATGTGTATGTGTGTATATATATATATATATATATATATATGTATATATGTATGTCTGTATTTCCATTCACGGTTTATGTGATTTTATATATCAGTATATGTTATTTATTTGTATAATATTATAATTCATATCACTTTGATGCAATTTCGACTCTGATACATCGTAATGTGTTGAGCTCCGATTTAATTATGTTATACGTAGCACGACTCTAAGTTGCAAAAATATTACTTGTTAATCTGATATGAATAGTGATATGAGTTACATGTTACATTGATTGCTATTTGAATGGAAAATAAATATTACTAAAACAAAAATTATGAATAGATAGTGACGTAACAACGTCAGCCGCCTACGGTGTCTGCATCCTCATCAAAAGTCAAAATGAAGATTGGCCTTTGGCTATCTAATGCCTCAGTCACAATTGGGGCCGGCGGCCGTCCGATAATGGCCTCTGGAGGTCACCGCCCGATTTTCAAAATCGTTGGGTCACCGGTGAGTTTTGCCGATGTTTGGAAGAAGTCGGTCTAGCAGTCACAAGAAATTGCTCCCCGTGCAGTCACCGGACGCATGCCGGCCGACAATTATGAGAGAAAAACTGACGGACATCAGACGGAGATCGGCAGGATATCTTCCGGGCGCCGGCAGGAGACCGCAGGGAAGCAGGACGGTCACCGTGACCTTGCGGCCATCTGCCGATAGTATATCATCGAACGATCATTTGGAGGTGGCCCTGCGGTGTCCTGGCGAGAGGCCTGCGGTCTCCGGGGTAGCCGTTAGTGTTCCTGACGAATGACCGATGATTATCCCCCGTGGTATTTATACTCCCCGGCGGACGACCTTAGATCCCCGCCCGTTAATTGGACAGGCGCCGGCATGTCGCCTTCACCTGGTCGGCAGTGTGCCGCCAGGGCGCCGACAGACATCGTTCAAACATCGGGCGTAGACTGGCCGGCGCCTGTCCGATTTTAAACAATCGGAGGGCCGCCTCCAGGGCGCCGTTTAGTTATCGGACGATGGCCTGCCGGGTATCTGACGGGTGTCTGGCAGACCGGGCGGCGCCCTGACGGGAAAATTTTGAAAGAGCCTGGGAAGATTTTATCGTGGGAACAATTTGACGAGAACCGGGCGAGATGCCAGACGCCCTGGCGGCACCTGTCAGGACCCCCCCCCCCCCGAAGTTCTGACGGTCACCGGGCGGCCACCTGCCGGCTATGTCAACGATGTGTTGACACTGCCGATGTCTGAAATCCATCGCTAGCTTTTAACTCCGCGCTAAAGTTGACGATGTCTCCAACGATGCCCCCAAAACACAAAGATGACCCCGATTAGCGTCCAGTTGTCTGCCGGTCACCGCACGAATGCTCCGATGACCGCCCGATTTTAGACCAAAAACTCATCGGACGGGGCCTGTACATGGCATCGGAGCCTATTGTGACTGAGGCATAACTGATAACATATATGACCATGAAGCTACATGATAGGACCGTAGCAGTACCTTTTCTCGAGGCGGAGGCTGGCGCCTTTCGCCCGAGTATCAAATCAAATTTCCGGTTTTTAAACTTTTGCGAACAAGCAAAACCAAATTTCTGTAACTTTTTGTAGCGAAAATATTCAGAAATTACATATTCGGGCAAATCACTACCTAAATATGAGGATTTTTGGGCATCTCGCTGCCCGAATAATAATAATAATATATAAGATTTATAAGGCGCCGAATCCACTTGATGATCAAATGCTCAAGGTGCAACTTGTTCAAAAGATGAAATACATCACAAATATAAGCAGAGCCATGTATACATGAGTCGATGTCAGCCCGAATATCGGCACTTTCAACATCCTCGGGAGGGGGAGGGGGAGCTGCAGCCCCACCCACCCCTCCTACGCCTATGGTCATGACGGTTAATCGATCAATCTTTTAGAAATCCGTTGATGAAAATAGTATAATTATGCCTGTAGTGCAGGCGACCATTTAATTCTTTAAAATAGCTTCAATTCAAGGGCTGGTGCGATAAATACGCTGGCACATAAAGGGGGCACATCAGGCCCAGAGTTTCGGCTTATCTCAAAAGGGTGCGTGTGTGGTGTGGAGCGTTCAACTCAACTTTAGAGAAAGCGGGGCGGGGGCTCTTCTCGAAGGGGTGCGTTAACTAGTCTTCCACATCAGTCGTTTATAATAGTAGAATAGTAAAATAGTAAAATAATAGAATAATGTACAGTGTGTGGTCATGGTCTCCGTTGGAGTTGAAAGAAGTCATCGGCCACTGACAAAATAACCACTCAGTGGCTGATCCAGGTAGGGGCTCCAAGGTCGCGCCCCCTTTAATTTTTTCTGTTTTGTGATTTTTTACCATGGGAGGGGGATACCCCCTCCCACTTTCCGCTCCCTCGCCGCTGGATCCGCCACTGACACTCGAACTGCAGCCTAGCTGCTAGCTGGTAAGGGGAGGACAATTTCACAAAGTTATATAATGATATTTGGCATACGTTCTACTTACCAAATACGATCATCCAACAAATCAACTGCCATGTAATGTAATGTCATGTTTGATGTCCGCGGAATTTCACGTTTGGCGCGCGCGAGAGATAGACTTTCGTCTTGATATATCACGTGACGAACTAAGTCGTGTAACTCCTTAAATGATATTTTGTTATTTTAATTTTATTATAAACGCCTGATATGGAGACTAGTTAACGCACTTCGTTATTCTTTACGCACCCTTTCGACACAAGCAGGTGGGGGGGGGGGGGGGACTTTCTCGAAAAGGTGCGTTGAACGCTCCACATAGTCTAGTTCTGGACGTTATTTTGTCCGTAAAACCAAGGAGGTACTCGGCAAGCCGTGTGCGAAGTCCACTGATTCACGCTCCCCACAAATTCTCCTTCGGGGAAGGTAAATTTGTGGGGAGAGTGAATCAGAGGACTTCGCACCGTTCAACGCTGGGTGCACACACACTGGGTTTGTATAGCGTCATGGTTTTACGGACAAAATAATTAAAAACGCCCAGAACTAGACTACGCTCCACACCACACCCTTTCGAGAAAAGCCCAGAGGGTCAATGTATTTCTAGCTTGTAGTTTTTTTATAGAACTGCTGGTGCTTTTTAGACAAAATGTAAAAACAACTTCTGCATGATTTTAATTCGCTGACACTTGCTCCGGCGTCAATTGATCCGCCTCAATTTCGTACACTCTAAACTTCAAACCTGATCCAAACTACGGAGCCCTAACCCTAACCCTATAAACCTAACATAAAACCCAATTTCCAACTCTAACCCCAGCCCTATTTTTTTTTACAAATAAAACTCGGAGCAATAATTGTCGCCGGAGAAGCAGCGCCGCGTTACCTCAAGACATAACGGCTTTCTAAAGCCTCCATTACTTTGCTTGTATGAATGAAACATGGCGTATATTGCCGTATGCCTGTCCATAATAAGTTTGTCCATCTTTTGCTGTCTCAAGCCTTATGTCTCTCATTTGGTTCGCGCTGGAATCATAATTGTTATCCGATCCTAATCATCATTATAACACTGGCGGATTTAAGAGACACAACTCCAAGAATGCGCCCCCCCCCCCCCCCCCCTCCTTAATATATTTTATTGATTTTACTTGTCAGAAAATTATCGGAATATTGTGCTCGTATTCCAGAATTCTGGATCCGCCTCTCATTATGCTCCCCTCTCAATTATTTTGTTTATATTGTACAACCCCTCCTTTCACAGGTATTTCACTCACCACCCCCCCCCCCCCCCCCCCCCCCCCCCCCCCCCCCCCCCATCCTCGCTCAAATATTCCCACCATTATTGTGTATGACTTTGTTTACGTTTCTTTGCCACTTTCCCACTTCTGTTCGTCCATGTGGTGGATGCCTGTGCCGCAAATGAATTCATTATTCATGCTTCAAACTTGGGCATATTTTAATACACTAGAGGAAGAAGGGCACAACTCCAACTCCTCAAAACTATTTCTGAGTAGAGAAAAAAAGGTAATGTAAGAAGGTAAACATTAACGTTTGGTATATGTGGATGCTTTCATTTTCAGAGAACCTATACAAGCCGATTTCTTGTCATGCGATGACATTGTAAAAGAAACTGTATGGTAGCATTTTAGAAAGGTTGATTGTGTATATATAGTAGGACCTACATTAGAACTGGTTATACCATGAGGTTTTGGCACATCCTCAGAATGACAGAAAATTAACCCAATCTTTTTGCACAGTCAGAAATATATATATATATATATATTGCTATATATATTGCAATATGTATATATATATATATATATTTATATATATATTGCTCGTCATATCCTATTATGAAATCATGGCCCTGTAACATAAAGCTTGAAATTGATCTTACGATTGATATCAATCGTAAGTCTATGGCAAACCATGTACTGAAGAGTTACAATTGATCGTAAGATTGATTGCATCTCTTTATGTTACAGGCCCCATATCTCACAAATTTTCATTTTCTTAGTTTTTGACGAAGGAATAGATTTGTTTCATACAGGCTTTTTGTAAAAACATATGAGCAATGATTACATCTAAGGGGAATGAATGATTGAATATTTTCAAATTTAGAGAAAATGTAAATTAATGATTTTGGGGGGCACAGAGCACTGAAATGGGAGAGGAGCTTGCAAGATACGTCACGGAGTTGCCAATTAATTTTGAGTTTGATTGATTACAACTTAAAAATTCATAACTTTCTTATTTCTTATCGGATTTTGCTCAAACCTTCATTGATCTGTTTCTTTAATGTTTCTGCTTCTTTTAAAACCATCTTGATATCAGGTTGGACTTCCCCTTTAATACATTAAGATGAAAACTTTCTCTCTTAAAATTTATCACATTTGTCGATATAATCAACTAAAAAAAACTGTTTTAATTGAGTTGGGCCCTTCTTCCCCTCTTGTATTCAATTTTAATCCGAAGAGGTCATGGACAGATCAACAAAAGACCTTTCTTTGGAAATGTGGCAAGCTATGTATGGGTCTATAGATGGGCATGGTCAGTCTGTATTGTTCTATAAAATGCATTGGTCATCGGCGCTCGCTTGGTCATCCATGTGAGAAAATTGCCCAGTCTCCAGTCTCCCGCCACTCTTCACAACTTTTCTATATATACCTCCCTCGATCTCTCTATTTCTCTCTTTGTCTCTTTGTCTATCTCTCTCTCTCTCTCTCCATATCCACACACAATTTCTCTCCTTCCTCTTCTTCACTTTCATACCACATGTATTTCTTGTTCCCATATTCCCCTCTCCTTCTCTTTTCATCTTTCTCCTCCCATCTCTTGCTCAAAATGGTCATTCTACAATATGTAGAATTTGTAACACCGACAGCAACATCTGAAGAGAGCTTGTAGATCATTATAAAGAAAGAAGCAACCGAGAAGTGTCCTGCAATAAGCAATCACATTCAGTTATCAGGGCGCTGTTTCATCAAACTTGTTATCAATAGGAAGTTGCAATATAACTGTTATAAGCTACTGAATTCCTCGTATCTGATTGGCTGAGACCAAACTTGTCATAGAAATGTCGCAATTTGTTACTGATAACAAGTTTTAACAGAGCCCCGATCCCTTCTGTCTTTCAAAAAGGTCTTCCCAGTACAAATTTTTTATGTGCAATTTTTTTAATTATCATAGGTTATCACACGTTTTTGGAAACTCTTTTAGCCCTTTTTTGCAGGGAGGGAGGGGGTGGGGGCACCCGAACACAAATTTGTGCCGGTCGTTTTGCCCTTTTGAGATAGGTTGGGATTTTGCCGTTAGCTCATGCCAACCGCCCCCCCCCCCCTCCCCGACCCGTCATTGGAAATGTAAACAGGTGAATGAAAACTCACTGGAAATCACAATGATTGAAAGTTAACATTTAAAATATTCGTCAAACACGCTCCACGCGACATTGTAAAACATGTTGGGTTTAGAACATTGATCAACGTGGCTGTTATACCGGTTGGCATCACTTCGTAGTGACTTTGAAGACTTATGATATTACAATGGATCATTTTTTTTTTTTTTTTTTTCGGGGGTGTTATAGCGAACACTAAAATATTGAAAAGTTGTGTTTTGAATGAGCAAGAAATTTCATATAAAAAGGGTCGGTTTTTTACGACGTTTTTTAGAAAACATGTAAAAATACGTACATATAGGCCCATAGGCCCATACCCTATTTGAGGAAATTTGCCTAACTTGGGTCATGTTTAGCCCATCCGCGTGGTCACTCTTTACTCTAAATCAAAACAAATCTCGCAAGTTTGTCCTATATTGCCCAAACTTCGGTAAGAATTCTCGGTGAATAAAATAAAATCAATCAATCAATTTCTTTGTCTGCTCTTTCTCGGCTTCTTCCTTTTTCTTTTTCTTTTTTTTTTTTGTTTTGTTCATATATTTGTTAATTTTTCTTTTTTCATAATAAAACGAAAATAAGCCAAAGAGGAAAAACAAGTAGAAGTAAACAAAACACTGGGGGAAAAAACTACATTTTACAAGATTCATAGCTTGTGCGGTTTACTACAAAGCAAATTTTGATTTTCTATTACTATAACATACTGTACTTGTCCCTATTTGCATCCGTACTTAAACTCAGTCATGCACGTGATTCATATAATACATGTACTAATATATAAATTTAGAGTAAGTTGGGTCTTTACTTAAGTTTTTTTTATCAAAGTAATAAATACAGTAATTGTCACCACGACATTCTCAGTAGTAATGCTAGTCTAGTTCTAGTTTTGTAATTATTTTGTCCGTAAAACCCTGTGTGCCTAGAACCAGGGAGGTGGAAGAGAGACGGTGCGAAATCTGATTCACATGCAGAGAAACCGCTGCTTAAAATGCAAACAGTTGTTTAAAATATGAACTGAACAACCCGTTTTATAGTACTGTTCATATTGTGAACAATTTGTTTAAATATTAAACAGGTTGTATAAGTATTAAACAACCTTTTAAACAGCGTTTTTTACTGTGCACTCTCCCAAACTTCGCACCTTCTCTCTTCCACCTCCCTTGTTTGTTTGTTTGTATTTCTTTCCATATTAAAAAGACAGATATACATGTTTAAATAATTATCAATGAGTACAAATATGGCGGATAGCCCATTTCAGTGGCACTAACATAGTGCCACTGTTCTTCCACAGGGTCCTCCCTGGTTCTACCATGAAGCTACAAACCAAAGGAGATACAGCTCAATAAAATCCTTTGAAGGATGCTCGGTTTGTAGCTTCATGGTTCTACCAGGGAAGGCCTGTGATAACTCCTTGCACGCACACAGTGTTTTACAAACGTCCAGAACTAGACTATAGTAATGTTGAAAGAGGGAGTTCATAAAATATATAGACTTTACATGTATTATAATACCTTGAGCTTATCCCTGTAGGATTATTCACTGCAGAAAACTGGGAATTTGTGACATTTATAATGTACAAAACAAGTATCGGGTTGCCTATTATTGTAGGCCAACCGATATAAATCTATCTCAAAATAACTTTCTGGTTCGATTTTTTTTTTTACCGTACACCTACTTGTTTATCTAAACTTTGGGGAAATCTGTTTTTATGAATTATTTTCTATACAAGCAACCTTACATTCTGCCGGGATTATTGAAGATTTGTTTGATGAATGACTCAACTTTGAATCTCTCACCTAGCTTCTCGTTTATCAATGAGGTAACATTTTGTGTCACTTTGCACGGATCAATATTCCCAAATCTATCAGGGTCTGAAAACACATTCTAGGCGGTTAGTGTGACCTTAAGTATTACGTAACTTTAACGAAGCACCGTTATACCCTAAAATATACGC
Source organism: Heliocidaris erythrogramma (assembly GCA_025617745.1). Lineage (NCBI taxonomy): Eukaryota > Metazoa > Echinodermata > Echinoidea > Camarodonta > Echinometridae > Heliocidaris > Heliocidaris erythrogramma. Next base: position 15,211,647 of record CM046861.1, read on the forward strand.
TATACATACACAATGTGTGTGACCTACTACGCATGAGTTCCTTTCGTATAGTAATGGGTGAGGCGAGATTGGCCGAAGCTTGACCATTGCTTCAGCACTGGTCAATTTTTCTACGAACTGACCACTGTGTATGAAATGGACATGGTATTCGATACGTGGACAAGAGCGCAGCCTGCCATCTCACCTTTTTATCCTTCGTATTTGCTATAATTTTTCGCTTTATTTTTCGATCGAAAAAGCAACTTTGGTGCCTAGAATCAGACGGAGCTTTATCTCTCTTGTCATGGTGACATCATTATTCGGATTACTTTGGTTCTAACGAGGGGATGAACTACTTTTTGAGGAAGAATGTGATCTACTTTGGCCTGAGGACCGAGGTAAATATCGAGCTTAGTTTGGCTTTATGTGTGTGCTTTTCAAAAGCAGCACATAATATCCTTCGATCATCATGATCATGTGCTTATGTTATGTGGTGATGCGTATGTTCTATTTGGATTTGGTCTACTCTTGCGCTGAGGCATATTGACTTACATCTAATATATCTAAAATATATTGATATATTTAAGTGAGAGTCCGTAAATACGATAAAATAGAATCGTGGAAATTCTTGGTATTTATTTCTTATTTTAGAAGCAAGTTCTATGATATGAATGATGAATACTCCCTGTTGACATCATTGATAAAGGTACATGTGCTGATTTCCTACATTGAAATATATTAAGATATTCGTCATATTCGCTCTTAAAGAAGAAGAAACATAATAAAATCTAACTAAAAAACATGATTTTTGTTTTCACATTATTCATTATCTGATTATGTTCGTACGTATTGCATCGTCAGGATCGTTGATTATACATGTACACATGCCTGGTACGGTACCATCACGACCATGGTGCCATCTACATTTTCTTTTCTTTAAATAACTATTTGGAATTACGATCGCCTCTCTTGAATGTCGTATGATTCGGATATCTGAGGGCCTGTATTTTTTCAGACGATATTAATTTTAATTTGTAAACAAATTTTTAGGCATTTTACTCCCAGTGTTAAAGATCGTATGCTCGATCTGTAATGAAAAACACAAGTCAGAAAAAATTGGAACCAGCGGGATTCGAACCTGTCATCTACTGCTTGTCGGGCAGCGACTTAACCACCAGGCTATTCTGGTTCACGGCCAAGTCACGATGAACTGGGATCAAATACCCAAGATCCTCTTCTTTCTGACTCATTAATATTCAAACGGTCCGCCGTAGACAATGGTTTGATGGGAGGAATTTTAATTTGTAAACAAATTTTTAGGCATTTTACTCCCAGTATTATTAATTTTGGAGCTCGCGAAAGTATCATAGGACTGCGCCGTTTGTGATAACTTATATCATTTTCTTTTGTGTGTTACTACTACTATTTGCCATATATATAGATAAAAAGATTGTTGTTTATAGTATATATCCCTTAATATATTTATTTCAAAGGGGAGTGGCCGGGTAGCCTTCAATAAATTGATTGGGCCTATTATTCTGCCATTGACTTGCAGAAGTTTTCAAAATAGAAGTCATGTATTTCAGAATATCACTCATCAAAAGATTTTTTATCCAGTCATTGAGTTTTGCATAAATTATTACAGTGGGGGCTGACTTCGCATCATTTCATGATTTAGCGTGACGAAGAAAAATGCCCTTTTGTCGATCTAAGAAATTGGGGAGGCCAAAACGGTCTTAGTGACTGAAATCCAAAAGTAAAACGGACCGGGAAAAACCACTTGCCATACTGCTGCTTACTACCAGTGATTGTTCAATCAAGGAATTATCACAACTCCTTGGTTCAATCATGAAGTAGCTTCATGGTTCAATCGTTCTCTATTTCTCTCTCTCTCCTTCCCACCCCCCCCCCCCCCCCCCCCTCCCTCTCCCTTTCTCCTCTGACCAGTGAAAACAATCAGTTCAAACAGCTTTTCTGCAATTCAACAATTGTCCACGAGCTTTCATGTAGATCGATCTCCTTGCTCATAGAATTTCACTGGTCATGTATACTATATTACATGTATTTTCTTTCTTGAGCATAATTTTGTCCAATTGGGGCCTGTTATGAGATGGTAAAGTCAAATGACGCATAACGGGCCTACTTTGGGCCGAATTGTCTCATTTCTGGCTCTGAAGTTTATGGGATCGGTCAATTTTAACTTTTAAGTTGAATTCATGTAACTACATGTCCGTAGACTTTAAGTTTGAATACAATAGGCCTACACGTTAGCATTGTGTTCCGACATTATCTTACATGTACATGTAAGGAGACACGTGTTTCGAGAATGCTATTAATTTTGCACACTATTTGAGCCAGAACAATGGGATTAGTGGACCCAATCTATTGTTCTGGGCTGAAGAGTGTAATAGTGTAGGACGCTGACTGGTACTGTAACATGTAGTATGCAATGCTTAATGTGGATTGTAAGTGGAGCTGAAATATAGACCTGTTTATTACTAATTTTATGCATACTTCTTGAGCAAAAGTTTCTCTTGACGACACAAAAGCTTGCTAGAGCATTGCCCGACTTAGCAACAACTAATAGTATGCAAAATGGATTCCATCCATAGATATGCCATTATGTAGGTGCACCCTACACTAAATGGTTAGTAACTAATTAGGATTCTAGAAAGAAACATGCATAAATTGAAATACATTAGTAAACAGGTATATTGATTTCATTTCAAATTAACAAATCCCATTAACTTCATTGCCAGAAATTAGTTCATTTAGCCGAAAACAATACTCCATTATATGTCGTTGTGACAATTGTGCATCACTGTGACGTTATTGGTTACAGGGCCTACATGTATGTTATACATGTATTAAAAAAAAAAAAAAAAAAAACATATATTATTTTAAAGAAATGTAAACTGTTATGTATAGAAATATGTATAATAAACATTTAACCCTTGCTTGAATGGGGCTGGATGTACTGATCTTGTTGATGGGTTTTCATGTACATGTCTTTCTGGTTTTACGGGAGTTACCTGTGAGATAGAGATCCAAGAATGCATAGACTTCCTATCGACATTTACCATATTCGTGTTCTTAATACTACTAGTAATAGCTCGTAGAAGGAAACAAATGAAATATCGATCTTCTCCCAAAGCTGAGCTGAAGGAAATGTGAGCTCGTGATGTGTGGATGAAATATATTATGGCTTCATCACGCACGCACCTCGACAGCAATGAATCTTGCGAACAAATAATTTTACATAATTTTCTATAAGTTGAAAGACTTAATCTTAGTAAAACTGGATTCATTCATGCAATGCTTGAAAGAGAAGAGTAAGAGAATGCCTGATAGGTAGGCCCTCTCTGTCATTGAGCTCCATTAAAGTGTTGTGTTTGTTATTACTTTATTTCTCTGTCATAAGCTATGTATTTCATATCAGTCTGCTATTATTTCAATCAGGATCATAATTATCTAGAGTCTAGACCATTTTGGTATGTTTTGTGTCCTACGTTGGAAAAAAAAAACTTAGTGGAACTAGTTTTGCAGCTTCTCTTCATGATCAGAGCCACTATTACGTGCATCATGCATGTGCCCAATATACATGTATCTTGGATGGGCTTAGTTAGCTACGTGTTCGCTCATTCATTGTCCTTTTTTATTAAAAAGACATTATTAAAAGTGGCCTGCATGCAGCTACTTGGCAATGATTTAACATTTAAAAACGGGCAACGATTTGTGCTGACAGCTTGTCAAGAGTCTCCCCCAAAACTTGCGCAAAATGAATGCAGCACTGCATGTGGAATACATAAAACAATTTATTTTTTCAGGCGTAAATATTCAAATTTGAATGAAGAGCGCCGCTAAACCTAAAACAACAACACAACAACAACATCGTGGTTGTGCACGTCTGTCGTTGTTGCGTAATACATCGCTGCGCTTGTGATTACTAGCAGGCTTCAATAATATTTGTATAGACAGAAGTTTCAGTTTACATATACAACACTGAAGGTACATGCACTGGCGTAGCCTGACTTGTTGAACGGGGAGGGGGTACAGAGGGAGGGGGTGACACACAAACTCACTGAGTCACATAGGTACAGACACACACTTTCGTGGATCATGATGGATGACTTTTGTTTTTCGTTTTGTTGCGGATGAACAGGAGCCCCCTTAATCCGGCTACGCATATGGGTACATTGTAATATCAAGAAATCCCTAGTCATTGTCACCTGACTGTGCCCTATTACCATATGCAGGTTGGTCTGATTAGTTGGGCGGTTTATGACACGTTCTCCGGCGACATTCTACACTAACCGAATTCCTTAAAGGGAAATCCCACCTTATTGGCAAGTTGTTTTGAAAGAAAGAGGAAAAATCAGAGAAGCAGATTGGTTAAAGTTTGAACGAAATCGGACAAGCAATAAGAAAGTTATGAATTTTTGAAAGTTGTGATCACTATGCAAATGGGAATTTCAAATTGGCCGAATAGGTAATGTCACTGTGATGTAGCTGTGGACAATTCCCCCATTCGCTCTAACACAAAAAATGACTAACATGTCACTTTTTTTTCAAAATGCATTACTCAGTAGGATCTTTTCGTTCATGAGGACCTACATTGTATAACAATATGCTATCTCCAATATATGTTGAGTACTGCCCCGATGGTGAATGAAAGCGCCTCGAAGAAAGCCGCAAATTAATGATATTTTTGTGTACGACAAATGGGAGAGTTGTCCACAAAAATGTCACAATATTGACTCACCAAATGGCCAATTTGAGATTCGCATAGATGTAGTGATCTCATTTTTCAAACATCCATAACTAACTTTCTTAGTCCTTGTCCGATTTCTTTCAAACTTTCGCCATCCTGTTTTTCTTATTTTTCTGCTTTCTCACAAATCATCTTATTACCAAGGTTGGATTGTCCTTTAATACAACTCTGAACACAACACCAATCCTAGTCGTATACCTAATCTATCCTAACCGAACCTAAAACCGTTTTGCAACCGTAGCCCTAACCGTTGACGAAATAAAGCGTGCATCGGGTCACCTCATTAGGCGTACGGCAAAGCTCCGTAATTTTGTTTGGGGGTCATTATACTCACTTTGCGGAAACTGAAAAGGGAAACGAGGGTATCACAATGTAGTAATAATTGCTGAAATTGAGGTTATTTGTAAATGAAAGAGGGTTATTCTTTGTCACTGCCTTTTGAGTTTTGACCCCTGTTATACCTCAGTCCCACCGATAAGCCCACTCCCACCCGACCGATACATGGCCATTCGGAGTAAATTTGGGGGTCGGTCTCTTTGATGTGAACGAGGCATTAGTATGAAGCCTTGTAAATAGAAAAAAAAGTACCTCCCTGCATAATAATTATATAGACCTACATGTACTTTGTGCAGAGATATCATACAGGCACATACCCCATAAGTTGGCTTAGGCCTACATTTTGGACAATTACCAAATCATGTGCGTATGAATGAACCCCCTCTCTCTCTCTCTCTCTCCAGTTGGTGGATACAAATTCTTGGACCCGGGGGAAGGGAGTAAAAAGCAACAAAAGTTACAATTTTTTAAATCAAAAGAGTGAGAATAAAACCAGGGCATGCCCCCACACTTTCGATGTACGAAATTGGGTTCATGTTCGTGTCGTACTCTGTAAGTAAAATGCGACCAAGTTATTTTTGGTTACAGTAGCCTTCCTGTAGTCTGACATTATCAATAGTAAGTCGAAATTACGTAACTTTCTGGATGACTATTCTTCCATAGTAGAAGCCCCTACTATATACTATAGTATATTTCGTGTGCCATTAGCCGTTTTATCCTAAGCAGGCTTTTTTCATTCTCCATTGAGTCGTATCAAGAAGTTACTATAGGCATAGTCGTATCCACTATAGACGAGGGCTCTCATACATTTGCTCTTCTTGGAAATTATGACGTAATGCGTGTCGGATGGAGGATTGTCCAGATCACACAGGAGAGGGAGAGCAGGGTGCGAAATGCTTTTTAAAAAATCGCGAAGGTCCACAATGCACAGGGCAGCCTAATTTTCTGTTTATTTGTTCATGTGATAAACCATGTCAGAATTTTATTTCAATGTAAACGATAACATGATTTGTTGAACGACTGACAAATTATAGCGTTTTGCTACAGCGGAGATGGGGAGGGAGGGTGACCGATCCCCCCCCCCCTCCACACACACACACACGCACACACACCCACACACACTGTGTGGCTACGCCTGTAAAGTAGTGATACAAAATATACAATACAACGAAAGGTTTAGACCCCTGAGAAGTAGAGCTTGTAGTTGGGGCCCAACATAATATAAATAAAAAAAGTAATATATTACATTTACATAAACTGAAAGATCTACATAGTTTCATATATACTCAACCAAAGTAAATTCCCTCCTGACACTTGTTAAAGGGATAGTTCACCCTGATTACAAGTTGATTTTAACAGAAGCAGAAAAATTAAAGAAACAGATCAGTGAAATGAATGAAATTCTTATTTAGAGCAGCCAGCAAGGGATAACCAAGGAGCTACTAGGCAATAACAACAGAGTTGCCGATTGGTGTGTGATCGATAACAACTTTACAAATTCTTTAACTCTCTTATGCTTTATCGGATATTTTAGTCAAACCTTTATTGACTTTCTCACTCATTTTTATGCTGTTATCAAAAAGCGATGTGATACCAGGGTGGATTTCTCCTTTAAACCCTTAGTCGGCATGAACAAAGTCCACGATTTTTTATTGAAAAACTCAACATAACATATGAAAATAATAAAGCAACAAATGAACATAAGAGGAATACACTATAAAATACTGTTTCTTCATAGCAACTGTTTCTTCATAGACCGGGCGTTGTGGCGTGCGCCTGTAATCCAGCTACCAGTGGAAGTTATAAACTGATTCAGCGGACCCAGGTTCGAGACTGAGTCACGGCTTTCGGATGGTGACGTTAAAGGTCGGTCCCAGACGTAAATAATCATACCTGATTGGTACACGTCTGTAAACCCAATTACACACACACACACACACACACACGCAACTACCCTACGACTACTCAATACTACAAAGGAAACTTGCTTGGTTACAAGGGGGAGGGTAAACGTACCCCAAGACAGCACGTTACAACACAGAACAGCACAACACAAAACAGAACGGCGCTCCACGACAGAACAGCACTACACAACTCCAGACGAAAAGTGCACGCCTCTTCGGGATTACGTCACGTGATACATAAAACATGGGGCAAGCGCATAGCAAATTGCTTCTCGTCACGATTCGTCATAATTTCACGTTTCAACAGGTGTAGTGAGTAGACACTGGGCTAAGCAACTGGCAACCAAGAAGGTCATTGGCGTATCCAGCAGAATCGGGCGTCGCCGGTCTACGCCATTCCTCCGCCCCCCCCCCCCCCCAAAAAAAAAAAATAAATAAATAAATAATAATAAAAATAATAAATTTTTAAAAAATATTTTTAAAAAATAATAAATAAATAAATAAAATATTTTTAAAAGCACAATATTGCCTTGCAGTATGCTTCAATATTTGAAAAGTGAACAAAAGTGCAGTTTGAAATGTGAAAGCCTTCCCCCCCCCCTGAAAAAATATAAAATAAACTTATTTATTTATTTGTTTATTTATCTACATATTTATTGATATATTTATTATTTTTCTTTTTTATTTCATTTATTTATTCAGTTCTTGCTTGCTTGTCAGAGATTTGTCAGACTTGTAGCCCCACCCCTGCTATAACTCCAGAATGCGCTACTGAACCTACATATACATTGTAGAATGGTTATGTTGACAGACCTCTACATTCTTCGGAATTTTATACTGGGGGTCACTTTGCATCGCATTTTTCACCATGAAAGAATTTCTTGATGGGACAACCCTTATTGATCTCGAATTTTCCAGAGTCATTATCACTCTCAAATTACAACAAAAAGAAATCACAACCTTTTTTTGTTTCTTCAACTGATCTTTCTCAATCTTTTACTTTACTATTTTTCTGATTCTTTTACCCTTTCACTCAACTTCGCCAATTTTATTTAAGGGGTCAGCTCCCATTTAATCCTTGAGTCAATTAGATTATGACTAGATTAGTATGGCTCCATCGGGTATAATCAGATTATACAGTGGTAACATGGCATACCTGAGACCAAGGAGTTAACTTACTGAGACTGAGGTATTATATAAAAGAAACATAACTAGCAGCACCCGTGGAAAATCCACGGGATTTAGGGTCAAAACAATACATGTAGTTAGAAATTAAACTGTTTTCAATGGTTGTTTATTAAACTGATATTGAATGGGATAAACATATTACAATGTTTTTGTTACCAAATAATCATATTCAAACTATGTTTTAGCGCAACTTTAGGGTTGTACATTGGTGAAATATTCAATCAAATGATAGGTCAATACGTGTACATGAATATCATGTATTTTTAATTAATAAGACGAATAATTATGTATTTTTTGTTTTTCATCGAAGTTAATTTTTAGTTTCTCTTGTATCTATCTTATATTCTTTTATTACCGTTTATTACCTTGTTCCTCTCGACAGCTTACTGGGTCAGTGGAATATGCTTATGTTGTGATATGTTACCCTTCTTTTTTCCCTTTTGATTTGTTTGATTTTTCTTTTTATTCGATGTATTTATTTTTTCAATCACTGTAACAATTGCCTGTAAATTTATGATTCTGATGTTGTTGTTATGTTATGTTAATTCGAGTGGTGTCCTCGATTCACGAAGGCCATCCAAACACCTCTGTCCCTCATTGCTGATCTTAGTTCTTCCCTCTTCAGAGTATCAAGGTGGGTCTGAGCCAAAAGTCCTGTCAACGCGACGGGACGGAATTCAATAGGATTTTTTCTCCTTACAAGAAAATAAGAAATGCTACCTGCTGCATACCTTTACTTATGTAATAAGTTTACACTGAAGAACAATTCCACTACAAACACAAGAATGATCGTAATTCCGTTTCCATGGTAACAACATTTTTTGTTAGCGCGACGGGACGGAACGATAGAATGGTGAAATTTTGTAAGACAGATTCAAAGTAAAATTCTATCGAAGTTAAAATTGAAGACTAGCTACGTATCCTGATTTTTTATTAGTATGATAGAGCACATGACATTCAACCATGAAGCTAAAATTTTGGCCCAATCAATTTTTTTAAATTTGAAAATTAATGAATGGGTGTCGCGCGACGGGACGGAATGCGACGGGACGGAAACTTTTGCACCATGTACAAAATGAATGGGGATTTCAAATTTTTTTAAAAATATTGTCCAACTGTACTTTTTTCTTTTAAACTATGGTAAAACTACAATGTTAAGGCACAGGGAAGTGGCAAGATTTATTGTTAATTCAAATTAAAGAGATAAAATCACTAGAGAGGATGGACACTTTTGCACCATGTACAAAACAAATGGGGATTTTGAAAAGAAATTTTTTTGATATCATGAAATAGTTCTTTTCTCTAAAAAATGTGGTAGAACTACATTGTTTGAGTAAGAAAACTTTTATTCTCTATTGTTTATTCAAATTAAATGAATAAAAACTTGCTCGGGTTAAAAAAAGTATACTTACATCAAATGACATACATGGGACTGTACTTTCCATGCAAAATTCCGTCCCGTCGCGCCTAAAATCCCTTAAATACCCACTAAATGTGACGGGACGGAAAAAAAAAGAACACATCACAATTCTTCTCGAAATATAAGGGAATCAATTTTAATGGTACAGAAGTGATGGTACGATAGTTCATTGATACTTTATAAGACCTCAGTCTATAAACTCTACTTTATCCTACAAAAAAATAAAAAGGGGGTGTCAAAGTGCCCCAAAATACAATTTTGCACCAAAAAGTTGAAATTTTAACCCAATTATAACAGAATATTGCCAGAACTGGCATTGGGCATTGAATAGTATTGCATATAGTATTCCAACTCCAAACTTTATTTTTCAAATGCCCTTTCACTTTTTTTTTAATTGCTTTTTCTAGTAATTCCGTCCCGTCGCGCTATGAGGGCGCTCTTTTCCATTTTAAAGGTTATTTTTAAAAAAACGGAACGCAATCATGAAGAGACATGTACATTTTCATAAACTACAGATTCTCAGCTTTCATGTGATATACAAGGGCAGACACAAATCTTAAATTGAAAATTTAGGGTTTATGTTGACTACTTTTGGCTCAGACCCAGGTATGATACAGTTGGTCTTCCTGGATTCCTTTTTCCACGGTTTGGTGTCCAGTGTAACAGCTGCGAAACACACTCTTGGCTTCTTGAGCAGTGGCCAGCATGATTCTGATGATCTAATAATAAAACACATAAATATAAAAATAAGTTTAAAGAGAATAATACATGACAGTAGGCCTATTAAGAGGGAAATAAGTTTAAGATTACAACACGATCGATGGCATCGCAAAGTTTTTTTTGTCTGGATTTATAATTTTTCAGTAGGCATATTGTAATGTAAAGGCCTTCAAGGCCTTCAAGAAAAGGATGGCTGATTCAATAGTGGATGTAGCGATTGCATATGGTAGCTGATACGCAATGCAAAATAAGTTGGAAATCTTGTGTATTGCACTCGTATACTAAGGTTGTAAACAAAGCAAGATAGCTCACGGGTCGTTCACGTACGGGTCGCCCAAGTAAGTTGATACCCATCGTGAACAACGTTGTTGGTCACTCGACATGGCGTGCCCGTGATGGGTCATGAGGGAGGGTGCACGATTGACGACATCGCCGTCGTGCAAGGTATCCACACGGAAAGCAGCCGTTCCTTCGGCCTCGGGCCCGTCCTCCCAAATCCCCCTAATCACGTTTAGGGACGTCGACGGCGACGACGGGGTCGGCGTGGCAGGCGGACTACGGGAGACACTCTGGATGTGAAAAGTGCAAAGTGGGATTTGACCTCAGCCGAGTCCATGTCTGTCGCGAGTTTTTCTGGGCCTCTCGCTCGCTCACTTGTTTTCATAATTTAATTAATTCGATCCGTCCGTTCACCCTGTCATTTACGCGTTTCCACAGTGATGGACGTTTGTCAGCGTATGTATATGCAGTGGCGTAGCTACTAGTGGGACGGGGCTCGTATCGGCCAATCGAACAACGAGCGAAAGGGAAAGCTGTGGGAAAGAGAGAAAGAGCGACCAAAAAGGAAGAAGGAAAGACAACATTAAAATAAGATCCGACACCAGTGTTCCCTCAATATCTGGACCCAAGCTACACTCGGGCCGGCCGTGCTTGGGGAAGGAGAGGTGAGGCGCCCCCCCCCCCCCCCCCCCTAGAGTAGATGATAATATAACCGTATTTCCCAAAGGATGGATAATTTCCTCCGTCTTTTGTCGCGACACCGCAATTAACTACGGTATTTTAGCCTTGAACTCATTATAATTCATCACAATAAGGCGAAGAGGCCTATAGGCATATTGTATGCTTCATGAACTTCCGACTACTCGCCCAGAATTACAAAAGTAGCACCACCCCCACCCTATACCTCCCCCATGAAATGAAATCGATACCCATCTTCTTTTTTAAGAAATCATAAACGTCACACTTGACCACAACAATATTAAGAGCCATGAACCGATTACCTGAACCGCCTTTATGTTTCATAAAGTATTAATCTTTTGCTGTAAAGCATAGGCCTACCCAAGCAGCAACCGGAAAAGGGGAGACAAGGCACTGAACTACATGGACTACTAACGTCTCATTGCGCTGTGCATCATTTAAAAAAAGCAAAGGCAACAAATGTTTAGCTTTATTATAATGCTGCACTCTCCTCCTAAAAAAGAAAGTTACACCGTCTTTCATGCACATGACTGATATTTATAGACGTGAAATCAAAGTTACACATGCTGCAACCCCCCTCCCCCCCCCCCAAAAAAAAGAGTCAACAACGACAACAAGAACGGCACCCGTTTCATAATCATTGACGACGCACTCGAATACTAAATTTCAACCTTGAACTCCGTGTATCTGAAGTGCTTCGTGAAATACTGACCATTCGTTTTAGCATAACAAAAGCTATAGTGCTGCACCCCCCCCCCCCCCCCGTCCCTCGAGGAAAATATAGGAACTAGCTGGACACACCTCACGCTCACGTCTGCCCCAACGTATTCATTTACAACGTCTAGTCCATTCCCAGGCCAGGTGTGCCAATATTATGATAATTTGAGCCAGGGGTCAGTGCCTCTATGCATGTCAGTTATTTGACCGATGGAGAATTATAGCTCTGTCTTCCCCTCGCTGCCCACTGGCAGGACAGACGTGTATCATATTGGTAGATTAGTTCATTCGCAAGCTTTTCCATTCATAATGCCTTGGAATATTTAAATGCGTATACCATTGCATCCGCGGAAAGGAGGATTTTATTTTCATAATGATATGGCCTTTTGATTATCCATACTTCTAAATTCATAATCTTACATTTATTTTATGGTTTTATTTTTCTATAATACTTTCAGCAACAGCATGTAGCGTTTGGCAACACAAAATATTGATACTTAGAGTAAAAATATAGGTATAATATGCCATAAATGAAGCAGAAGAAATAGATGAAGAAGTAGAAGAAGAGACTTAGACTATGCTTGATTATACGGTGACAATTTGAGAGCAATATTGCTTAGTAGTTTGCATTCTCTCGGCAAATTGTTTACTAACTATGATTTATAATCATGATAATGTAATAAGCAATCGTGTATTATTACTATAGCCGCCCCCCCCCCAAAAAAAAAAAAACCCGTGTGTGTGTGTGTGTGTGTGTGAGAGAGAGAAATCAATTGAATTGATTGAAATAATTTGCGTAGCTAAATTCATTGTTTCTCCTTACTGACTTCCTTTCTGTGGAAATAACTGCAGGGTTTGCAAAAACTTTCTTTGGCAGTGCACGCCAAACGCCTTAACCACTAGACCACGGAGACGGGTTGAGTGGTTTGTGGCTACACCAGGCACAAACACCGACAGGCAGTCCCTGCAACCCCTTCGCAGTTTAATAATTTTTTCCTTTTCTTTGAGGGACAGGGGAGTATTGAACAATGAAAAGCTGCATGCCTAGCTAGATCCATATAATAAATAAATAAATTAATAAAATAAAAATAATGATAATGAATAATAGGTCCCCCCCCAAAAAAAAAAAAAAAAAAAAATAATAATAATAATAAATAAGTAAAAATAAATAAATTAATTAATACACAAAAATTAAAAAAAAAATCTTTATCTTACAACACAACATGTGATACACATTTGTACCCCTCTGACTGTAATAAAAGCTCATTTCACCGTAACAATGATGATTATGTAACTATAATCGAGGGACTGGAACAATGTTGCTGGTATATTATTAACAGGGCTATACATTTTCAAAGTTGCATCCATTTTGCCAAGGCTTTGCTTCAGAGGGAAAGTTTTAAATAGCCCATGTTGTCCTTGAAACCTAAGACGCTAGAGGCTAGACATTGTTTATTTTTTAATTATTATTTAGAAACAATCTCTAGTCGTTTATTTCTTATAATTTCAGTATATCATGCATGTACTATGTATGATAGCTTTATGGTCGTACAGATGAGACGAACAAATAGTGAAAAGGGAGAATAGTATGTAATAACTCGCCATCACCAAATATGAAAGTCGTAAGTTGTTGTGTTTTTTTTTGAGAAAAATGTTACGTGCTGTACTTAAACACAAAAAATAACAGATCATAGAAGTGATCAATACATGCAGTAGCCAATACAGTGGTCAGTTTGTGCGTAGCTCAGAGAGAGAGAGAGACCCCCAGCCGTAATTTGACCCTTTCTCATGAGACGCTCTCTCCGTCATTGTCACGTTCAAGGGTCGGTCATAATTTTTTTTTTTTGTAGCATTCTTTATAGCATTCATTCAGTACAAATGAAAAATCATACATCTTCATTTTTAGTTCATGTACATAACATATCATAAGTAAAGGACATTATACAGTCTTTAACATTTCCTGGTAGTAATTTGGTAACTGTATGTTGATCATGTTAGGTAAATAATTACAATAGAAAATTAGATTTCACCCCAAATGGTCTCAGTAAAAATTTGAAGTACTTTTTCCATTTCACTTTCTGGTCTCCTTTTACAAGTCTTTTGATCCACATCACCCTTTGCACCTCCACCCAAAAGTCTAAAGTTAAGCATTTTCAATCCTCCTTGTTTGTAATCAAGATACAAAGTACTTCTTTTTATCTTGTCCTTCCCTCGCCATAGAAAATTAAAGCAGATCTCATCACTTTCTTTGAAAACCCTTTCAGGCGTCGGGTCAAAGAGCTCACGTAAATCAATCCAAAATAAATAAAAATAAATAAATCAAAAGAATAAATTCCCCCTTTTGTTTTGCTACATCACTTTGAGCATTTGTACTCTATTTGTAGTTCTTATACTCTATGAATATAATTTTGATTATAATAAAAATAATATATATTATTTTTTTGTTACAATGACAGCTTGTTTTCTAGTATTTAAACAAAATGGAAATGCTTAATTTGCTCTCATCTAAATTTAGATATCTTTCTGTGTAACATGAAGGCAGTATTATTTTAATGCCAGTTATAATAATAATAATAATAATATTCCGCTTTTATATAGCGCCTAATACATGGTTGTGTTTCTAAGCGCTTTACAGATATATTATTACCCCGGTCATTGGATTCTGACATGCCCGCACACAATGTGTGCACTTTATCCGCTCCCTGGGGAGTATTCCAGCCAGTCGCTATGAAGCGCCACATGCTAAGCAAACTACATTAACTTTCGCATCCTACCGGGTACCCATTTAACACCTGGGTGGAGAGTGGCAAATACAGTATCTGCGAATGGCAAACATAAGTGTACACGGATATTATAGGCCTACACATTGTCTTCGATACTGGATCATTCAAGATATCTGAAATGTGCAAAAACATTTCCCCGACTCGTTGGATATGGTTGGTGAAAGCTCGTTTATTGCCAAAGCAATCTTGTGTTTATAAACCGGCACCACAGTGAGTCAGTGGTGTAGCGTCGGGTTTGGGACGTTATATGTCTATGTATAATTTCATAATTATGTCTTATATTATAAGTTGTATTTCTATATGTTGTCCTTATTGTTATTACTGTTTTTCTTCATAAGTTTAGTTTCTCTCGAATTTTGTTAAGCGCTTACTTAGAAACACCATGTAAATGAAGTGCTATATAAATGTTAATTATAATTATTATCATTATCATTATTATTCACCCCAAATTGAATGACAAAATAAGAAAGAAGAGAGGAAGACAGAAAAAGAAGAGAGAGGTGTCCCCCCCCCCCCACCTCCCCAAAAAAAGTTAAATTGAACATGCTTTTTCCTTTCCTAAAATCGTTGTAATTAGTACCGTCTATATGTTTTATTTCATATCGAATTTTGCAGGTTTGAGGATATATCTATACTGTCTGAAACAGCTCTAACTGGATTAATTTTGTGCTTATGGAAAAACAAGTCGTTACGGAGAGGACAAAACAAGAAGTATTTCTTTAAAGAGAATGGTAATTGAGCGTATGGAGGGAGATGTGAATTTCTCTTTAACGTTAAGCTGACGTGAAAAACACATATCCTCCTAAATGGACGGCACTCCCGTGGTCACATCTGAGGCCTTTTCCACGATCGCATCCCTGGGTTCTCTGAAAGTGTCCTCCGGCCTGAGCTCCCCAGCAGGAGGTGGCACTGGAACAAAAGCGATGTCGACCCCGCAGACGGCCTCCGCGCCCGATGTGAAGATGGAATTAATGGAGAGCGCGTCGTCTCTGACAGCGCTAGACGGTCACTCCGCCGTCATATCCGGTATCCCGGACAGCCCCTCGTGGTCTCTACCCAACGCCAATGATAACAGTGATGCGCTGTCTTCGTCTGGCGGAGAGCAATCAACAGGTAGGCTAATTAAAAGCAACCCTCTAAAGGGGCATCGTCGATAGGGGGGGGGGGGGGGCATTTAGAAATATCTGTCGGCAATCGGCCTCCCAGACTCGCACTGTGTCTGCAAGGGTGGTGTTGGGGGGGGGGGGGGGGTCGGCTCTCTGATTATGCTACCCTCCAGAATATATCATATAATTTTCATGTATTTCATTTCGATGTGTGTTATATTTCATTACGATATAGTTCATTAAGATATACTTGAATTCCATTACGATATACACGTATTTCATCACGATCTAAATATATTTCACTACGATGTAGGGTGATTACGTGCAAAGTGTCCCGTACGACGTAAGTCTTTTGTTTAAAAAATAACAAAAATTCTAATAACATAAATGTTAATGATACCAAAAAAATCCTTAATCATTGGTCATATCAAGAAACTGTACACTTAGGGATGAAAAAAGGGGATATTGGTAATAACGTCGTACGGGACACACTCCACGGAATTGTCCATTACATGTATATGTATCTGATTACTATGGTTATATGTCGTTTTTCCGAAGGTTCGTAATTCCGAAAGTGAAAAAGGGTTCATAATTCCGAAAATGAAATGGGGTTCGTAATTTCGAAAATGAAATAGGATTCATAATTCCGAAAATGAAAAAGGGTTCATATTTCCGAAGGTTCGTAATTCCGAAAAGTAATGTTATGTAGGGCTCTATTGTATTTTCGGAATTACGAACGTTCGGAATTATGAACCCTTTTTCATTTTCGGAATTATTAACCCTATTTCATTTTCGGAATTATGAACCCCTTGCTATGGGAAATTTGCGTTTTGGAATTACGAACCTTCGGAAAAACGAACTTTCGGGAAAACGAGCACCCCCGATTTTATTACCATATACATTTCAATACCATGTATTAATTTTTATTTCATCGGTTCTCTTCTTGATTATATTCAGGTCAAAAGAGGAGCGATGACAAGTGCTGGGTGTGTGGAGAAAAATCAAATACCTTTCATTATGGTATCTTATCATGTGAAGGTTGTAAGGTACGTTTGGTCTACACTCTTCTGCAAAAGAATCAGTCCGCATGCAGCCCGTGCGAAAAGCGCTTCTTCTGCGGAACTCGTATTCACGCCGGGGCGAGAATTATTTATATTCATGAGCAGAAGGGTACGATAGAAAACTGCCAATCACTCCACTGTTTCTGAACGGCTTTTTATGCCTCCGCCCACCGTAGGTGGTGCCGGAGGCATTATGTTTTCGGGTCGTTCGTCCGTCCGTATCTATTTCCTAGGTGTATTTGATGACTGTAAGTCATCAATGGTAAGTTTTTTATTTGAAAATGAAATGAAATAAATTTTTTGTCTCCTGTACATTTTTAAGTGAAAAAAAATTGTAATTTTGTTGGACCAATCCTTTTTAGAGTGTACATGTATGCCATACATTTCCAGTCTGGTGATGGCGGAGGCATAAATTCCGACCGTGCGCGGTCGACGGGGCGGTCGAATATTCATCTAGATTTACGATAATGTCACAAATGAAAGAGGAATGGTAGTTCTACCAATTTCAACTTCAAACTTAGCAATTTGAGAAGACTTTTTTAAATGAATAGACCATTTACGAGCAAGGCCGTACTCAGAATTTTTCCGGGGGGGGGGGGGGGGGCAAGATGATCGATTTCACTATTGGATCATTTAAAAGTCTAAAACCCGATTTAAAAAGTATGATTTTGAAATTTCTGGGGGGGGGGGGGGCAACTCGATTTCGCCGAACAAATGTATAAGTGCACATGGATGTACAGTATGTCCATCCCCAAAAATTGCTCCAAAAAAAGTCATCACTTTTCGACGGGAAAAAAGATATCCAAATCCAGTCGTAAATAGTCATGTTATATATATATATATATATATATATATACCAAAATAAAGAGTGAAATGTCACGGAGAAGTTCCTCTACCATAGCCGAACGATTTCTGCTTTATTTTCGTTTGAGAGATACCTTCTTGACCTTTGCAAATATCTCGCCAAATCTCACGCTATCTCGTTTCGAGAGACTCGATATCCAGTGAAGAGGAAATCTCCGCGGGAATCGGTATTTTGGCTCATTAACGACGGGCTGCGGACTGACTGTATTCCAATAGATGGGCAGGGCTTCTTTATCATGTTTATTTGCGCAGATTTCTGTTTGTATACAAATGTCAAAGACGTTTCAAGCATTGGCGAATTTAGGGGGCACATCCGGCCCGTAACCCCCCCCCCCCCCCCCTCCTTTGAAACCCAAGTGACATACCTTTAGTTCACAAATCTTAAGACTCTACCATGCCCTTGGATATCATTTGCTTTTCTTGAAACCTTATTGTAAAGATCCTACAAAAGAGTAGAACTGCTTCCCTATATAGGCCTGCCTCGAATCCTTTTGTAACATTTTATATCACCTCATCTGAATATATATATGCTGATTATATCCTTGAATCGGAACCACAATGCAACATCTTTCTGTTTGTTTGGATGCTTTTTGCAAAAACTGGGAACCAGATGCGTGCAGGCATGGCGTGGGTCCAGCCATTGGGGAGGGGGGCAGTGGGGAGAGGGAGGGGGGGGGGGGGGGGGGGGGCACTGGTCTTACCCAATGGATGAAATGCTTGAAACAAAGCCAACGATTGATGGGAGGGTGTGGGAGGGGTCACATCATCTTGTTTATTATAGTACATTGCATTCCCCCTCTCCTTTCTTTCTCTCAGCTTCCTGTCTTTTTATATTTTGAGATGTCGTGGTATAGTGGTTCATTCACTTGACTCTCATTTCAAGGGTTGAGGGTTGAGGTTGTTATTATTATTATTATTATTATTATTATTATTATTATTATTATTATTATTATTATTATTATTATTATTATTATTATTATTATTATTATTATTATTATTATTATTATTATTATTACTATTATTATTATTATTATTATTTTAGTAGTAGTAGTATTCATAATTATAAATGAAAATTAAGAATGGTCATATATATTTGGATTTTAATCAGTAAATGAATCAGACTTTGGATTTGAATTTAAACAAGCCTCACCCCCCGCCCACCATTGGGCACGTGCCCCTGTGCGCCCCCTTAACTTCGCCACTGTTCGAAACAATTTCCTGCTCTCTTGTGTATCTGCCTCGTCTGTCTCTCTTGATAATTACCCAAACTATACTTTATAATGAGCATCTTTCATGATGGATACCGGCGCAATACAAATGTCCATATTATTATTATTATTATTATTATATAGTTATATAAAAGCATATTTAAGGTGATGACCTTGTCAAATGCTCTTGCTCATTATTTTTTTCCAGAGCTTCTTCGCTCGGGCCAGCTCGAACCATATCAGCTACAACTGCCCTACCAAACAGTGTGTGATTAACAAGGAGACTCGAAACCGATGTATGTACTGCCGGTGGAAGAAGTGTGTGGCTGTAGGCATGTCCAAGACAGGTAAGACAAAATGACGGTCAACACTCAACCAGAGTTTATGACATGTTGATTGATTTATCATTTCAGATCTCTCTGTGGTCAAGTAGTCAGGCACTGCTGCATATAGTCTTGATGAGAGTCGTCATGCCATTATATCTGACACCATTTTTGCGGACACTACCAAGCTATTGTGCGGTCCATGTCGATCATGCAGTTGTTAGACGTCCCCTACCAGATCGTTTCCCTGCCACTTGGATAATTCCTGTTCAAACATATCTCCTTCCCTGATCACCTTCTCCTTTGTGGTAATCAGTTGGGATCCCATCTTTTTCTAGCACCCATAGTTAGGTGACGCCAGGCAAAAATTACCCAGCAGGTATCTGAGGCACACATCTCAAAGGCACCAATGCATTTTCTATACATTTTGTCTCGCAGTCACAGGCGGCGCTTTTCCGACGGCGGTGGCGACGGCGGCGTCAACAATTTTGGAAATGCTCTCTTTTCAAAAGTATTTGTTCAATTTCCATGGACCTTTTGCTCACAAAGGTTGTAGAGTATCACAAATAATGTGGAACAAATTTCAGGTCAACAGTTAAGGTCAAAGGTCAATTCAATTGTGTTCCAAAAACTTAAACCTAAGTTTAAGATTTTGAATTTTATTTTATTCCAAAAGAATTTGTTCAAATTCTATGAAATTTGTTATTAATCTTGGAAGGAATTTTCTTTATGTCACTCTCTTTCAAATAGATACCCGAATCCTACAGTTTCATCACATTAAAGGTCACCTACTAACACTTTAACTCTATTAAGTTTTTCGTAAAATTTTGGGTTTTTTTCTACATACATGTATTGTACACATGGCCCAGAGGGGGGCTCGGGGGCAGCACCCTTTGAGTGCCCCAACCTTTGATTTTCACCAAAATGAATATGCTGTCCTGATGATTGTGCAATGCGGGCAAGACTAAACTGTTATATACAAATAGTAATATAAGTATCTGCTCTGAATGTCATTTTTGTGGTAAAAATAACTGGAAAGTGTATTTCTGTGTGTGGTTTTCTTATTTTATCAGCATCCAAGTTGGGTCGTCGTTCAAAGCAGCTCAAAGCCCAGATTGCCAAGCACTTACCCAACAAATCTGCTCCAATATCGACATCTTCAGACTCGGGACTGGACAGCCCAATCTGCAGTCCCAATGACTGTTCTTCCCACCCTAATACACCCAAGCAGCTCTCCTCTCCAACCTTGTCCAGCTACGGCGAGTTCTCCCCACTCCATGATGCTAGCTCCAAGTCCTCACGACACAGCGTGGAGGTGAACAGCCCAGCTGGAAGTGTCTTTGCGCCGACAGATGCCTTTTCGACCCATGGCGACTGTGAGCTACATTCTCGGAAGCGCAACAGTGCAGATGAAGGGGATATCAACACGGTGCCTTTGAAGTCGCCATTGTCGCACCAGTCGCTTCAATGGCAGGACGTGTCGTCTGTGCCGCTTCCATCGCCTACAACCGCCTGGTTCAATGTTGTCGAAGACCCTCAGCTGGAAAAGTTCGCTGCGGACATCCACAGGATCCGTTTAGAGTGCTTCATGTTTGAATGTGTCCATAATCCCAAGCGAAATGTGCCTCCTGCGATAGACATGGATTCTGTCCGTCAAGGATGTCACATGGCGGTGAAAGTCCTTACACAATCCTTGATGGATTCGATGCTGGGCTGCATGACAGATATCATCAGGAGAGTCGTCTCCTTCTGCAAGCGCATTCCCGATTTCGCGGAGCTTCCCATACAGGACCGCACGGCGCTCATTAAAAACAACATGTTCGAAATGGTGTTGGTTCATTCTTCGCATCTGGTGGAACGGAACGAGCTTTTCGTCGTCATGGGGGACCCCCACCTCATCCTCCCCATTGACTTACTAAAGATGATCCCCTTCAGCGGCCCCATCGTTCCTCTCTTCAGACTCAACGACAGGATACAGAGTCTTGGGTTGTCAGCACGGGAAACCAGTCTGTTATGTGCCATGGTCATGCTCGCGCCAGGTAAAAATCGGCTTTGGCCAATCTGGTTTTTTTTTAAACGATCAGTCATTTCCTTGTGATTTCACCTAGAAAGGCCGGGTTGTCACTCCATCTTTTTCAATTTTGGACTCTTTGATTTTTCAGCCTGACGAGAAGTTGATTTTTTTTAAAGATTGCCCGGCATTCTAGTGCTCTCGACTCGACTCATACAACGGATGAGATTTATATAATCTATAAACGGATAATCTCTAAACACTTCTTGACAATGTCTTCTGGTCACAGCTATACTTAATTGAGTTTTATGCCTCCGCCCACCGAAGGTGGGTGCCGGAGGCATTATGTTTTCGGGTTGTCCGTCCGTCCGTGCGTCCGTCCGTGCGTCCGTCCGTGTGTCCGTCCGTCCCACTTCTCGTTACCGCGATATCTGAAGAATCATTTGAGGTAGGAACTTCAAACTTGGTACTAGTATGTATCCCCATACGAAGATGAACTGATTAGATTTTGGGGTAAGTAGGTCAAAGGTCAGAGGTCACAGAGGTCAATTTACATGAAATTACATAAGAATTCTTGGTTTTTAGCACCGTTACCACGATATCTCAAGAACTATCTGAGGTGAGAACTTCAAACTTGGTACCAGTATGTATCCCCATAGAAAGATGAACTGATTAGATTTTGGGTAAGTAGGTCAAAGGTCAGAGGTCACAGAGGTCAATTTACATGAAATTACATGGAATTACTGGTTTTTAGCACCGTTACCGCGATATCTCAAGAACTATCTGAGGTGAGAACTTCAAACTTGGTACCAGTATGTATCCCCATAGAAAGATGAACTGATTAGATTTTGGGGTAAGTAGGTCAAAGGTCAGAGGTCACAGAGGTCAATTTACCTGAAATTACATAAAAATTCTTGGTTTTTAGCACCGTTACCACGATATCTCGAACTGTTTGAGGTAAGAACTTCAAACTTGGTACTAGTATGTTACCGTATACGAAGATGAACTGATTAGATTTTGGGTAAGGAGATCAAAGGTCAGAGGTCACAGAGGTCAATTTACATGAAATTACATAAATATTATTTGGTTTTTAGCACCGTTACCACGATATCTCAAGAACTGTTTGAGGTAAGAACTTCAAACTTGGTACTAGTATGTATCCCCATAGAAAGAGGAAGTGATTAGATTTTGGGGTAGGTAGGTCAAAGTTCAAAGGTCACAGAGGTCAATTTACATGAAATTACATGGAATTAGTGGTTTTTACCACCGTTACTGCGATATCTCAAGAACTATCTGAGGTGAGAACTTCAAACTTGGTACCAGTATGCATACCCATAGAAAGATGAACTGATTAGATTTTGGGGTAAGTAGGTCAAAGGTCAGAGGTCACAGAGGTCAATTTACATAAAATTACATGAAATTACTGGTTTTTAGCCTTATCAAATATTTCTAGTTTTATATGAAAATGAAATGAAATAAATTTTTCTGTCTCCTGTGCATTTTAAGTGAAAAGATTTGTCATTTTGTTGGACCAATCCGTTTTAGAGTGTACATGTATGCCATACATTTCCAATCTGGTGATGGCGGAGGCATAAATTCCGACCGCGCGCGGTCGAATATTCCTGTAGTTTCTACTTGTATCTCTCTCTCTCTCTCTCTCTTATTTCTGCAGATGGTGAGGACGTCCAACACCGCGACACGATCTCAGTTCTTCAGAACCGTGTGGCGCAAGCCCTTCGTAGGGAGATCCGATCATCACTACGAGTAGACCCCGATGACACCTTCATGCAGCTTTTCATCATTCTTCCCATGCTACGGGAGATGAACGTAGCCCATCGTAACCTCGTCTCCACCTTCAAGATGAACATGCCGGGCATATTCAGCGATCTGCATCAGGAGGTCTTCGAGTAGATTCTTGAACTTCTGGAAGTATTGCAGAGGTCTTCCGAGTAAATTCTTGGACTTTGTGCATCATCTTTGATGTCTTCTGCTAGGTATTCGAGGAGATGAGTAGATTCTTGGATTCAAGAATCATTTAAGGACATTTGAGGTATTAGAGGATGTCTCCGAGGAGTTCTTCGAATAAATCGTGAACTGCGTGAATCATCACCATTACTATTTAGTTAGCCTTGCCTCGACTCATCGGTCCGTTTTCTACTAAAGATTCAAACCTGACGGTGGGTGTAAACTCGGTTTAAAGTCGAGTTGAACAAAAATTCCTGAAGTTAGACCGAGGTCTAAGTTTTCCCATTGTTCAATATGACTTCAGTCCTCGCATGAGATTTTACTGAATTAGTAGAATCAAGGAGGTACCAGGCAAGCTTGCCTATACCTCCTTGGTAGAATAGGGGCCATTGTTTTTCCTGCTGATCCTGGCTAAATGTGTACTGCTTGGTTGAGGATATACATGTAGATCTCAAGGAAGATTTGGGTACATAATTATGCTCAATATGTTACCAATGATTTTACGTCCGTCGTTGGTTTTAGGGTATATCATTCAGTATAAGTCTATTGTGATTTTGCGGTATTTTTATGCCTCCGCCCACCGAAGGTGGGTGCCGGAGGCATTATGTTTTCGGGTTGTCCGTCCGTCCGTCCGTGCGTCCGTCCGTGCGTCCGTGCGTCCGTCCGTGCGTCCGTGCGTCCGTCCGTCCCACTTCTCGTTACCGCGATATCTGAAGAATCATTTGAGGTAGGAACCTCAAACTTGGTACTAGTATGTATACCCATACGAAGATGAACTGATTAGATTTTGGGGTAAGTAGGTCAAAGGTCAGAGGTCACAGAGGTCAATTTACATGAAATTACATAAGAATTCTTGGTTTTTAGCACCGTTACCACGATATCTCAAGAACTATCTGAGGTGAGAACTTCAAACTTGGTACCAGTATGTATCCCCATAGAAAGATGAACTGATTAGATTTTGGGGTAAGTAGGTCAAAGGTCAGAGGTCACAGAGGTCAATTTACATGAAATTACATGGAATTACTGGTTTTTAGCACCGTTACCGCGATATCTCAAGAACTATCTGAGGTGAGAACTTCAAACTTGGTACCAGTATGTATCCCCATACAAAGATGAACTGATTAGATTTTGGGGTAAGTAGGTCAAAGGTCAGAGGTCACAGAGGTCAATTTACATGAAATTACATAAGAATTCTTGGTTTTTAGCACCGTTACCACGATATCTCAAGAACTATCTGAGGTGAGAACTTCAAACTTGGTACCAGTATGTATCCCCATAGAAAGATGAACTGATTAGATTTTGGGGTAAGTAGGTCAAAGGTCAGAGGTCACAGAGGTCAATTTACATGAAATTACATGGAATTAGTGGTTTTTACCACCGTTACCGCGATATCTCAAGAACTATCTGAGGTGAGAACTTCAAACTTGGTACCAGTATGTATCCCCATACAAAGATGAACTGATTAGATTTTGGGGTAAGTAGGTCAAAGGTCAGAGGTCACAGAGGTCAATTTACCTGAAATTACATAAAAATTCTTGGTTTTTAGCACTGTTACCGCGATATCTCAAGAACTATCTGAGGTGAGAACTTCAAACTTGGTACCAGTATGCATACCCATAGAAAGATGAACTGATTAGATTTTTGGGTAAGTAGGTCAAAGGTCAGAGGTCACAGAGGTCAATTTACATAAAATTACATGAAATTACTGGTTTTTAGCCTTGTTATCAAATATTTCTAGTTTTATATGAAAATGAAATGAAATAAATTTTTCTGTCTCCTGTGCATTTTAAGTGAAAAGATTTGTCATTTTGTTGGACCAGTCCTTTTTAGAGTGTACATGTATGCCATACTTTTCCAATCTGGTGATGGCGGAGGCATAAATTCCGACCGCGCGCGGTCGAATATTCATCTAGTTTTCACCAAAAATACTGGTCTTTTACGGTGTATGGGTTTTCTACTTTATTGTAATTTTTAAGTCTATATTTGTATCTTACACGATGTCTTGAAACGTAACCCTTGAATCTCTTTTCATAACCAGATAAATAGATTTATAGATAAATTTTGTGTTATTTTAAACGTTTGAGGTGAAGCCAAAATGAGATGATTTTACAATGATATACCAGCAGTTTGCATACAACACCATGTACTTTTATGAAGAGTTAATCAAGGTTCCTATGATGTTAATCAAGGTTCTTTTATTACAGAAAGCAATTTTTTGCCCACTGAATACGTTATTCTGAATCGTTTTATATTGTTATGCCTCTGCCCACCGTAGGTGGTAGCCGGAGGGATTATGTTTTCGGGTCGTCCGTCCGTCCGTCCGTACGTCCCCTTTTCGTTCTCGCGATAACTTCAAATCTTTTTTATGGATCAGTTTGTAACTTGGCCCATGTATTCATATGGGAGAGACGATGAACTGATTAGATTTTGGGATCTCAAGGTCAAAGGTCACAGAGGTAATTATTTACCTAAAAATGGTTAGTTCTCGCGATAACTGAAGAACTGTTTGACAGATCAGCTTCTAACCTGGCCCATGGTTGCATATGGGAGGGACGATGAACTGATTGGATTTTAGGGTCTCAAGGTCAAAGGTCATAGAGGTCATTATATACATCAAAATGGTTGTGATGTATGGAGTCTAGGCCTACCTATTTTAGAAATTTCAAGGGGACAGTATTTGCTATAAAAATATCTATTTCCTTGGTGTATTTGATGATTGTAAGTCATCAATGGTACGTTTTTTATTTGTACCGGATGAAAATGAAATGAAATAAATTTTCTGTCTCCTGTGCTTTTTAAGTGAAAAGCTGGCTGCGAGATGCAGTTGGTTAGAGTTGTCTGGATAAACGAGGGCCAGATAAGAGAGGTCGGACTGTACCATGTGAAAGTTTTTATATGATAAAGGAAATTTTGTTCTTGAACAAATTTAGATTTTTCATGTAAAGTCCTCGATCAGGTTCTGCAAATTTTCATATTCAATATTCTTTGTCGCACATGTATAGTGGTAAAAAACAAAACTATAAATTAAACAATAATTTCATTAACATAGCGTTGATGTAAGACATCATTGGTAGGTTATGTCTAGGTTATAGGCCATAGGGTCGCTGATTTGCATATCGTATTTAGTATAGAATGTGTAGTCATAAATATATATAGATACACATGTGTATATATATAAAGATGTGTAACTTGTAAATAATTCGTTGTAGCCCTCTTGAAGGTACTGTATAGACTGATGTGGAGAATTTGGGTTTTCAATTTCTAATGTCTATGTTATTGTTTGGAAGGCCTTTGAAATCGTAGCAGTCCATGGAAGTAAAGCTTCGAGATTTTTCCCAAACCTTCTGTTTGTGTATAAAGTTTAATCGGATATTCAGAAAACAGGACATTATACAAGTCCATATTAAAGGGAAATATTCAACCGCTGATTGTGGACGTTTTAATGCCGCGAGAGGGCACCGTGATCGTTACCTGATCATGCCCCGCAGGGCGCAAACCTCGGATAGACTGGTCGCCGCACAAACAAGCACGCTCCGGCTGAGCTCGAGCTCTCGTGCGAGATTCGGTCGGTTTCGTGCAGTCGAAATGTAATCCCACTTAGTCCTACGGACGCGTTCGACGCACAAACTTTGTGTACGAGTGAATGGAGCTTACGCAATCCCGACTTTCCCCACGGCCGCCCGGTGGCGTATCCCTTTAAGATGGATGTTATTACATAAATATTGAAGCTCTTGACAAATTTACTAGCAGTTGAGTAGACTATAATTATAATAAGCTTATTCCATTTATGCTACTTATGTTACATTCATTCTGAAGTGAATTAATTTTCAGTCATATTCGGATTTATTAATTATGATTTGTTTTTAAAAATGATAATTGAGGCAATTGTGGACTATAATACGCCTATTTTTAGTATGTATTTAAAGAAAACTCGTACTAGTTGCTATTTGCATTGTGATTTTAAGGTCTCCCAAGACTATACGGTACCTTTGAATATCAATTATCTTGTATAAAAAACTATTCATTATTATGCATTGGAATGCAGGGTATGAGCATAGGGTATTGATAATGTGAAATGTGTGTGAGCTTTAGAAAGTTTCAAACTTTCCATACCTGCGCTTTTATTGGCATTATATTCAAGTGAATTCTTATTCCTGTATATAATGCAACATGTATCCGTATTACTTTGTAGTATACATTTTGCAGCTTCTGAATATCTTTTAAAGAAATGGAGAACTCAAATGCGACGTTTTAATTATACCAAATATTCTATTGAATGACTTATCAGTATTATGATAGTATTATGTTGCATGTGTGTGTTATATTTAGTGCATGTTTACGAGATTATCGATATACTGAGTTAATTCCTTTTCACTATATACGCAATTCTACATTTAATCAAGAATAGTTCCATTTCTTTTCAGTCCCATTTTGATTGCCCTGTTTTGTTTTGTTTTTGTTTTGTTGTTTTTGTTTGTTGTGATGTAGCCGTATATTCTTCTGATTTCGTTTCTTTCTTTTTTCTTCACTTTTTTTTCTTTTTCAATTCTTTTTTTTTTAATAGCTTTCATATAATGCATATTCTCACATCTATATGGTCCGCTATATTCATTCTGAAGCTTGATCACATGTGTATACGTTGGATATTATGTTGGATAATTATGTAATGTTTTGCATATGCCTTGTAAAACACTGGAATTTTTAAGCATTGTGTGTTTCCATTGCCCATTTGTCCATACCGTATTGGATGAAAGAATATCATATTAATATCATATTATCATAATATCATATTATTCCGTTTGAATTTGAATGTATTATTAATGATTCGCCCGCTCGATACGTAGGTGTTGTGTATAAGAAGCGAATGCAGCTTTTTTTTTTTACTGACGTCAGCTTTCTCGAGATTCCCTCGTTATAGGTAAAAAATTATAATTCCATCCTTCTAGACGTTGTATATATAGTATCTCCCGCCCCCTCCCCCCCCCCCCCCCCCCACATCCTTTCTGAAACAAAAGTACACATCTTGTCCTCTTTGATATTAAACATTGTTTTCAAATTTATCCTTCAAAAGGAAACACGATTACTGACATATACCTTGTATATTATTTGTATATATTTTGGTAAATATTCAGGCCTTAACTTGAGATTTGATCAACTTTCAGGGTATTATCATGACGTTGTGTATACGACACAAATTATTGTGTTTCTTGTTGAGCCATGTTTACGTATTAATTATGATGGTTCAAATTTGTATTGAAGTATGTTTACGGTTGATGCTATTTTTGTAACAAATTTTCTTCTTTTTATTTTCTTACATGCATCACTGTTATGACCGTTATTGTGCTGGATGTACTGATGATAACGAGCACAATACTTTACGTCAAAATGTTATTTTAGAACATTGCGTATCGTGCATTGTGTATTTGTTTGCTTACTCGACCAGCTCCATTTTTTCGGCCACAGTGATTATATTATCACTATACAATTTGAATTTGGTTATTGAAAGCAAAAAGGGAAAATGACTCCTGAGGCAAAGTGATGGAAAGTATAGTATTTTTCCAGTTAACGCCTAGTCCATGCACGGTGTCATGTCA
This sequence comes from Heliocidaris erythrogramma, assembly GCA_025617745.1. Taxonomy (NCBI): domain Eukaryota; kingdom Metazoa; phylum Echinodermata; class Echinoidea; order Camarodonta; family Echinometridae; genus Heliocidaris; species Heliocidaris erythrogramma. Next base: position 15,240,575 of record CM046861.1, read on the forward strand.
TATGAAAATTATTCTTACTAGTTACCAAAGAATTTGATACGTAATAATGTGATGGATAAATTCATCATTCTAAAGAAAGTCATACTTTTTCCCTGGCCAGTGCATAGTTATTCCGTCAATTTCCCCTTAGTTTTTTTTTTTCAATGTCTACCGAAATGTAAAGAATCAATTTCTATTAGATTTCATGCCTCACACAATGGCCATGTAATTCAATTCAATCAATTTATATAGACAACATGTCTCTGCTTCTCGCTCTCTCTCTCCCTCCCTCTCTCTCTGGGTCTCCCACACACACACCCTTTCTCCCTCCCCATGTCTCTCCCTTTTCCTGTTTCATTCTCGCTGTTTCGTGTCGTTTCATCCCCTTGGTTATTCCTTTCCTAGAGCTCTGTGAGCATTTGAAGTGTAAATTTGCGAAAAATGCCCAGGTGGAATCTGATCGGTTTACATCAATGCACTGTTGAATTAAACGATGCGATCAGTTCATCCCCAATTCAAAGCTTTGTTCATATCTGCAGTTTGTGTGCCTCTGTCGCGTTATCTTAGAAAAAATAAGGGAATAGTCTAATATAATGTATATATGGAATGAATAAAATGTGTGATTGTGTATAATTATAAACGAGGCGTTTCTAGAATAGTTACCCTCTGTACAACAACCCGAGTGTGTAATTATACCTTCTGGGACAATTACCCCCCCCCCCCCCCCCCCCCAACACACTAAGAAAACAATGTACAATTTTGCACCCTTCAAATGCAACAAGAGTTGCACCTTTTTGGGTGCAACTTTGCACCCTAAGTAGCTTTTTGCACCTTTAAGGGTGCAGTTAGCTACAATTTGCACCCTTAAAGGGTGCAAAGTTGTACCCTTTAGAAAAGGTACAAATTTGCACCCTTTGGGATGCAAACGTTTCTGCACCCTTAAAGGTACAAAGTTGCATCTTTTATGGTGCAAATGGGCATTAAAGGGTGCAAACAAGAACAAAAAGGTGCATTTTTGCACCCTTTTCATGTAGGGTGCAAGATCTCAAGGCAGTCGATTATCATGTCGATACCAAACATCGATCAAAGGAAACACGACCTGTCTAATACCAGTTATTACACACTTAGAAATAAAGGTACAATTTTGCACCCTTCAAATGCAACACTGGCAGCACCTTTTTGGATTCAACTTTGCACCCTAAGAAGCCTTTTGCACCATTAAGGGTGCAGTTAGCTACAATTTGCACCCTTAAAGGGTGCAGAGTTGTACCCTTTAGAAAAGGTACAAATTTGCACCCTTTTTGATGCAAACGTTTCTGCACCCTTAAAGGTGCAAAGTTGCATCTTTTAGGGTGCAAACGGGCATTAAAGGTGCAAACAAGAACAAAAAGGTGCATTTTTGCACCCTTTTCATGTAGGGTGCAATATTGCGCCCAAAAAGGTGCTGCCAGTGTTGCAGGGTGCAAACCTGAACCCTTTTTTCTAAGTGTGTATGTGCGTTTTGTTTCAGTTTGAAATTGAAAAACCTTTTGGAAGCATGACGAGATTGCATGCAAATATATGTATATATATAAATGTGCTTGTAAACTAAACAGTGAGCCCTCAAATTTACGCAGTCACCAGCAGAAATCCCTGCCTATTTTCGACCTTTATATGACGAAAGAAAGCGGAAAAATTGTGTAGTACGCATGAACCTGAAAATAGAGACCGGCCAACGTAGAGGGCATTATAATTAGGATCTCTATGTTTTTGGTTCATGGAGATCCTAATTATAATCACGATAATGGTTTTGTTCATACAGACCCTATATTAGAACTAGGAACTTTAGTCTATGCTTTTGTGTTAACACAGCTATGGCTCTTAAACCATTTCAGTTAGAGAGTAAAATAAGTGCATGTACGTGTATGTACAAGTAAACCGAATCACTTTCTTCAGCAAAAAATAAAGAATAATTAAAACAAAATAACAACAATTTTGTGAAAACTACAACTGTTTTAGATGCCCATAATGTCCAACTACACTTTCATAAAGTAAGATCATTTCAAATGACCGTATACATATATCATTATCGGGCCATAATATTAGCTCCGGAAACATTTAGGGGAATATGAGATGAGAAAGGAACACAACAAAACAGAAGAAACAATTTTTCTTCATTTTCTTTATATTAACATTGCATGACTTTTATCTTTAATTTATCTAAAATACCATTTCTTGTATACAGGATTAATTCTGCTCATTGTGTATCAACAAAACAACCGATAAAAGATGGCTTCATATATAGTCAAAAAGAAAGGGCATTAAACAGTATTTTCTTATAATTCCTGCTCTAAACTAACATGAAATCAAATTACCGATTTCACTCACTCAAGAGTAAGACTAGTTCAAAATAATACTTTTCAATCCACGAGAATAACTTCCAACTACTGCTCAATCTTTATTTCATCAAACCAGTAAATTTAATGTATGAGAGCAAAATACATACAAAATAATATGAAACATAGAACAGCAAGGTATTTTAAGTACTTCATTGTCCGAAACCAAGGTAACTTTAAAAACACACTCGTGTGCAGGGCGGGTGAAAATGTTAGTCTATTTAATAGAGAAGTACACAACAAAATAGGATATGAGCGGCTCATACTGAGAGAGAAAGGGGCCGACATAAATGCAACTGAAGTAAACAACAACAACAATAACAATTGTAATGATAATAATAATAGCTACATTTATATTGCGCACATATCCATCCCAGGGAATGCTCAAGGCGCCTACAAAGTACTACTATTATCCTGGCTTTAGCCGAGCTGTCGTAAGGCGCTGAAAGCATTCAAGGAAAATTCCTTCCAGGTAGGGTTATAGAGAGGGAGGGAGGGAGAGAGAGGGAGGGAGAGAGAGGGAGAGAGAGAGAGGGAGAGAGGGAGAGAGAGGGAGAGAGGGGGAGAGAGAGGGAGAGAGGGGGAGGGAGAGGGAGAGGGAGAGAGAGAGAGAGATGTGCAAAAGAAAGAGAGGGGGAGGGATGGGAGATACAATGTACATGTACATACAAATTATATCAAAAGAAAAGCACATTCGTTTTTTGGAGAAACACACACAAATATATATGTCTATTTTAATTTTCTGATAAAATCAATAAAATATTTTCTCTGTACAGTCCTGTAATTTTCACAGAATATTTACATCATCAATGTACAGAAATATTTCTTTGCTGTGGGGATTATAAAGAAATAATTATTTTTGTCCATCATATAAGGATATTGCATTACTGTAGCTACATGTATGTACATGTTTATCCCTTCACACAAAGATAAAACAAATTATTTCTAACACACTGTATATCCATGCAAATTGCAGCATTATCAATTACCATCAGTAATATACATCTGTCTCTGGGCAAGTCCAAGATAAGGTCCCCGGAGAAGAGAAAATCTCATCTTTGCTCAACATTGAAATGTTTGGTACCATTTTTAAGCTTGTGAGTTGAATTTTGAAAATTCCATGAAAGGAAAAAATTGTATCATGCAAATTTATGCAAATATGGGACATCCTCATATACATGTACATTGCATGTGGATCTACATGTAGGTAGGTAGCTAGCTACGAGGGTCCTCTCAATACATGGGTGGTCAATGAGCCTGCAGCAGGCATCCCAATCTTCCAGCCCACTACTATAGTTAGATACTTGACACAATACTGGACTGCTCCATTCTGAAACGGGGGTGGTGGTAAAATGAATCAGCATGAAAACAAAAAAACACTTTTAATCATATTGGGTACTGTTCACCAGACATGCAGAGCCCTAGTTGACATAGCTACAACACATGACATCAAGGATGTTTACTGTGTCATGTCATATATTTATAGTATCTGCCGAAGACATACATGATACAAGCAAGAATACATTCAGCTTTTAGTGAAATGTTTGTTTTGCTTCATGGCAAATTCATCTTTGGGGAAGAAATACGACCCAGAAAGGCGCATTGTTGTTCATTATATTTGCACAGATGATCAACTGTATGTACATTTACTTCTTTTTTTTGTAGATAGTTGGTGTTACTGTGTCGGTCCTTTTTTAGACATTAGAAATGAAAGTGTTTATCACGCAGTTTATGGGCCTACAAATGTTTAAAAATTGCCCAAAAATATCAAATCAAAACTTCCATTGTTACAGCAAAATAATAATCAACACTATTGTTAACTAGAGTAGCTTTGAGTTTTCTCATAAATGTTCACATTATTAAAAAAGACCTGTTCATTTAAATCAACATTTGATTAGCAACATGCTTGTAACAAAAAAAGAATATTAAAATGAAAAATATAATTAAACATGATTATGGCAGTAAATATTCTTGGAATATTGCTTTCTCGACAATCTGCATACATATCTGAATAACTGCAACTGATTTTACTTCGGTAATTGGACCAAAGACCCATAAATATAGTTTTCCACACACTAAAAGAATACAGGACAAAATGTCCCACACGTAACTGTCCCATACGCAACGCGTCGTATCTGTCTTTGATTAGAGCCTGTAATTAGAGCTTTCTGCCTTATGACATGAAACTTACCTTTGATAAACTTGAGCGTTGTGACTTTTATTACACTGAGTTACAAGTTGTTAAATAAAATACTTTCAGAGGATTTTCAACTTGAAAAGAAAAAGTTCAAAAAATTGTGGGGGTTTTTTTTCTGGCCCCCTACGTAACGGCACATATTTTCTCTTATATTATAATATTATTGTCAAGGTCATTTGTCACCATTTTAATTATTCTTCTAGAGATCAATCACCATGATGATGTTCAATGTAATAAAAGTCCATTTACCCTATTTTTCAGGTCATAAAAACCTCTGAAATGTCCCATACTAACGTGCACGATATCTTAGACTTGGCCCTAGACTTGGCCCTAGATCACGAACCCTATATGAGTTTTCTTCGTATTTATATGATTGGAATATGGTTGACAGGAAAAAAAGTATATCACAGAAAAACATGTTATATGCACGCAAATAAAATATAAATGCAGGTCAAAGTATACAACTGTTACTACATTTGTATGTTAATATAGATTTCTAGTATTTTACAGCGGTTATTTTTTTTTGTTGAAAATTCAAAGAGCTGGCATCATATATCTACATGTAAGGGTAGTCATAATTTGTTATTTTCGCAACTGAATGAATCTAGACGTCTCTGTTCTTAAAAAAACCAACATACAGCAATGTGTCAAAATGTATGAAATACTTAATTTGCCTGTGAAAGACAAGAATATAATATTAATATTAACTTTAATATAGAGGTTTTCAGTACAGGTAACACAACAGTGAAAGATTCTAAAGGAACGGATCTCAATGTATCCCTGATCCACACACAAAATGAAAAGAAGAATAATTTCCTTTTTAGAAAAAGTTTCCGAATGCTACATTACCTACCTATAATGTTTTAATGCAGAATTAAATTTCAGGAAGCACATTTACAATCAAAACCCCGAAATACATCATGTTTTAAACTTTTAACTGTAACCAGCTCTCCCCTTTCACCATGCTAATTGCAATGCTGCGATATCAGGGCCGTCTTATAAAGAGTGGTGATAGATCAAAATCGATCGCAAGTCCTCTATAAAATCAAAAACAAAATTACCATCGCATATATATCTCAATGTCTAAGAGTTCCTCATTGACAGATATATATACCTATCGTGCTTAGGTTAAAATATATACATTGGAAGCTCACTATAACAAGGACCTTGGGACAATGAAAATGACCTTCTTATATCAGGAATCTTGTTAATATATCAGAGCTCTTTATACCGAGTTTCCACTGTATACGAATGAACACAGCCCAGGTACATGAGTCAGTCAGAGTGTACAGATACCGGTACTTTCCTACCACCACGGTGTTGTAGTTGGCCAAGCCCTTAGGTCAAGTATTCAATCCATTACTTACAGATAGGCCAAACTTGATATTCTCCTGAGTGAGTTCACTTTGTAGTCTACATGGCATATGATTCAATATTACAATATTTCATCCAGTAATTTGTATTCACGATTTCTTCACCACACTTTTACGGTAGTACACAAATATGGTATTTCAGAATCAAGTTTGCATATAAAATTACCAAGGTGAAAGGATAAAATCTCTTCTTTCAGAATGTACATGTATAAATAGGGGCAACTGATTTTCCATTTTCAAAAATGACTTTATCCATTTGCCATAGACTTTTCACACATGAAAAAACAATTCTGTTAACATTACAATTCCATACAAAACCGTCTCCTAAGAATCTGACAAACATCGCTAAGGATTCAGAGTTATTAGCGGTGATTTTAGGTTTGATATTATTTCAAAGGAGACATAATCCGAAGAATAGTGTAAATTTTAACGGTTTTCATCTTAACAAAGTGAACAGGTTTTCCACCATTTTTTCTGTTCAAAATTGCATTATCCGTTTCAAATGGCCATTTCTGCGAATTCCGTCCGTTTTGAGTGATCCCGGAAAATCATTGTCCTGACATGTACATGTACATATATATGCATCATCTCTTTGATTAGATTTTAAATTCATCACTTTTCTATATTAAATGTTAATTATGATTTTGGTATCCATTCTTTCTTATTTCAAGCCAATTTAGAAGCAATCTAGAAGCAAAAATAAATGAATAAATGATTATAATAATAGTAATAATAATAATGCTAATAATAACTTTAAACGTGACATTAAGGCGAATCCTTTTATCTCAGCGAATCCTTTTATCTCAGCCTATTGTTCAGATTTGCATTAACCGACGTTCGCTTTCGCCTTAAAGTCAAAGTTCTATTGTGATGGAATAAACCACATTGTTACATGTGTAGAATTCGCCTAATAATAATAATAATAATAACAATAATAGAGACGTCATAATGTGATATGCGCTATACAAGAATGGAATATTATTATTAATAATAATAATAATAATAATAATAATTATAATAATAATATTAATAATAAAATCTTATAAACGTATATGTATTCTAAGAAGGAAAGCCTTGGTGATAATGGAGTTCCATGAACATCCTAGCCTCTTGGATAAGATGCTTTAATAGGATCTGCATTTTTTTTCTTACTTGCAATACTTTTCATTTAGTTTTTATACACACACTAAAAAAATCGTCTGGCCTAGCATAAAATGTTTGGCACTTCTAGCTAAAATATCTACAACCATCACATGTACACACTCCTGGGGGGGTGTTTCATAAAGCTGTTTGTAAAGTTACGAATGACTTTACGAACGACTGGAACATGTGCTTGGGTGCTATACTAATCAGATTCTCAATCATTTAGCACAAGAACTGATCACCAGTCGTGCGTAAAGTCGTGCAGCTTTATGAAACACCCCCCAGATTCAAAATTATTATCATTCTCATTATACTTTAACAATACAACATATTTTCTACATAATTTTGAGATTGCACATATCTTTTTGTATTCAATGAGTTGAAAGTGAGATTTATATTTAGATTTAAAAAAATGCTTATAAATTGCTGCAGATTGCTACTACTTACAATCGATTCAAAGTGCATTTTTAACTCCTTCTGTGCCAAAAGATTTTAAAAACAATTGTCATAGATAATCTTTCTCAAGATAAAATTTTGGGTTTTAACTCTTTACTTCAGCCTAAACTTTGGTTTTAATATTCTTTCATAGGAAGAGCCTTTCACAATGTATTCATCTGCTTCTGTACTAGGAAGAGACTTGATTTCATGGCAGAATTTTTGATCATAATGAATAATTTCCTTGATGAGATATGCATATATATGAAAAGCTCTGCTTCTCTTCTTTAATTTGACGTGCAACTTATCATTCAAGATTCACACATGATTGAATTTAAAGTTTTAAACAATTGAAACTGGCACTACCAAAATTTAATTTGCATGTAAAAATGGCAACTTGGAGTGAAAGAAGCGAAGCAGAGCTTTTCATACACTTATGTACATGTACATGTATGTATGTATTTTTCATCAAGGAAATTATTCATTAGAAAATTCCTGCCATGAAATCCAGTTTTGTTCTTTCTGGGACACTACATTTTGGCCAAAGCATCTACATGAACATGTACAATTTAGGGTGGGATTTGCTCCCCACAGCACAGCACGTAAGGGGTCAACCTTCTTTGCGTACCCAATAGAAGGGCATCAGCAAGGCTTATTCCTATACAGTCAAATGTACTTGGAGATCCCCTCCTCAGGCACACAAGACATCCAAAAGAGGAGCAGGATCACACTGCATTTCCTCAGTATTGTTGCATTTGCCATTAACATGCTGGGTACGATTGGATATTGGCATATAACACATTTTCCATAGACTCCTGCCCGAGTTATCTCCGGAATGGCATTCAACGGGTTAAGAGTTAACTGTCTCCAAATTCACAGAATCTATTGTGGATAAACTGTCCCTTTGCTTTATACATGGATGTCGTCAATGTATAAACACATCACTTTGGCTGATAAGAAATATGTTTTGGGAAAAGAGTGGTGGTACTATTATCTTTCATGGTAGTGTGAGGTATGTTATTTGACAAAATGATTCTAAAAGAGGACATGTATCAATTAATGTCTGCACATAGCTAGCAGCATATATATGCAAATAATTTAGAATGACATCTGCACAAGCACCATTAAGAAGTGTCTATTCTGCATGATTTCATTGTTATAACAATACACATGTACATGTACCTCTCCCTACCACAAGATAACATGTATACTACATGTACTTTTCAGAGTACCATCCCAACAACATACACTGTGCCAATGTGGGCAACGAGAGAAAAAACAAATATGTACCACACAGTGGCCTGGCCATCAAACTGTATGCTCATCTCGTAAGTATAAATCATCCTCATCGTCTTCAAAATAGTCCAGCTCTTCATCATTGCAAGTGCCGTTGGATTGATGAAGGGGTAGCTCCTCGTATCTTCTTCCGTTCATACGCTTCTTGTGTACCAGACGTTTGCTTCGAAGGTGTCTGGGGATCATGGCCAGTCTGGTCTTCAACAGATCTGCAGAAAAGTGAGAGGATCACATTTTACTTTACAAGTACCAGCTACAAGTACTATGCTCATAATAAACATTCTGCATAATTTATGATGCTGGGTCAGTGAAGCCTGCACATAATCGAGACAAGTCTTTATAAGCATGTAGACTTCATGTACAAGTTATTTTAAAGATAAAGTTGAGTCCTGGTCATGCGATTACATTGTGAAAGAAACTGTCTCAAAGCAATTGGAAAGGTTGATTATATATTACATAAGAATTGGTGTATGCTGTAAGGTTTTGGAATCACCAAAATGAGAAGAAATTGACTCAATCCTGCTGAAATTGACTCAATCCTGCCGAGAGTGACATGCACTGCACACAGAAATGTACATACTGCACACACAGGTTCGGCCCAAATATTGCAGCTGTTTCTTCAGTTTCTTGTAATATTTTGATGTGAGGGCATTTGAAGAGCAATCCTTATCAGGGGACATTTATACTATGATAATCTTCCAAATGGTAATAAAGAGAATGAGAAAGTTCACAAATTATGTTTTACCTTTCCCAGAACTCAACCTTCTCTTTAATAAAGGTTTCGATCAGAAACACTTTTTCAGGAAAACAAAATATGGACGGTCTCTCTCTACAGCTACATGTACATAGTAGTGGTCTCTGCAGCAGGCTTAATTGTTATACCGATGGCAAAGGAATACATGTAGTCACATCATCACACATCATGTCATTGTCTTCAAATATACATTGATAGAGAAGTTGCTCCTTAATCTGATTTTGCTTTAGTCATCTAATGAATCACATTCTCAAACTAATTTCTTTCTTTAAGACCATTACTTTCACCAAAAAAAAAATAACATCTGAATTTGCACACTTTTATCAATTTATATTGCATTTCTTTGGTCATACAACCTGGAGGCATGAGATTTAATGTCGAGCTTTGTATTTGACCAACAGGAATCTTTCTGAATAAGCCACTTTGGGCAATACATTTTGTAATCATTTAAAATATATATGTAAAAGTTATTGTAAATTGTAGGGGGGAAGAAATATTATTTTAAATGGAGATCTCCTTCCTTTAAAGGGAATCTTGAGTTCTGGGAAAAGTGAAAAATAATTTGTGAGCTTTCTCATTCCTTTTATGTCAATTTGGAAGATCGTCATGGTAGAAACATCCCCTGAAAATGATTGCTCTTCAAATGCTCTTATAATCGAAATAGGACTAGAAATAGCTGAAATATTCGGGCCGAACATTCATGCCACTTTTGTGTGTAGTCCCATATGCAGTACATGTGCTTTTCAGTGAGATTGGGTCAATTTCTTATCTATTTTGATGATTCCAAAACAACACAATATAAAACAATTCTTATGTAGATATTGTTAGCCTTTTCCAATTCCTTTGGGACAGTTTCTTTCACAATATAATTGCATGACCAGAACTCTTCTTTATCTAAAACAAAAATTGGAAACAAACGAAAATGTTTCTTACTGCCTATGCCACAAATTAGTCAAAAGGGGGATACTATTCCACATGGTTCATGCATGTAGCACTCACCTGCTATATTGATCTTTGGGTTTGGGCTGGGTGGCTGGCTACTATCCAATGGGTAACTCATTGGGTTGCGCTTTTTCCATAATCCTGTGTACAACACAAAGAATGTGAGAACGCTCATAAGAAACACCATACTAGCAAGCGCCCAAGATGCATCAGTCGTCCAGTGGTAGGGGAGACGGGATGCATAGCACTGTGCACTCTCGCAGGCAGCGTTGCTCTCTCCAATTGCAGCATCCGTTGTTGGACTTTCCTCTGTCCCTTGTATGTGTGAGGTGGGGGTCTGCACTGTTTTTTTCTTGAAGGGTGTAGGTTTTGGGGGCTGTTGAAGGTGAGCTGTTGGTGAAGTCTTTTGGGGAGGTGTGGTTATATGCTGCTTTACTGTAGATGAAATACTTGGGGAAGAGCTTTTTGGTTTCTGAGTTGTTGTCTGAGCTGCTGTAGAAGTCCTTGAAGTAGCAGTGCTTTTTTGTGTTGTACCTATGCTAGTCTGCTTATCGCCTTTACTGGAGGTGCTTTTAATAGAAGCATCAGGACCAACCTGAGAGTTTTTGGCAGGAAGTTTCTTAGTACTCAAGCTAAAACTCTCTGTTTCATTTTGAAGCTCATTATCTGCTTCTCTTTTATGTAACTGTCTGTGTTCATCTCTTCCGACATTCAAAATCGAATCACGAGATTGATGAGACCAGCTCAAATTATCTCCTTCCTGAATGGCGAACTCATGAATACTGAACGGCTTGTTCCCAATGAAAGATTCTAATTTCTCCTTTCTGCCTCTGAGTTTCAATTCATTTATTCCATCTTCATTTTGGAAACTCATTGTTCTCTGACTTCCTCCGATAAACTCCTTCTTTAGCAGAGGTATGTCAGCTGCAAGATCATTAGTCATAGATTTGTTTAATAACTTTCTCCATACGTTGATTAGGTATGAAAGACTCTTTATTGCATGATGTTCAGAATGCCTGTTAGGTTCATCTGGGTTAAGCTGTAGTAACTGATCCTTGGTCTGTCCAGATATCTACAAATTAAAAAAGAAAGAATGTAAGAATAGAAATAAATATGATATTATGCATTATTCAAGTCCTGAGAAACCATAATTCGTGCTACCTTTATATGGCATGTAAAGACAGAGTAAGATACATGGTCTAAGAATACTAAGAAAGATCTCACCCCTTTAGTGACTACATATGATGTTGCCTACAGAGAAATAGTAAATCTCGGCATCATAAAACGATTCTACTCTTCTCACATCACTCAGCATCAAAAATAAAAACAAGCTCATTCAGGCTCTTAAAGGGAAATCTAATCTAAATGGCAAATTGTTCTGAAAGAAAAGTAGATCGGTGAAAGTTTGAACAAAATCGGACAGGCAATACCATAGACATGAATTTTGAAAAGTTGTAATCACTAGTCTATAGACATGGGCATTTGAAATTTGCCTAATCGGTAATATCACAGTACTGTAGCTGCTGACAACTCTCCTATCTGCTCCAACACACTAAAAGAAAAAAATGTCATTTTTTCAAAAAATGTATTACTCAGTACGATTATTTCGTGTACTGCTTTCATCCTTCATCTTTCTCACACTTTCCATCTGGTTCCCCCCCCTCATTTTCTGTTTATCAAAATAATACCGAGGGATACCTAGGGAAGATACTGAACGCAGGCACCTACGCCTCTATATTCAGTTCCAAGTTCTTCTTCCTTTTCAAGATGGCTGGATCCTGGTGCAGGCGATTCATAATCGTACTTAATAATGGGCTCATTTTTCCAGCACCTATCCAAAGCTACTTAAAAACTTTGCACTCTCTGGGCAGTAATGGTGTCATTGTGAAGATTATTCCATGGTGTACATATTCGTACATTATAGAAAGAATTTTTGGTCCTAGGAATAAACACTTTTTACTATGTCCTCTTTTTTCTTGTCTGATCTCTGGATTGTAATTCAAGATTTGGTGTTACATCAGAATCGTATTTTATAATGGCATTCTCGTGAAATAAGCCACCCCGCATTCACTTTGTACATGCAGTTTATTGCATGTAATTCCTGAGCAGTGTTCTCGCCAGGATTTTTCTCGCGCGTTTCGGAAACCGGCTGATTTGGTGGCGGCCAAATTTACGTGTGATGTTTTGATTTCCATGTGTGCTTTTTTCAAAAGTCAGATTTTCGCCTTTCCATCATGTTTTGTAAGGACTTACCGTATGGAGCATATTTTCAATCACAGCACGGACATCTGAGATGAATGTAATGAGTGTTGTTTTTTTTTTAAAGTACAATCATGTTTGTTTACGTTTGATCTGAAAGCGCGATCGCGACTCGACTGTACTGGTCCGTGAGGCTACTAGCACTTCTCCGTACCACTGTATGTGGCTGCTATCGCTAGCTTGCTCAGAACTTTGGTGAATCGTGATACCAACAAATGTAGAGGGCGTCAACACATTCAGTGTTGCTATTAGGAAGGTCTACTTCGCTCAAATTTTGTGACCGTTTCAGTGCTCCAGAGACGAGCCGGCGCGGCGACAGGGCTTCGACCAATCAAGCTACTGCGGCGCAAACGCAGTGGCACTGAGTGAGTGCGAGTACAAGTTTTCATATAAAGGACAGGTACAAGCTTTATTTTCAGTAAGGTGTTCTATACCGTCTATTAAACTCGAGTGACAAGAATCTGCAAATATATTCCGAATAAGAACTTTTTATGACCGATGCGTACATGTAGTACCGATGCGTGACAACAGATTTTTTTTTTTTTTTCACGCGTCGCTCGGATTTTGCGTGTGACGTAAGGGAGTCTCCCGAAACTTGCGCGTCGCACGCGACACGTGTATTCTACACTGGCGAGAACTTTGTTCCTGAGGGTTCACATCCTTCACTAACTTTACACGGCAGTTTGTGTGGGTACACATTCGATGACCGTTGGCTTATTTCATGGGAAGGCCAAAACAATACTTGATGCCAGGTTTAGATTTCCCCACCTCATGACATCAGACATCAGGACATGTCCCCCTTCACATTTCATTTGTTCTCCCAACCCCCACCACACCCCACCCCCCTCCCACACACACACACTCACACACAATTCTTTTCTCTTTCTTTGTTCTTTGACTCTGAATTTTTTACGCTAAAAAAAATTCTAACATTAATAAGTAAAAAGTCTTAGTTAAGACTAACATGACTAAGAGTAAGAGTAAGACTAAGACTAAGTTCATTCATGTCATTTGCAAAACTTAACTCTTAAGTTAAAGGCCAAGTCCACCCTAAGAAAAAGTTGATTTGAATAAATAAAGAAAAATTCAACAAGCATAACACTGAAAAATTCATCAAAATAGGATGTAAAATAAGAAAGTTATGGCATTTTAAAGTTTCGCTTAATTTCGCAAAACAGTTATATGCACATCCTGCTCAGTATGGAAGTGAGGGAACCAGTGACGTCACCCACTCACTATTTCTTATGTATTTTATTATGTGAAAACTGAAATATAGAATATTTTAATTTCTGCAGATTTCACAATTAGGAAGCTGTAATTGAATTGTGTATAGGTTGCAACAATGGCAATTACACATGTTCAGCGAGGAATCAAACCTTGTTTCACATTATAACAAGGAAGAATTAAAATATTTCGTATTTCATTAATAAAATACAAAAGAAATAGTGAGTGGGTGACGTCACTGGTTCCCTCATTTGCATACGGAGCAGGACGTGCATACAACTGTTTTGCGAAATTAAGCGAAACTTTAAAATACCATAACTTTCTTATTTTATATCCTATTTTGATGAAATTTTCAGTGTTAACTAAAGTGTTACTGTTAGGCCTAGGTTAGCCCCGGGACGCTGCCACGAAGTGGCAGCGTCCTGAGTGAAACCAGTACGATTCGGTGGGTCTCACAATTTAACAATGTTCAAATGTAGGTATGTTACAAAAATTTGAGAAATCTTATTTCAAGCATATAATTGATTCCATCAAATAGAGCTTAATGAAAGCTTCAATTTGATACCTCATCTCTGTAGCTGCAAAATTAATGAAGTTACAGTCATTTTTATGTCGAAAAATGAGCGCAATTAATTTCTTTTGTTTTCTATTGTTTTTATAGGAAAAAAAAGCCAAAAGTTGTGATCTCGGACCATCCATTCAAACACAAAAACTTTTATAACTTTCTTAAAATTAAAGCTAACAAGATGAAACTTTCAGCAATTACAGATAATAACAGTATGAACATTATGTGAAAGTGTCTCATAAAAAAACAAAGGATAACCATTAATTAATTAATTAATTAGGTGATTATTTTTTCTTTTCGTTCCATATTAAATGTATTTATCTGGTTTTTATATACGTGTATATATATATAATATACTGATTTCCGCTCGAAATCTCTTTTATTTCACCAATCTTATTTTGTAATGTTAGATCAACTGTATATAATATGTTTTGTTTAGTAGTTTTCTCCCTCTCAATTACTTTAATTAAACGAAAATCTTTTTTTTAATATATAATATTGTATCATTCGTTTTGGGGGTCTACATCACACAAGCTAACCTTTTTAGTAGATCCCTCCACATATCCTTTTGTCATCTTTCTATGTCATATCCATGTATTCTGTTTTTGCAGTGTTTGTAACTTGTACATATTGTTGTAATTTCATTGTAAATGTGGAATCTGAATAAAATCAAATCAAATTATTTTGTGACTGCATATGTTTTTGTGTATGTAAAAATGAAGCGTTTCCTGAAATTATCAAGTCATCGAAGTCAAATGCAGGATATTTGTAAATGGAACAGACAAGGACATTGGTTCTATCATCTGGTAAGGATCTTGTTGTATACTTAGTTAATTAATACCATAATTAGTTATTTAATTAAGTAGCAATTTTCATCAATAAGTTAACTAAATACTGCAAATTTGTCGAAGAACTGAAGTTGAAAATTGTAATTGTGGATACAAAATATTGACCGAAAATAGGTGTTAATATTCTTTTAAAAAAGATAATTACACTAATTAATACATAATTATGAGAAAACTATTGCAATTTATTGTGTGCAGCTTTTCAGTTCAAAACTTTAAATTATCATCTATTTTGTCAAAGCAAATTTACATTTTTGCAAGGCTTGGAAAAATTAAAGGATTTGAATTTCTTCCTGAATTAAATCAAAAAATGATTAGTAATATAAGCAATAAAATACATGTACAGTAAAATTTAGAATGACATGAACTATAAGTCAGAGATGTTATTCACTTCAAAATTATGTTTCTATTCTAAAAAATATGATTATTAATCTCCTCTGCATTATTTTCAACTCACATTGTATGATTGGGGGGGGGGGGGGGGGGCCTACAGCTACGCACTTTGTTTTGTATGTGGAGCGCATTATTCTCCCCCACCCATAGACTGCAATATAAAATGCACACATGCAATCGCACGCTCAGAGGAGCGTTTCATCAAGCGATTTGTCAGTGATTTTCACTGACAAATTTGCTCTCAGCCAATCAGATGCAAGGATTTCAGTAGCTTATAACAGTTGTCGGTAAAAATCACTGACAATACGCTTGATGAAACGCTCCCCGGATCGCACAGAGCAAAGCGCATGCATCTCCCAGCGGGAAGCCATCGCTTCGCCGTGTCAACTTTGCAATGACATCCCTCAACTTCGCAACTAAAAAAACACATTTCGGATCGTAGAATTTTCACACAAATTCACCAACATCAAGAAAACATGTATAGAAAACATCCATTATACCTTAAATTGAATCCATTATCCAAGATTTATGAGAAAAAAGCACTGACAATCAAGCTCTCGGGAAAAAGTGGTGTGCTGATCGCAACGATGAAAAATTGCGTACATGTTGGGTATTGAATGAAAGCTTGTAGATTCAGCTACAGCTTGAAAATAACATCACATGACAAAAAAAAAATCAGCCAGTGCAAAGGCAGTATTTACGGGGAGTCCCCACAGCCATACGCAAATCGCCCGAACAGCCGCTCGGGAGAATTTACTGCCGCGAGAGCGCACGCATTGTAACGTACCTATCAAATGACCATTGAAAATATAGCCATATAAGTTATTTTTTGAAATTAAAGTATCATATATACAATGCCACTTACCTAAACAGACCTTCCGCAAATCAGCTTTTCCTAAAAAATGTGTAGAATCGATGAATGTCACTTTTTACTCTCAATTTTCGAAACCAGTCCCATTCGCCATGTTGTTGAAGCAGAAGCGAAAATAGGCACTTGCGCATGCGCCTATGAATATTTATTACAACGACGGCATAGTTTTCGTCACAAGAATAATGAATATTCATATATCCACTGTGATCCGGCGATCTCTATTCGCTCGAGCTCCTGCCTGCCACTCGTCTTAATGAATATTCATAATGCTCCCTTCTTGTCTGACGCTAGCCCCGGGACGCTGCCACGAAGTGGCAGCGTCCTGAGTGAAACCAGTACGATTCGGTGGGCCTCACAATCTACCAATGTTCAAATGACCATTTAAAAAATGGCCATGTAATTATTATTTTTTAATTAAAGTATCATATATACGATGCCACTTACCTAAACAGACTTTACGCAAATCAGCTTTTCCTAAAAAATGTGTAGAATCGATGAATGTCACTTTTTACTCTCAATTTTCGAAACCAGTCCCATTCGCCATGTTGTTAAAGCCAAATTGAAAATAGGCACTTGCGCATGCGCCTATGAATGTTTATTACAATGACGGCATAGTTTTCGTCAATGGAATAATGAATATTCATATACCTACTGTAATCCGCCGATCGCTAGCGTATAGATCTAGCGCTCTCGCTCAACTCGTCTTAATGAATATTCATAATCCTCCCTTCTTGTCTGTATTATAATTGGAGCTGCTGACGCATGCGCATTGCAAGCAAAACACCGACCTTCGGAAGTTTTTACTACAGGCTCTTGGAGATAAATATGCCTTTTTTGTATCATCCTCATTGAAAAGAAAGACGACAGTCAATCGTAAAGTATTGTAAGTACCTAAAATAGCCTAAAATCAACTGATTTCATGTTTCATGGCTATCATTTTGACAAACGACCTTGTAATTATGTGACATCCATGCGATCAAAGGACTGCGAAGCGCAGCCCGAACACTACGTGTTCGGGCTGCCGCAGTAAGTCTGACGCATGCGCATTGCAAGCAAAACACCGACCTTCGGAAGTTTTTACTACAGGCTCTTGGAGATAAATATGCCTTTTTTGTATCATCCTCATTGAAAAGAAAGACGACAGTCAATCGTAAAGTATTGTAAGTACCTAAAATAGCCTAAAATCAACTGATTTCATGTTTCATGGCTATCATTTTGACAAACGACCTTGTAATTATGTGACATCCATGCGATCAAAGGACTGCGAAGCGCAGCCCGAACACTACGTGTTCGGGCTGCCGCAGTAAGTCTGACGCAAGCGCATTGCAAGCAAAACACCGACCTATGGAAGTTTTTAGTACAGGCTTTTGGAGATAAATAGGCCTTTTTTGTATCATCCTCATTGAAAAGAAAGACGACAGTCAATCGTAAAGTATTGTAAGTACCTAAAGTAGCCTAAAATCAAATAATGTCATGTTTCATGGCTATCATTTTGACAAACGACCTTGTAATTAAGAGACATCCAAGCAATCAAAGGACTGCTGATTGCAGCCCGAACACGTAAGGCCTAACATTTTACTAGGTATGCTTGAAAGCCTTGTTGGATTTTTCTCTAGTATTTATTCAAATCAACTTTTTCTTAGGGTGGACTTGGCCTTTAAGTTTACCTTAGCCACATTATTGTTTGCTATTCAATTACACAATCGTTATAACGTATCTGTAATTTACCGAATTCAAATTCTTGTAATTACGAAAGTTCATCTTGGAAGGGGAATCGGTCAGAGCTGAATGAAATGCAGAATCCAGGTAGCGGACTGGAGCATGGCTGGCTTCGGGGAACTCTTGGCGTCGTTGCCACCTCTCATCGCCAGTAGCCGTCGAACATTGCACTTCGTTGAAACGCAAAATACCCACGATAAAAAAAACTAAACTAATCAACAGTGAACTTTTGCCTCCAGGATCAAAGTTAATGTGACATTTCATGCTAATACAATACATTGTCACAATGTATTTCTACTCTCATAAACTATTTGAACGGGCTATTTCACTCAGCGAGTGACGATTGCGTCGGCTCTTTCTCAGGCCCAGTCTATGGGCCCAGTTCACAAAATTAACTGTGTACGTACATATGATACTTACGTACGTACATGTACATGTTTCGCTGCTACAAGTTTGTGACGAGAAATATATTACTGAGTGTTGCCAGCGAAATAACCAATTTGATAATAATGTTTTATAATGTCAAGTAAAAACTTAAACTAAGCTTATTTGTCATTAAAAATCTTATTATTACATTTTTCATCTATAAATTATATTTACTAATGTTTTTCTTGCATTAAACTAAGAAAATAATCTTTTAAATTAATTGCGAAATATCTTTTGTTCGTTCGAGTCTCAACGAAAAAGAGGGAGGAGTATCTGAGAATCTTGCTACTACTCCAAATAGAAAGTATTATTGGCTTGTTTTTTGATAATTTTTACAAACTGGTAAGTTTCCTGTCGTTATTTGTCTTTTCGATGCCAAGTATTTATAATCAATTTTCAATTGGAGTAGACTATATCTAATTAATCATGTTAATTTTGATTGAATGACCAGTCCAGGTATTTTCGTTTTTAATCCTTTTTCATTTCAGTTTTCACTAAAAAAATTTCAGTTCACTCACCTGCTCACTCATGCTCGCTCATGCTGTTTCATTCAGTTTCAGTCTTTGAATTGTTTGATTTTGATTTCATGATCATGCATGTTCATGTTAGTGAATTTGTTTAAAGGAGAATGAACATTTAACATGTTTAACATCACATTAGAATATAAATGTACTTATGTTCAAAGGTGTAAATATATTCTTAATCATTGACCTGTATCACTTTAGTCTTTAGTTTAGAAATAAAATATCAGCAAAGCCGCCAAAGGGTTTAAAATTAAATCAAGACATTCTAGCTCATGCCTGGTATCATCTGCTAACATTACATGGGGGCTGCCATTTTCTTGATGACATGGACAACATGATGGAGTTGTACAGGAACCATTAGAAACCGTTCCGGTCAGGAAGATATTTTTAATCCTCGAGCTAAATTGCTTCTCTTCATTATAAACACTGATAAAGGCAGTGGCTATTCTTACGACTCGTCGTAAGAATAATTTTCCGGCTATTCTTACGACACGCGCACACGCTCCATTTTCGTACCCTATTGTAACCCTAACCCTAACCCTATGCGCATGTCGTAAGAATAGCCAGTGCCTTATAAAAAATCCCCATATATGATGGAAAATACATAACAGGCGTATGTAACATATATTCTAAAATTTGAAATTTATAGATTTCTTTTTAAATTCTCTGGTTTTGCTATTTAGAAATCTTTTTCTTGGGCTTGCCTGGCAGAGCAGAACATAATTTATACAACGCGCATTCTGACTTTTGAAGTCCATTATCTCAAAGCAGGTAAATGCTTAGTTTGCCACTATTGACGCTCTGGAAAGGCATCTGGCATAAATTTGAATTAATTCGCTCCGTCGCGTACGTCATAGTATCAAGAAAATAGATTTATATTTAGTAAAATCGTAATTTTCAAAGAAATATAAAACACATTTTCGTTTTTAGAATATATGTATATATCTATTAAATATTTTAAATCTCAAATGGGATTTTGTATCAGGAAGAAAGACAATTTTGCATTCGGATTAGGCTAGAGCCTAGATCGTAATTATTAATTTTGCTTGAAATATGATCTTTTTTTTTAATCTCTCTTTTTTTAAGCCCATTTTAAACCCAATCACATCTCAATCTCAGTCTTTATAGTTTGACTGTGAGGGAGAGAGTCGAGAGAAAGTAGACACTGGTGAATCTTTTAAGTAGACATGGTAGATTGTCAAAATGAAAATGGGGAATTTTTCAAGAGGAATATCTAGGCCTACCAGTGCCCGAGTACCAGGGGTCATTTCATGAAACTGTGGCGTCATAACGACAAGATCAGCGACAACTTCCCTGACAAAGTACTCCAACCTGTCATGTCTTTTAGAACACCATCACAAGTCAGCTTTTAATTATTCTATTGCCTTATAGGCAGTGAAAAAATTTATAGAAAATTTCATTCCTGATCTCCAAGCATGTCCCTTTATCATAATAGTCTTTATCTAATGCACAATATGTCCTTATGGCGTTTCGACCACCTAACATGTTAAATTGATAAATATTATATATCCGTCTACAATAAAAACAGCATTGAAGATGACATAGTCTTTATTTACAGACCCATGACATGTGAACAGCAATTTAACATGTATTGTCCCTATATTTTTCCAATTTACTGCAATAAATCATATATACCTACCTATTATGCCTGTAGTCTTGACTACGGGACCCCTTCGAGAATTATCACACATGTGTCACAATATTGTGCGCACCCCCCGTAATCCTATTGTCCCCTTCGCCACTCACGCGCGTCAATACGCTACGGCCATCTTCCTCTTTCTTGCTCGCCCCCGACGAGTTAGGACGTATAGTCACAGCGCTCCTGAAATCAGGTCGTATAGTATCTTTTTGGTGCGCTTTTTCACATAGTTAAAGCACTTTTAGGTACCTATATTCGTTTAGATTATAGTACTTTGTGTTTTATTAGTCACTCTTGCCGATTGCAAGGGATTTTTTGATTCCCTTTCTTGGCATTTATTTTTCTCTTTCACGGTCAGCCCCACGTAGATATTTCCGTGTTTGCGGGTGTTTCCGTTTGTCACCGACCCTTCGGGTTCGGCGTTTATTCTTACGGTTTTTAGGCTGTGAAAATTTCTTTAGTGCGTATCTCCCAAATAATTTTACCCTTATTTACTGCATTCAGTTGAAGTATTTCTTAATTTGAAAAAGTATACTTTATTGTCTGTTTTATTGCAGTGGTATGGATTCGGAAGAAGAAGCAGCTAGGTCAAGGAGACCTGCTTCTTCCGAAGAGTCGTCTAGCAAGACGACTCGGCCTTCCAGAACTCCCCCGAGTACTGCGGTACACGGGGGAGGGAGGAGGGCTAAGGGTAAGTTGCCTAGTGGTGTTTCCTTGCAGAGTTTGCCAGTCTCGGAGCTTGCGGCTTCGGGACGGGTGGCGTTAACTGAATCGGGATTGTCAACTCCGAAGCCCGTGGTTTCGGGGTGGGTGGCGTCAGATTCTAGTGGTTTGGATATCTCGAATCCAATCCCCCGGTCGCTGAGACCAGAGGGGGGGGCTGTTGTTTCCCGTACGGTAGCGTTCACTCGCTCTGATCCGTTAGGGGAGACGCGCCCCACTACTGCAGGGCAGCCCACGGGCTTAGTCCATGTTGGTCTGGGTTCTCAAACCCTAGCCCCCGGCAAACGCCATATGGGGGAACGAGTACTTCCTGGGCTGTCTACATTGCCAGCTAATGGGAATGCTCGAGCTAACAATTATGGACGCTCTTCGGAGCAACAGGTGTTTTCACCTGAGTGCGTGACTACTAGTGCTCCCCTATTGCTGCTTTCGAGCGGTCCAATAGCGGGTTCACACGCCTTTAGTAGTCATCGGGCACATACCGAGTCATCTCGGTCTGCCCACGCACTGGGAGCTTTTAGCTCCCAACCCAAGGCTACTGCATCTTCTTGCTTAGCCAATATGGGTGATTTGGGCGATTCTCTAGGCTTACGCCATGAGCGCTCCAATCCCTTTATGGGAAGTGAACGCCCCTCCGCGGAGGGATCGGTTTGTGTTTCCGAAGAGGCTTCGGGGACCCGAACGAATCCGATTAAGCGTTCTAAGAAAAGGGTTTCGGCTACGACTTTTGTCGAGCCAGCCAAGAAAAAGGCCAAGAAGAAGGCAAAAAGTGGCAAGGCTTTGCCGGCCTCTTGCCCGTCTGACCTGGCTAACCCAGCTAGCTCCTCTCAAGCTGACATGTTCAGTATGATGCGGGCTTTTGCTCAGAATCAGGGTTGGTCCTTTGTACCGGCTACTTCAACCCTGACTTCTGTCCCTATTCAGGGATCTCGCCTTGAGTCTAATCAGCCTTTTGTGATTGATTCCTCTTTGTCTGAGTCAGATTCGCATGTGCCTCCTATTCCCGCGGCCCTTGGGGCTCCGCCGGGCGAGGAGACTTTTGTTGAACCATGCGGGGCTCTGCCTGCGGAGGCCTTTGTTAGTGCTCCTTTGTCTCATTCCACTCGGGTGGAACCAGATTCGGATGTGGCTTCTCAAGCTTCGGTTCCCGAATCGCTTGGGCAGGCGGAGTCTCAATCGCTTGCTCTTCGCGGGGTAGAAGCGATTGCTTTGTTGTCCAAATATCTCCCTGAATTTCAGTCAACCCGCGCGCAGGGTTCGACTTCGCGTTGGAAATTTAAGCAGCAGGATTCCTCTGAGGGTATCGCTCTTGAGGAGGTTTTCAAGATGGAGTATGACCGCATTGAGGCCGCGCTGTTGATTAAGCGCTCTAATGCGGTCAAGGGTAAGGCCTTTGCCTTTTGTTCTCAGGACCAAGACAGCTTTTTTAAGGCTAAGACTCTGTCTCCTGAGATTTTGGAGGTTGGTCGTCGCTTACGGGCGACTAATCCGCTTACCTCCGCCGCTTTCAAGGCGGAGGATAAGATCTGGTCTAATATTGAAAACCAGGTTAGGTCGGGGATGCGTTTGTTGGCGTTTCAAGGGTTTCTCTCCGACCTTAGGTCTAGGGCGGAGGAGTTGAATGTTACCGATGGTGACAAGCTGATTATTGACGACCTGTTGCATACTCTTTTTTGTCTGCAGTGGTCGCAGCTTTCCACCGCAGCTGCTTCGGCTACGTTCCGTCGCAGGACCTCGGCTCTCTCGGCACTGGGTGTTAGAGAGTCGGGCATTGCTCAACTTCTCCGAGATGTTCCGTCTCGGGGTCCTTCGCTTTTTGGTGGTAAATTCGCTACGGTTTTTCAGAGAGAGATCGATGCGCGTAAGCAGATCTCGGATATGACTAAGCAGTTTCACACTAGCTCTAAGCCAACGCGGGCCCCTGTTCAGCGTAGACCTGCTGGTCCCGTTTCGGGTCAGCGCAGTCGCGTGTCTAGGGTCCCGCCTCCTGAGCCACAGCCAGCTCCTTCTCGTGGGAGAGGGAGTCGTGGCAGGGGCATTTCGAGAGGTACTCGTGGTAAGGCGATGGCTTCGCAGAAGGCCAAGCCTGGGTTTTGATGTTTTTCCCCGAGCGCTTGTTCAACCGAATGTGGTAGGTGGCCGTCTTCACGCGTTTCTCCCCGCTTGGGAGGCCATCTCCGGGGACGCGTTTGTTCTCTCCGTCGTGCGAGACGGATTCTTCATAGATCTTTGCGCTTCGCTCCCCGGAGGGGCTATAAGAATTCGGTCACCTCCCATGTCTGCCCTGTCTCGATCTCATGCTTCAAGGGAGATCGAGTCTCTTCTGGAAAAGAGGGCTATAGAAAGGGTAAGAGACAGGCCGTCTCTTTCCCTTTCTCCAATATTTGTTATTCCCAAGCGCTCGGGAAAACTTCGTTTGATACTGAACCTAAAAAGGATAAACAAATTTATTCCTCCGGTTCATTTTCGGATGGAGACTCTTGCCTCCATTCTTCCGTTGATCAAAAGGGAAGACTACGCGGTCTCGAAAGATCTCAAGGACGCGTACTTTCACATTCCCATTCATCGCGCATCTCGCGATCTTCTGGGGTTCTCCTTCCTCTCGGAGACTTATCGTTTTCGGGCTCTTCCCTTCGGGCTGTGCCCGGCCCCTCGGGTTTTTACTCAAGTTGTAGCGGTGCTAGCGGCCTTTCTGAGGCGTCGCGGCCTGCGGTTGTTTTGTTACCTGGACGATTGGCTTCTCCTTGCGGAGTCGCGCGATCGTTTGTTGGACGAGACTCGTTTGCTCGTCTCTCTTACTCAAGACTTAGGTTTCCTAATAAATTGGGAAAAGTCAGAGTTAGTCCCCACTCGCAGCCCAGTTTTTCTGGGGGCGGTGTTAGACATAAGGAATCAGTTAGCTCGGCCCAGTCGAGACAGGATTCTCACCATTGTCTCTGCGGCTCGCAAGCTCTTGCTGGCCAGAAGAGTCTCGGCCAGACAGTGGCTTCAGTTTCTAGGTTATCTAGCCAGTCTAGTCGATGTTTTAGAGGACTGCCGGCTCCTCATGAGACCCTTTCAGAGACATCTCCTCAGGTTCTTCAAGCCGGGAAAAGACTCTCTTTTGGTCTGGATTCCAGTACCAGTAAAGATCAAGTCTCTTCTCGCTTGTTGGACGAGCGAGGTGTTTCTCGCGCGAGGCAGGTCCTTCTCTGCCCCTCTTCGATATCGGTTTCGACGGACGCCTCTCGGTTGGGGTGGGGAGGACACTGCAACGGCAGCACGGTTGCGGGGGATTGGTCTCATCTTGGGACTCTTCCTCATATCAATGTCCTGGAGTTTATGGCAGTTCTGTTGACCTTGCTCCATTTCAGAAGTCGACTTCTCAGTCGTTCGGTTCTGATTCTCACGGACAATGTTACTGTGGCGGCATATATCAATCGGCAGGGAGGCACTCGTTCGGTTGCCCTGAATGCCCTAGCAGCTCAGCTGTGGAGGTGGTGTCGTCGCATGGCAATCACACCCGTGGCCTCTTTCATCCCCGGTCGGGAAAACCTCATTGCGGATTTTCTGTCCCGGGGCAGGTATCTTCCATCGGAATGGATGCTCCATCCGGAGGTATTTTGCCGCATTCGCAGTTGCCTAGGTCCACTGGAAGTGGATCTATTTGCGTCGGTGCTAAATCACCAGCTGCCGAAGTATTGCTCCCGTGTTCGCGATCAGGGAGCATGGGCTCTCGATGCTTTCTCCCTCAGCTGGGAGAACCTTCAGGGATTCGCCTTTCCTCCCTTCCAACTGATTCCGCGTGTCTTGCGGAAAATCAGGGAAGATCGGGCGAGGGTGCTTGTAATAGCTCCCTTTTGGCCCAGGAGGAATTGGTTTCCGGAACTTATGAGCCTTCTAAGGGCTCAACCGTTAGTTCTCCCGTTAAGAGCGGATCTGGTGTTACAGCCCCTATCGGGGATTCTTCACCACAATCCGGAGTCTCTTCATGTGACTGCTTGGCCCCTGTCAGGGAATCTGCAAGACAGTCGGGTCTCTCTGATAGAGCCGCGGACTTTTTAACGTCCAGTCGTAGGGTTTCTACTAGGGAAATTTACAATTCCCGTCTCTCGGTCTTTTTCCTTTGGTGCAAAGAGAGAAATCAAACCCCTTCTAAGGCTCCTATTGGTTCAATTGCGGATTTCTTAATCTCGTTATTTGACAAAGGGAGATCTATTTCTACTATCCGAGGCTACCGTTCGGCGATCGGGGCCATTCATTCGGGTTTTTCGGATGGTTCGGGGATTTCCAATTCCCCGCTACTAAGTGGTTTGATTCGTTCGTTCTTTCTGAAACGACCTTCGTTTTCTAAGTTAGTGCCGTCTTGGAGTCTGCCTAAGGTCCTGGAGGCCTTGGCGAAACCTCCTTTTGAACCGTTAGGTGAAGCTTCGCTTCATCATCTTATGGTTAAGACGCTCTTTTTGGTAGCTATTGCCTCTGGGCAGAGGCGCAGTACTCTTCATGCTCTCTGTCTTACTCCTGGTCATGTTCGCTGGGAGAGAAAAGGTGTTAGGTTGATTCCTAGGGCTTCTTTCGTTGCCAAGAATCAGACAGCTACCTCCGGTCCTGTTGAGATTTTTCTTTGTCCGCTTTCTGACTTTTCTTCGGTGCGTGAGGACAAAGTTTGGTGTCCTGTTAGGGCTCTCAAATGGTATATTGATAAGACTAAGTCTTATCGTAAGGATGATCAGTTGTTCCTGATCACTAGAGAGCCTTTTTCTCCTGCCTCTCTTGATTCCATTTCTAGATGGATCGTTGAAGCTATTAGGGCCGCTGGCACAGAGGCTCTTTTATCCGACAGTAAGCCTCGTGCTCATGATACTCGTAGTGTCAGCACTTCTTGGGCTCTGTTTCAAGGTGTGGCGCTTGTTGATATTTTGAAGGCTGCTTATTGGCGTTCGCCCAATTCCTTCATTTCTTGCTACCTTAGGGATATTCCCGCAGGTGAAGCTTTGTTTGCGTCAGCCACCTTGAAGGCCGCTGTGTCTTCTTTGTAGTCTTTGGTGTAATCCTATTTCCTTCCGCTCGAAACATGCCTCCCGGTCTTTGAGTTGGCGCTGGTCTGGCATAATAGGTAGGTATATATGATTTATTGCAGTAAATTTGTAAAATCAGCACTGATTTTCTTATTTACTATATAAATCTATATACCTACCTATGACCCTCCCTCCTTCCCCGCTCCTTGCAAGCAACATGTTTCTTCTTGGGGTTGCTCGCAAAAGAGGAAGATGGCCGTAGCGTATTGACGCGCGTGAGTGGCGAAGGGGACAATAGGATTACGGGGGGTGCGCACAATATTGTGACACATGTGTGATAATTCTCGAAGGGGTCCCGTAGTCAAGACTACAGGCATAATAGGTAGGTATATAGATTTATATAGTAAATAAGAAAATCAGTGCTGATTTTTCAATTTTTCAGCAAAGTAATGATACAAATAAGATAATATTACAAATGTTTTTGATGAATAAATATTAAAAATTGGGTCATACAATATCTTAATTTCATTATTTTCTCATACATGAACAGAATCAGGGTCTTCTTTCGATAATTTGTCAGTTATGGTATCCTCTGACAAATTTAGATATGCACATCCCAAAAGCAAAGTCGAGTTTTCTCACTTTTATAAAACATGAGTTGCCATATGGGACACATTTTTTTTCATGTATATTTGTATTATTTGTAGTAATTTGTGCTGCCATTTTCTACATTTAGGAACCATTCAGGCAAAATTAAGCCTCAAGATCTTTTGGGGTAATTGACGATAAATCTGATGGATTGTGATAAAGACTGTTTTTTAGCCGATGAGTATCGATATTGAGTTGTTGTTTATCATGTCTCTGTGAAACGGTTTATCAGGTCCATGACGTTTCTGTAGATTGCGGACAAGAGTTGTGACTGTCATGGAGTTGATTTGATGAACGACCCCCGGTACTTCTAATATTTCAAGTTGAGCCAATGTTATTACTTTGCTTTGGAGCAAATATAAACAAAAAAAGAATTAGTATCCTTAATGGGAGACTGTCTTTCAAACGACAGACTACCTTTTACTACCAAAAATAGTGAAAAAGCATCACAAAAGTCTCTGACAATGGAGACACTCTCCCAAATGCGAAAGGGTCTCCCATATGACTCATGTTCTCTATAAATAACCTGGAATATGTGTTAGTGATATTGACGGTGTGCCTCTACTGCTTAGTGCTAGGTGTTTACAAAGCCAGATAGTGGTAGCGGTCTTGTCAGCCATTGGTTATATTTGTCACTGTTCCGAATTAAATCCATAAATGTGAAGTTTCTTGTTTCTTTTTCCTTTTATTTTTTTCATTTTGTTAAATTCTTGATTTTACCTCCAGGTTCAGTGAAATTCAAACAAAATGTCGGATTCCAAGTACTTCACCACGACAAAGAAGGGGGAGATTTATGAGCTGAAGGCAGATCTGAACAGTGATAGAAAAGAGAAGAAGAAAGAAGCCGTGAAGAAGGTCATTGCAAGCATGACAGTGGGCAAAGATGTCAGGTAAGCGACATCATATTCAGGGATGCCACTTTTCAGACAAAAGTAGGAATTCCTACTTTTTCAACATATTTTTAGCCATAGAAAACCACTTTTTATGTACACAAGGGCCCATTCTAGATGATTTTCATACTTTTTTATCAATTCTAAGTGGCATCCCTGCATATTACAAAGTTGATCAATGCTCAGGTGACACTTTCACCAGGCTTTTTGTCGCAAAGATATAGGCAAGGGCTCAACACTAACAGACGCCCAGGACACCTGGGCACCCAAAATCTTATCCTGGACCCCCAAACATTCTAAATTTATACATAGGACTCATGTATAGAGATTCTAAAAATCTCAGTTTTAACCCCCCCCCCCCCCCAAGAAAAAAGTTTGTGTGCAGCCCTGATATAGGAAAAGGGTAAGGGTCGCAATTTAACGTTTTCGGTATTGCTTTTAGAGTTAGGCCTAGATATAATGTTTGGGTGAAGTTTATGTGTAGCTTTTGGTCCTTTTTTGGTCCTTGTTTGCATTTGAAGATTTGGTTAGTATACGACAGATCAATTGTTGCAGAAGCATGGGTTGTAGAACCATAATCTTCCTTTGGATATAGGATTTGGAGAAATGGTATGAAAAGAAGACAAGTGTGGACTTTGGACAGTAGTCAGATCTCGAATAGACTTTGTAGCATTATCAATTTGTATTTCTCTGCTTTAATATCTTTCAGAGCATTTTCACCAGGCTACAGTATACTATTCTGTGGCCTATTACATGTAGTTCAACTCTTTAACATTACTGATATGCTTTTTGTTTTACAAAGGTCAACTTATGACAGGTTTTTTTACACGCCTGTTATAAAACGGGTAAAACTAGCAGCTATATCTGTCAAGCATGAATCATTGATTCGTGGAAGTCTTCAAATGTGCATTTAAGTAGGCAACTAGATTTTATTACTGTAACTAGAAAGGCCGTCAAAGGCGGCAGACCCACGCCTTAGCGGCGCTACAGAGTAGTTGCGTTATTTCCCTAATCGATTCTTTCCTGTCACTATATTTTATATTTTTCTCCTTTTTTTATCGCAATAAAAACTTCCAGATTTGGCATAATCTACTATTTAATACATGCATGTAAAATATTATGGTTACTTATTATTATTATGTAATTTGGCACAATGATACTGCATGTGAATATATTTGTTTGTGTATTTTAACTTGATTATTGTGAAAAATGTTATTTTGAAAAAGGAAGTAATAAAATATTCTTAAAAACAAAAAAAACTATCCGAACTGAAGTTCCTATAAGCGATCATCACCAAAATCTAATCGATTCTTTCCTGTCACTATCCGAACTGAAGTTTGGGTCAAAACTTCAAGGTCACACAGAATTTGCAGGGGTCAACCGATCATGACCAAAATCTAATCGATACTTTCCTGTCACTATCCGAACTGACATTACTAGAACATCACTGCATTGGACACCAGAAGGAAAGAGAAAGAGAGGACGCCAGAAAATCACTTGGCGACGCACAGTGGAGGATGAGATGAAGACCCTGAAAGAGACCTGGACATCAATCCACAAACTAGCCCAGAACAGACATGATTGGAGAGCTTTTGTTGCTGCCCTACATGCCAGGAGGCATAACGGGCAATTGCTTACTATCCGAACATTCCCTGAAAATTTCCATTCACCCGTTCTCTAGTTATCTTGTACACAAACAAACACACAAACAAACAAACAAACAAACATACGGAGCCCTTTACATAACCCTGCCGATTTCATCGGCGTGGGTAAAATTACAGATTGCTGTCTTCATGTATCTATTGGACATACTAGGGATTTATTCTCTGAAAAAAAAATTGGGGGGGGGGATTTAGTCTGAATTTCACTTTTATTTCTGATAGTTGCAACACATCCATAAATGTGTTTGATAACTCCAGCAATAAGCAAAATTTATTTCAGCTTTGAAAAACAGAATAATTGGTTTGATGAGGCTATCGTATATATGCACCGTACATGTTAAAAGCTAAACTAATTCCATCTGTATCTTCCACTTTCTCTCCCTAGCTCTCTGTTTCCAGATGTAGTGAACTGCATGCAGACAGACAACCTGGAGCTGAAGAAACTGGTCTATCTCTACTTGATGAACTATGCCAAGAGCCAGCCTGATATGGCCATCATGGCTGTCAACACATTTGTCAAGGTATACATGATACCAATACATGGGCCTCTGCTCTACATTGTGTATGGGTGCGTTTTTTATCAGCGACTCGGAGCCAGTACGGTGCCAAGTCTGTTCAAAGCCAGCTACATGTATCGTTAGGTGTCTATCTAAGGTGTCTAGGGTCTAAGGAGTAAATCTAAGGTGTCTAGGGTCAATGAACTGTTCACCTTTTTTTTTATATTGGGTATGCTTGTTTGGGGGGGGGGGAGTGAGGAACATCTCTCACCCAAATTATCCTGTTTCTAAATTTTGTGAGCAAGCATTGACATTGTTATCTTAGTGCCAGTGTAATTCAAAATATACAAAGTGAGGTATATGATGCATAAAATTACAAATTAGTGAATTTTGCTGCCCTCAATTCCCATCACATACACATACAGTGGTATGTACATCACGTCCTCTTTTGGCTAGCTTTAATCTCCTAGATTGTATCTATACATTTGAATGTACTATTCAACATTTTGACATGGTCTTGAAGTACTCACGTTAAATTGATTTGATATTGGCTTATTTTGTTGATACCGTTATTAAAGCACGTTTGAACTTATTTATGGGAAATGCACAATATAAATGTATTGAAATCGTTGTGGTTGATGTGGTTAGAATCATTATCAACGTATTATGATTATTAATTATTATTATAAATGAATATTCATCATTAGGACTGTGAGGACCCCAACCCTTTGATCCGTGCCCTGGCTGTGCGTACCATGGGCTGCATCCGTGTGGACAAGATCACGGAGTACCTCTGCGAACCACTACGCAAGTGCCTCAAGGACGAGGATCCGTACGTACAGAAGACGGCTGCGGTTTGCGTCGCTAAGCTGTACGACATCAACCCACAGCTGGTAGAGGATCAGGGATTCATTGATCTACTGCGAGAACTGCTCACTGCCTCTAATCCTATGGTGAGTAGATTTTGATGACTCTGGTGTCCGAGTTCAAACTTCTGCATCGACATATATCCAGAATCATGTTTTCTTTCTCACGCACATTGAATTTTCAAAACCAATATCAATATTGTTTCTTTGTACAAACATGTATACTTTATACATGACCATTGTTTGGCATAATTATAGAATATTATCACTGAATATTGCCAATGTGCAGGGTTGGCGATAATCTAGGTTCTTTTTATATTCATTAATGAAAACATCCATTTAAAATGTGTAATTTTTTTTAAAGTTTGGGTTTTAATTATGTTTTTTGCCTAGTCTGTTTAGCAGGGGGAGGGGGGGTCATAGCATTTTAGTGAATTACATGGAGGGATATTTTTTGTTGTTGTATTACTTATTAATTTACACATAAAATGGTTTTATTTTGCTGTGGCAGTTTGTTTGGTCCGTTTACCAGGTCATATGTGAACAGAACTTTATTCTTGTTTCATTTTGAAGCAGACACATTGTACTTGTATTTCTTGTAGTCTGGGCAAGAATTTAAAGTTCATTAATTTTTACACTTCCCCTCAAATTGTAGGTTGTTGCCAATGCAGTGGCAGCTCTCTCTGAGATCAATGATGCCTCACCAACAGGGAGCACTCTCTTTGAACTCAACTCTCAAACCATCAACAAGCTCCTTACCGCCCTCAACGAGTGCACCGAGTGAGTAGCAAACTTGGTTGTCATCGCCGTTATGCCCAGCGGTACTTTTTACCCAATTCTCATTTTTTCTAAAATTCCAAGATTTACATTTGAAAGGATACTATTTGCAACTAGGATTTTCTCTGCAAATCATGGGTCAGTTATAGAGCAATGGTCACTTAATTGGGAGGTCCTGGGTTATAAACCAAGTTGATAGCACTAGTAGATGTCTTTTTAGGCATAAATCCCTGGGATAGGACTGTTGGTAGGTCATACAGGTTGTTTATCTACAAAGATATACATCATGCTATCTTAGCAATCAGGTGAAATTTAATGCAAAGAAATCAATGTAAAAAGTTAATATCCTATGTTTGTGAAATTAACCTACTTTATTGTGACTATTTTGTGCAAGTAGGGTCTTTACTCCCTGGCTAATTGCATTTGTAAGAATGGACAAGAGGTTCATAGCATCTGTGAACCAGTCATGCAGTTAGGCCTAACTGGATTAGAAATGATATCCAGTATCAATTTGTTGTAATAATCATTTTGATTGTTTGGTTTAGGTGGGGTCAAATCTTCATCTTGGACTCTCTGGCAAACTTTGGCCCGAAGGATGAGAAAGAAGCTCAGAGCATTTGCGAACGTGTCACCCCTCGCTTGGCTCATGCCAACGCTGCTGTGGTCCTCTCAGCTGTAAAGGTATGTACACGCTAAACAGTTCAGTGATGTACTTCTACAACACATGCT
This sequence comes from Heliocidaris erythrogramma, assembly GCA_025617745.1. NCBI lineage: Eukaryota > Metazoa > Echinodermata > Echinoidea > Camarodonta > Echinometridae > Heliocidaris > Heliocidaris erythrogramma. The sequence goes on from CM046861.1 coordinate 15,273,343, forward strand.
TCAGAAACCATTGCTTCAGTGACAATTGCTCAGCGGTTAATTTCATGTACACTAACCAAATTTCCAAGTGTCCATGTTTCATACAATCAAATATATTCCTTCTATCTAATAAAGCAGTCAGGTGAAAATAAGCGTCACCATTAGTTAAATTGTACAACATACCTGCATGTTTTAGAGGCCCGTTTGATTTATCGCTTTTGTTAAGTTTGTCTTATATGGCTAAAAGTGAAAGTGCAAGGTAATTTTTACCTTATAAATCGATCAACCTGATGTAAAATGTGTGAAAAAGACAAGGACTTGGGAGGAAAAAATAAGTACAATCGAGAATAACAAACAATGTGATACGTTATTTAGGGAGTTGACAAAAACTGATCTTTTTGCAATTGTCATATCGTGGCACATGTACAATGTGCGGTAATGGTATTGCACAAATCTCTATTAAAATTGTTGATATATGTCACATGGCTCTAATGAGAATGTCTTTTTCACCCCTTGTTACAGGTTCTGATGAAGTTCATGGAAATGATGCCACCCACTGGGGAATACGTCACCACCCTGACCAAGAAGCTTGCCCCTCCCCTCGTCACTCTGCTCTCTGCCGAACCTGAGGTGCAGTATGTTGCTCTTCGTAACATCAACCTCATCGTCCAGAAAAGGTAATGAATCCAGCATGTTGTCTCCTGAGAGCCACTGGGCCCCGTGTCGTGAAACTTGTTTTCACTGAAAATTGACAATAACTGTTATAAGCTACTGAAATCCTTGCAACTGATTGGGTGAGAGCAAATTTGTCAGTAAAAATCACTGACAAGACACTTGATGAAACGCCCCCTGAAGGGCATTAACTCCTATACTCTGTGGGCGAGCAGCCAATATTTCTTGCCCAATTTCGTGTATTTGCTCTACTGTCTTGTAAACTGTATATTGTGAAAAATAAAAACGGTCATTCAATAAAATGGGGTGGGTGCCTGGTTGCGGAAAAAAAGAGAACTCTAATTAGCTGCCGCAAGTAATCGGACGCTGCCCTATCAGTGGTGTTATTGTGGTCAGTAGCTCATTACAGCCTTGTAAGCTAGCTGGTAACTAAGGCTAGCATCTCATTGTCAGCTAATTAAAAACTTTTTATCTTTTCCCACACGCTATGGTCCTCTCTATCTCCTGTTTATTTGATTTTGGCTGTCGGTTCATTCTTGCAAACAGCTTCAGTGTGGCTGTATTTAACCCCTTCTTTGGTGCGGGTGTCAAGTCCTGCCCTAGAATTGGAGTGTTGAAGAATGTGTTTGTACTTAGGTCTACATTTTTCTTCCTGAATTAAAAACTGTTTCCCGTTTGATAAAATTTGTATCCATGGAAGATATTTTGTGACCACTCAGTCAATGAAAGAAAGCATTTCCAGTCAAAATTTCAGCCTTGAAGGTTCATTTATGACAATTGTCCACAAACGTGGTGGCCCAGAAAGGGTTAAACCTATTCTTTGATTTTGTAGAACTAAAGCACTTTGCGTTTACTCCTATCTGTCTCTTCCACCACCAGGCCTGACATTCTGAAGCATGAGATGAAAGTGTTCTTTGTGAAGTACAATGACCCCATCTACGTTAAGCTGGAGAAGCTGGACATCATGATCCGTCTTGCCTCAAAGGGAAACATTGCACAGGTTCTGGCTGAACTCAAGGAGTACGCCACTGAAGTCGACGTGGACTTTGTCCGCAAGTCTGTCCGTGCCATCGGGCGTTGCGCCATCAAAGTGGCGGTATGTACTTAACAGCCAATTTTGATTACTGATGATGAAGGTTTATTTCAAGAGAATGTTTTTAACAATCAGTTTATAAGTAGGTTCTGGTTCTGGTAAACAAAATAATGAAAATTTGATGAAAATCGTGTACCCTGAAAATCGCTAATTTGAATACATACACATGGGACAACATAGCAGGTAGACAGCTTATGTTGCCTGGATGTGCTTTTTATGGAAAGCTTTATTTATATTTTGCTAATTACTCAGCAATTACATTTATTCTGCAAGATTGCTATTTATGTTATTTATTTACACATACAAATGTTTGGTGATGTATGTATCATGTTCTTTAGAATTTATTTTTAACTGTTACTAGAACTCAAGATTATCTTTGAACTCACTGGGAATTTATGTTTTTCTCTTTAATTTTATGTTCGTCCAGGACTCTGCTGAGCGGTGTGTAAGTACGCTGCTTGACCTCATCCAGACTAAGGTCAACTATGTCGTCCAGGAGGCCATAGTAGTCATCAAGGACATCTTCCGCAAGTACCCAAACAAGTATGAAAGTATCATCGCTACTCTCTGTGAGAACCTGGACTCTCTCGATGAACCTGAAGCAAGGTATGTAGCAGCAGAATTCACGGCATGGTCAAAAATGATTGAAATAAGGCCCCTGGCAAATATCTCAAGGGTGGCTTAGGAGGACAAAAGTAATTTTGCAGGTTGTAAATAGGCAATGACATATTTATATTACCTTTGTTGGTGCCCTAGTTGAGGGGAATTCGCCCTTGGTATCTTTTTTTTTCCCTGAAATCTACCATGCTTGGTACATGTATTAGCACCAAAGTTGTAGAGTGGCAAGGACCCTGTTTTGGAGAAAAGAGGCTGATTGGACATCATATTTCTTCCTATGTTGAATGTTTTTCTATTTTCTTTGAGTAAATGTTATAGAGAATGAGAAGTATCTTGTACTGTGGAGAAAGCAAGCAGATATTTCCTTGCCTTCTGGAGGTCATTTAAGGTTACTGAAAATGGCTTCTTTTTCTATATACAGTGTATTGCCATATCAGCAATATTACAGCCGACGGTAATCAAGCAGCCAAAAATTTGATTTTGTACAGCCCTAGTCAATATTTGTTCACTTTCCCATTTCTATTCAGAGCCTCCATGATCTGGATCCTGGGTGAGTATGCCGAGCGTATCGACAATGCCGAGGAGCTCCTGGAGAGCTTTGTGGAAGGATTCCATGATGAGAACACCCAAGTACAGCTCCAGCTACTCACCTCAATCGTCAAGCTCTTCTTGAAGAGGCCTCAGGATACCCAGGAACTGGTCCAGAGTGTGCTGAGTCTGGCTACACAGGTTGGTCCTAGTCCCAATTCATTTGATGTGTTTAGTTCCAAGCGGTTACAAGGTATTGATGAATTGTCATTCATGTTCATTTAATACTGATTTGAAACAGTGTAATCAATTTGCACGTATGTCTTTATGCAGAGAGCATTTAAAAGTGATTTAAGCCTTTTAAGCCCATAGAGGCATAACATGAAGGGTTCCTGGTAATATTAAGAAACAGGGGAGGAGAAAGAGAGTATATGTAATGAGCACATTTTATTCCAATAAATGAATTTATATATTTACTCTGAAATTTTTCAACATGCTTCTAAACATGATCTTGTTAGAGCTCCCAAAATATGCCAGGTAATTTTTAGCAACGTATCTTTTGATATTCTGAAAAAAATTCCTTGAAAGTTGTTTTTTATTTTGGCCTCGGCATATGTGAAACATACTAATTGTCAAATACTCTATTATGAAGACTTAACCTGTTGAGTACTAAGTCTGTGGAATATGTGTGCTATTCTAAAATGAAACACGTTCAATGGGTTTTTCAGGACAGGGATTATATCATGATTAAATTGATCACATTTTGTCCTTCAAATTGGCAATAATAATTTTTATGCCTCCGCCCACTGTAGGTGGTGCCGGAGGCATTATGTTTTCGGGTCGTCCGTCCGTCCGTCCGTCCGTCCGTCCGTCCCCTTTTCGTTCTCGCGATAACTTAAAAACCGTTCGGCGGATCAGCTTGTAACTTGGCTCATCATGTGTGCATATGGGAGGGACGATGAACTGATGAGATTTTGGGGTCTCAAGGTCAACGGTCAAAGGTCATAGAGGTCATTATATACGTAAAAATGGTTCTTTCTCGCAATAACTGAAGAACTGTTTGACAGATTAGCTTCTAACCTGGCCCATGTTTGCATATGGGAGGGACGATGAACTGGTTAGATTTTGGGGTCTCAAAGGTCAAAGTTCAAAGGTCATAGAGGTCATTATAGGCCTACCTATTTTAGAAATTTCAAGGGGACAGTGGTCTATTTGCTATAAAATATCTATTTCCTTGGTGTATTTGATGATTGTAAGTCATCAATGGTAAGTTTTTTATTTGTACTGGATGGAAATGAAATGAAATAATTTTTCTGTCTCCTGTGCTTTTTTTAAGTGAAAAGATTTGTAATTTTGTTGGACCAATCCTTTTTAGAGTGTACATGTATGCCATACATTTCCAATCTGGTAATGGCAGAGGCATAAATTCCGACCGCGCGCGGTCGAATATTCATCTAGTTTTCCTTTAGTTTTAATAATAATTTGTCTAATAAGTTGTAATGCCTTTAAAAACAATACACATGGTTAGAAATTTTGTTGAAAAGTTGAAAAAATTGCCAACTTTGATTTGAAAAAAAAAATGATTTTGAATCTCTCAATGTGTTGCCAGTTTGAGGATTTTAAAGCTTATTCTTGTTTTAAAAACTTGTGGCATCAAACGCAATATGGTCATGCAACAAAAATGGACATAGTGTGTGCAAAATTTTTTTGCTCTTTCTACTCATGCATGTGATATATTTTTTAGAGCTTTGAATCAAAAGTTATTGAGCCAAACCACAAAATGTGGTCAATTGTCTCAAAAGGGTTAAAACCACTTGCTGTTTCTTCCAGGAATGTGATAATCCTGACCTGCGTGACCGCGGTTACATCTACTGGCGTCTGCTGTCCACCGACCCAGCCGCAGCCAAGGACGTCGTGCTGGCCGAGAAGCCCCTCATCTCGGAGGAGACCGATCTCATCGAACCTACTCTCCTGGACGAGCTCATCTGCTACATCGGCAGTCTGGCCTCGGTCTACCACAAGCCACCCAGCGCCTTCGTGGAAGGCCGTACTGCCACCAGGCGATTCCTGCCAACTCGTGCTCCAGGGTAAGTGTAGTATGTACAGTCAAATAGCTAAATTACTCAGGCTGTTATAGGGAATCAAGTAAATCAGTTTTATCTGAAGATACCCCCACCACGCATTAGTACAATGTATTGGGATACTAAGGGCTAGGGTTGGGTCAGGGTCAGGGTTTGGGTTTGGGTCAGGGTTTGGGTTTGGGTTTGGGTTTGGGTTTGGGTCAGGGTTTGGGTTTGGGTTAGGGTTAGGGTTACTTGTGTGATGAGGTAGTCTGCACTCTGCAGTTTTCCCAGTCTTTTTATGAGTAGGTGGGCCTTATGTACAGGTCACAAATAGAAGTTGGTTGCTATAAATACATCTACATTTATGTAATCACAAGTAATCAAGCTTTATTTAGCCCAAGTATTTTGACTGTCTTGATTTTCCAACCTGCAGAAGCTCCGGCTCCACCTCACCCGAGACGGAGCAGGCACCAAGCTCTGTACCCGAGACCACGGTCATACCCCAGCAGCAGCAGCACTCCGGTGGTGACCTCATCGGAGATCTCCTCAGCATCGACCTTGGGGACAGCGGTATGATACAGCAGCCAGGCATGGGTATGGGCATGAGCATGGGAATGAATATGGGTGGCATGGGTGGCGCCCCTCAGCCGGAGAACACCGGTGCTGTGGACCTCCTTGGAGATAACATGGAGAGCTTGGTAAGACATCCTTGATTTTATGTGATTACTATGACCCTCTGGGTTCCCAGCTATCCTGGAAATCAGGGAAAACCTTAGAAATTTGTTTCCTTTTTTTTCCCCCAGTCAGGGAAAAGTAATTGAATTTCATAAATATCACTCAAAGCAGGAACTATCAAGGAATTTTAATGGCCCAAAAAAGAAAGCAGTTTTAGCCTGTTATAGTTTGTCTTGTGTCCAACAGCATATCCATTAGGTGATTGGCAAATGGAACCAACAGGAGACTGCCACAGTTGATTTATGACCCACATACAATGTGTATGGAACATTATACTCCAAACATTGTGGCACTCTGGGGTTTCAGTCCACAGCAAATAAGGAGTTAATGATCCTGGAATTTTGAAAAATCAGGGAAAAATCAGGGAATTTTCTTTCATGAAAATGATGGACACCCTGCTTTTCTTATCTTTCCCTAATCTTTTATATCTTCTCTCTTTTCAATGTCTCTCTATCTGTATCTCTTTCTCTCTTTAATTCATACATGCCCCCACCTCACTTTCTGTCATTGATCATGTCTTTCATCTCTCCCCCTACCACAGATTCTTGGTACCTCTACCCCTACAGCAGCAGCAGGTGCACCTCCCCCAGGACCCGGGGGTGCTAACATGGCTGCTCTTGGGGATATCTTTGGTCTGGCAGGAGGAGCATCAGAGGTCTACACCCCTCCCAAGCAGGTAAGTCATGCATGGTCAGGAGCTGAGGGCTATGTGTATGTGCCCCTGATCCTCGTCCCCCATCCCCCCTTCAGAAAATTGTCCTGTATTCGTCAAAGTGCCCCTAGAAAACAAAAACAAGATTTTTTTTTTCTTACTGCTTGTCTAGACGTCTTAAAACTTATTTTGGTATTCTTCTAATCCAGTTAAACCCGACACTCCGTCTAAAGTCATATTTAACAAGATGAAAACTTAGACTTGGGTCTACCTGCCTTTGTTAAAACTCAACTTTAGACCAAGTGTGAGGTTTAAATTTTAGCAGAATACGGGCTTTATTTAGGATGGATATTTTGTTGCAACCCTCAAAATGTGGAATAATACCATGAAGGTGTTGCGAGTGTCATAAGTATGAATGAGCAACTCATCTGAACTGATTTGACTGCCTGACGTTTAAGGCTGTCCTGGATAGATAACTTCCCTCCTAGAACAGTGCAGTCTTTGTCCTGGCTAGCGCTCATCTAGCGTCACTCTCCAGGTACCCAAAACATATCTTAAGGGATATGAAAGCCGAGCCCTTTCCTCCATTGTTCCTCGCTTGGGGCACTCACTCCCTTTTCTTCAATAAAGTGACAATTAGGAACGCATCAAATCTTGCCTCAAAGCTTAACCTTTATCAAAAATACTGACTTTATTGGAGGATTCTGTCTTTTAATGTTTTTGGAACAGAATATGGCCCCTATATACATTCTGTAAAATCATTATCACTGTTTCTCTGTTGTTCTCATAGGTATGGTTGCCAGCCAGCAAAGGCAAAGGTTTGGAGATCCTGGGTACCTTCAACAGAAAGCAAGGCAGACCTCAGATGAGCATGACATTCCATAATAAAGCCATGCAACCCATGACAGGCTTTGCTGTCCAATTCAACAAAAATAGGTGAGTAGTTTGTGAGCTTATATGTTCCATGTGTGACAATATATGAATAATCCTTGGATCTGTATTTAGTCAAATGAAAATTATATTCCTTCATTTATGTGTCACATTATAACCATACTTCAAAATCTGTCTTTGTCATTCAGAGATGTTTTCATTGTAAAAAGAGAATGCAATATGCAATTTTACAGTTTTACTTATAGGCTTTGGACATTTTTCGATTGAACCATTTTAAATATACAATTGATAAATAACTTGAAGGAAAAAAAAAGCTTTCAGCATTTCTATGAAATTTAGTTTATATGATATTTGGATCACAAATCTAATCTAATAGATATTGAGAATATCTTAAAATACATTCTGGTATGGACATCACTTTCCAAACTAAGTGTCACAACCCAGCATACTTTTTTTTTTAATCATAAAAAAAATGAAAGTACAACAACATTGATTAAAATAAGATAGTTTTATGAAAGAAAGAGAATTGATGCCTAAGTAATATAAGTAATATCCCCATTTGAAATTATTTGAATGCATAATATTTTCTTTTCTATAGCTTTGGACTGTCCCCCTTGACAGCCCTCACCATCCCAAGTCCACTGAGTCCTAACCAGTCCATTGATACCAGCCTACCCCTGAACACCAGCGGAGCCATCCAGCGAATGAACCCTCTCATGAACCTCCAGGTGGCTGTCAAGAACTGCATCGATGTCTTCTACTTCAGCGCCACCGTCCCTATCAACGTCCTCTTTGTCGAGGATGGACAGATGGGTAAGCTACAAGTCTATCATATATCTTCTATTGCCCTTCTGGCTCTCAACCGATGATATATAGGCTGCCTTAGGGAGACAAAAAATGTGGTCTTTATAGACAGGTGATGTTTATGGACAGCTCATTTTTATACAGGTTTCAATGAGAAACAGTGTTCAATGGAAACTTTAAGTACACTTTTTTAATAGACAGGTGATCTTTATGTAGAGGTGCTTGAATACAGATTGTAATTAGACACACTGTAGGGGATGAAAAATGTGATCTTTATGGACAGATGGTCTTTCTATACAGGTGGTCGCTTAAGCAGGTTTCACTGCATTGTAGAGGAAGTGTTGAAAAATGTAGTGATTTTGGAGCGTCTTGAGCACACGTTGTGGGGTAGATACGAGTGCTATACAAGATCAGGGCCCTTTCCATAAAGCTTGTTATTAACTAACAACTGCTTCATTTCTCTGACAAATTTGCTCGCAGCCAATCAGATGCAACGATTGCATTAGCTTATAACAATTATCGTAACTTGTAATTGATAACAAGTTTGATGAAACAGGGCCCAGAAGCCAGTGATCTTATGAAAGAGATGTTAGTTCTCAGGCAAAACTGCAGGCCCAATCAATGTATTGTTAAGCCATACTTCAGGCTTTTTCTTGGTACAAACTAAATAATTGTAAGATGTTTTTCAGGCCCACTCATTAAATCTAACCGGTAACCCTGTTATTATTGTTAGATTATTGAAGATTTACGCGTATTCCGTCATGGAAATTAGACCTATCTGGATTGTTTGTTCCTACAGATCGCAAGGTGTTCCTAGCCACATGGAAGGACATCCCTCCAACCAATGAAGTTCAGTCTCAAATCACTAACTCCAATATGACATCAGGTGAGAAATCTTCAGATCCAATGTCTTCTCCCATAGATGGGAAGCTGGGGCAGCCCTCCAAATACAGTCATGAGGGTGGCAGGTTCTCTTGGGGAAAATCACATTATCTGCTGATCACTTCTGATAATGAGTGTAACAAATATCAGGAATGCTATTTGGTACGCATAGAGAAATTCTAAAATGTATGGCACATAATAACTGCTACAAGATGATCTTTAATGCTTGAATCCTGTCCCCTTCTGAATATAAATATTCAGTAACGTACCCATTGAGAAAGACCTATTACAGGAACATTTTTGTAATAATTTTGGCGTAAATATCCGGAATTAAATGATAAGGGATATTAATACTTATCTTTAACCAGTTTGGTAATCACCATTATCTGTATGTGTGCACTATTGTGTGCGCTCTGGCGGTCACTTTTCTCAACGGATTTTGTTCAAATTTTGCATGAAGGTGTCTCTTGGTGTAATCTAAAAATCTGTAGTTTTTGGTGATGCTGCCACCAGTGTCCCATCTTTTATAGGGTCAAATGTCATACTTCAGGGGATGGCGTGAATGCACTCTGCAGGCCACATTTCTTGATGGATTTCTTTCAAATTTTGTATGGAGATGTATCTTGGTATAATCTACACATCTTTACTTTTGGTGATGCTGCCCTCATTGTTCCGTCCTTCATAGGGTCAAAGGTCATTTGTCCATTTTGTGCACTCTTATTTCTGCATTTCTTGACAGGTTTCGTCCCAATTTTGCATGAAGGTGTCTCTTAGTGTAATCTAAAACCTATAGTTTTTGGTGATGCTGCCACCAGTGTCCCGTCTTTTATAGGGTCAAAGGTCATACTTCAGGGGATGGCGTGAGTGCACTCTGCAGGCCACATTTCTTGATGGATTTCTTTCAAATTTTCCATGGAGATGTAACTAGGCATAATCTACACATCTTTAGTGTTTGCTGATGCTGCCTCCAGTGTTCCACTTTTTATAGGGTCAAATGTCATATTTTGGTTGCATGCATTCTGGAGGACACATTTGTTGACTGATTTCTTTCAGATTTTCTATAGAGATGCTATATACTCTAATCTACACACATTGTAGATTAGGGGAGGTTCTTTGTCCCTCCTTTGAATTGCTGCCATTTGCCTCGGGATACATTCGCATCTCGCGGCAATGGACTTTTCTAGTTTAAAATTATTCTTATTCATGAACGGCACAATGTACTACATGAGAAATGGACTCTAAGTTATATGTGATTTTGCTCTTTCTGCTCATGTATAATATGTAATTCATAGCAGTCTGGTAAAAAATAATGCAATATAATGTCACTAAAAAGTGCCATTAAATTTGCTATTGGTTAATTAGTGACAACAAGATAACTATGAATTATTCTTGTGACATGTAGAGTTCTCATCAATTGGCCATGTGCATTTCTTGGTTCCTTTACAGACCAAGCCACCAACAGACTACATCAGAACAACATCTTCACGGTAGCCAAGCGGACAGTGGACGGTCAAGACATGCTCTACCAATCTCTCAAGCTGACCAATGGCATCTGGGTCCTCTCTGAGCTGAAGATGGTTCCAGGCAACCCCATAATCCAAGTAAGCTTTCCAATCATTTTGTCAGATTTCTTTGAATTTAGACAACAGATAGCAGGATAATTATACTTACGCCGACATTATGATGTGTATCATTTGGTTTATAAAATGTAGGAGTGGATCCTTGTCGTTTGATAAATCACCCTCATCTCAAGCAGAATCATAACCATTTGAGTTCTGTACAACGCGAAATATACTTAAAGGGATTCAGCAACTTTGTGGAGTCTTGATTTAATAAATTATTGAATTTTGATATCTGTCTTGTGTAATGATGTTCAGAAGGAAAAATAATAAAAATAAAATCAAATATATAATGATATTGTGTCATAAATAAATTTATTCAATTTGTCTCCAACGGCCCACAAGGGGGTGACACACGCTACTGCTGTGTGATAGGTTGCCCGGGTGCTGTGAAAAAAATCACAGGCGGAACCGGGCGGGATTCGAATCCCGCCCGGTTCCGCCTGTGATTTTTTTCACAGCACCCGGGCAACCTATCACACAGCAGTAGCGTGTGTCACCCCCTTGTGGGCCGTTGGAGACAAATTGAATAAATTTATTTATGACATTATATCACCCGACGGATTAATTCAATACCTTTGACTTGATAGTCCCCATATTGGGATAGTTTGAACCTGATCACTCAGGGCACTCCGGTGGTCTAGTGGTTATGACACTGGTCTAGTAATCCAGAGGTCGCGGGTTCGAATCCCGCCCGGTTCCGCCTGTGATTTTTTTCACAGCACCCGGGCAACCTATCACACAGCAGTAGCGTGTGTCACCCCCTTGTGGGCCGTTGGAGACAAATTGAATAAATTTATTTATGACATTATAATGATATTATTAAGATATCTATGACTGAATACTCCCATTTACGAAAGCGTATGGCCATATGCTTTAGTCTAACACCGAGTCTATGGGGGAAAATGAGTCTGGCATTTCCGGTCACTTACATATGTTTTAATACTTTTGTGAAGATATGATTTTGAAGTGCTTTTTTTCCCCCTGGGTTTAATTTATACACCATATTACATGCACTGATAGCATGTAAGGCCAGGCAGCTCATATTTTATCAAGCCTCTACAAAGACTCCATTTACAGTGCAGGGCCGGGCCAAGGCCCGGCCGTAATTGCGGTACTCAGCCCCTCAAGTTTGTGCGTTTACAGTAGCGGTCTCGGGCCGGCCTAAATTATAACCTGTTGTAGTGGCGCTCTGCATGTAAACAAACATTTATTTTGGTGGGCGCGCGCGCGGTTAAACGTAACAGTGTGGCGTGGGTTATTTGTACCGATGAACAATGAAATTTGAATTAAAAACATTAGTATCTCAACTTTTATTTATACGGACAAACTTTGGAAATCTCAGCAGAAAAGACAACGAATCAACATCGAAGATAGTCGGCCTTACAACCGCAGGATCATGACATCATATCGCATTTGGTACCGCATTTGGGTCCCTGTGCATTACAGTGAAAGAAAGCCAGGCCGAGGCCGGGCTGAGACTACCTCCAGAGCTGGTCCAAATGCAAGGCCCCTTTTGGTACCGCATTTGGCCTTTTGAGCGTTTACAGTGAAGTTTAGGCCGGCCTAACTTTCACTGTAAACGGGGTCAAATTACCAAATCAAGCAACGGCAAGTCTGAGTGCGCGCATTGTAAATCCCATGAAGCAAGAATGTGCGGTGATGTACGCTTGTTAATGCGCCCGGTATTACATAAAGTGACTTGTGACCAGTCATTGTACTAATGACCGGTCAGCAGCAAAGTTTGGGGTTAGGCAAAATGAATGCCTGGTCAATTGTAGGCTATAAACCAATCATACGATTTGGATCTACTTCACCATTTTACAATTGCAACTAAATCATCTTGCATCCTTCTCCATTGCAGCTGTCCATCAAGACGCGAGCCATGGATGTGGTACAGGACGTCCAGCAAGCTTACACAGATATCGTGCAGAACTAGACCTTCGAATCCAAGCTCCTGTCATGTCTCCTATCACCTCTCCTATCAGTTGTTTGTTCAGTGTTATACTGAAGTACTGATCATTTCGTAGCATTTCATTTAAATCGTATTGAAAGGTTGTGGTATTACTGTGAGCAAATACCCTTTTTATTCAGGCTTGTGGTACACAGCAAAATTTCAGTGTTAAATGTTTTGTTTGCCTGCATGTACAGTATATGTCCAGTGGCTAAGTGGCAGTTCTGTGGCAGCCAAAGGTCAGTGTCACTTTCATTACCCCCCCCCCCCCCCCACACACACACACATACACACTCCCAATCCAAAGAAATTATAGCCAGACAAACCTGTCTTTGCTGGTACATAGCACGAACCCTACTTTCTGATTCTGGGAAAGCTCTTCTGTTTGTAATATTAGTGTCCTGTGAGTAACACAATTCTTTCTGATCATTGTTCATTTTGATTTATAATCATGTCTTTATTCTGTTGTCATTGTTATTTATCACATTTTTGAATTTGAACAATTATGTTGTATATTTATTACTATAATTGTTTGTAAATTTGTTATTTGATTTGACAATAAATGCAGAAACTCCTGCCAAAAAAAATAAATGGATTACAGTTTTTCCTTTTCTACCAGCATTTTTCAGTTAATCAATAACTTTGTCACATGTATGGTATTTGTAAGGCATTTTCCCACAAATTCCCTTAATGGTATTAATTACCCCTTGTCAAATTATCGCTGGTATCAAATTAGTATTGTGATAATGTAATATGAATCCTGAAAACTATGTCAAGAAATCCTTCTTGTAGATTCTGTACTGCCATCATGATAGATGATAAGATGAATTTTAACAACAAGGTGTTAATTTATTTTATGGCTACCAGCAAAGATTAGTTTTCGCTGGCATTTGGTTCTGTACCTGTACGGTATGGGATCTCTGGAATGGATCATTTCTCCATAATACAAACAAAATGTGTCTATTCTGCCTTCTCCTGTTATTATGCTGTCATCAGTTGTAAGGTTTAGCAGTCCAACTTCCCTTAATCAATTATCATGCATGTGAATTGGAATGAAAAGAGGTTGAAAAGAATATGTTTAGTCAGCACTCATCGTTACATTGTAGCTATTAAAGCGTGTCGCCTGAAACTCACATGGGGTTGTCTTATGAAGATACATGCATGAATATCCATCTTTAGCCCAACCAAATTTAGGGATGAGAACTAGTTTTGTGGCATCGTCATACTCATGGCTCCTTGTATTAGCCCGTCATCAGTATATTAATTCAACAGTCAAGATCCTCAAGTATAAAGCCTTGCATATTACATTTATAGTAGTACATGTAGCTAACACTGGTGCATGCGGTCAGTTTTTTGTTGCAGAACAGTGGTACAAGCAATTAGCATACTAACGGTTATGTCTTATTTCTCACAGTGATGAATATTGTTGTATGAAAGTTTGTTTATTATAGAATCTTCAACTATTCTTATTAAAATATCCCATAATTATCCTAATACATGAGCTAGTATATTATATTAAGAATATTATATTATGATTTTAAAATCGGCTTACTCTTTGTTTCTGTCAAGTTCAAATTATGTTGTATGGATTAAGCATGAAATGGTTCAAAAGAAAAAATTTTGTGATACTAGTAATAAATTCAATGTACTAATGTACTCCTGTACACCATAATTCATGTGTTGTGTTTTCATGAAGTCTTCCAAAAACCCTTTTCTGCATTTTATATTATCCTTATATCATGTCTTTTCTTCTTTTTTGAATTCTGTTCCTTTTTTTCCAAATCACCTTGATTATTATTTGAGTTCACTATTCTCTTATGATGGATTGTTCAGTGTACCATAAATTACCAGTCTAGGCGAGAGAGAGAGAGGGGGAGAAAAAGAGATAGATAATTATGGAAAGAGCTGTGCGAGTAAACAAACTGGAGAAGTTGAGATTCAAAGCTTTATTTATTAAACCAAATTTGTCATGTTTTGTATAAGTTGATGAAAGCAGGGAGTGCCAATTGAACATGGTCAACATTTGAAAGCTTAACAATAGATTTTTCCTCTAAAAACAATGTTTAACCCAGGAAAACATAACACAACTTTTCCCTAACGTTCATTTCTTACGCACTGCACATATAACATCCCATTAGAAAAAAGAAAGGAAAAAAAAGATTTCTAATGGTGTAGGACTAGGTATTTCTAATGGAGTAGGAAACAAGCTCCGAATCTTTAATTCCAATGTAAAGTCAGTGTTGCTTTAATGGATGTGAAACCTGGAGGACGACAAAGAAGACCCAGAGAAAGATCCAAACATTCTTCAACATTTGTTTGAGACGCATCTATAACATTCATTGGCCCGAGAAGATAAGAAATGAATGTCTGTGGGAGCGAGCAAAGCAAGAACCATTGGACATACAGATCTTGCGCAGGAAGTGGGGCTGGATAGGACACGCCCTCAGAAAGCCAGCATCTAGCACCACACGCATGGCCCTGACTTGGAACCCTCAGGGGAAAAGGAAAAGAGGCCGCCCTCGAAATAGCTGGAGGAGAGACACTGAGGCAGAAATGAGGACGCAAAGAACCAACTGAACAGAGGCGGCGAAACTAGCCCAGAACAGAAGGGGATGGCGTCTTGTTGTTGATGGCCTATGCTGTACTGAGAATGGCGGAAGGCCTAAGTAAGTAAGTAAGGACTAGGTATGGAAGTAGCAGTCGAATGCCCTTTGTTGTCAATATGCCTAAAAAGTTGGCAAGACCCCGAGAAAGTACTGAATCAAGCCGTCAAAACGTAAGGAAAATTTGGCCCCTAAGACCACTTTCTCCCTATGGTTGATTTTTTACGCACTATTATTCCCCCAATCTAGAGATCGCAAATAGGTACATATATATATAGAGAGAGAGAGAGAGAGAGAGAGAGAGAGAGAGAGAGAGAGAGAGATACAATGAATGAATTCCAGAGAAGACATTGGTAATGCATTGAATTCCACCTTTTTTATTTTAACCAAATTTTCGATCCTCACGGATCTTCCTCAGAGTAATGAACAAAGTGATATATATAAATATATATATATATATATATATATAGTAATATATATATATATATATATATATCCCTATCTAACTCTCTCTCTCGCTCGCTCTTTCATCATCATCATCCAACTCAATTTACGTCCTTTATCATTCGCCCTGTCTTTCCCTATCTGTCTCCATCTGTCTCTCTTCCCGACTTCAAATTTTCCGATCCGTCTCTTTGTTTTCCTAAACAAATTATTTACGCCTACGCCCCTTTTTCGCTTCTCAAGAGTGAAATGCAAATAAAGCATTCTGTGTGACGATAAAACGAATGGCAAATACATTAATACCAACCCCCTAAATAGAAAATGTACAAAAATGCCTTTTGACCAAAAGACCAATACCGTTTATTTAGCACCACAAACGTCTCAAGGAAAATTTAACGTTGTAGGAGTATTGTTGCTCTGCTCAAAAGACCATTATCACAAATGTATTCAAAATTATGGACGCTTTTAACCCCCCCCCCCCCCCCCCCCCCCAACCCTAGCCAGTTACAAGATATCGTATTCACTTATAGCGTTACAAGTAAATATGTATTTTTAAAAAATGTAAAAATGCGGGTCGCAGAATATCAAATGTTCCCATGTCGGGCAAGGCTTTTACGATTTTAGTCCCGGTCTCATTCCCTGCAACAATAACTAATGTCATCTATAAATTAAAATCTTAATTAACTACATTCTTTTATTTAAACGTGAGTGTAATTAAATAACTGTAAATTATTCTATTTTCAAACTGCTTTATTTAGGCGTACTGTGTTAAAAGAGATATTTGCCTCGATTGTATTTCTTGTTTTTCCGAGCTGGTTTCCTACACATGTAAAAGAAAGGATGTATTTCCTGTATAATGAGATAATGACAGTCTTATGAACCTGACGACCCTGACATGTACAAAGAAAATACCGCTCCCTAATCTGATCGACCTTCAGGCTGACAAAACCACTAGATACATGTTGTCATGCACGTGCAAGTAGGAGTTAAGAGTATACTAGGTGGATGCATGAACAGGGGGGGGGGGCAGAGTTTGTTTCTTAAGGGGCACGGGTTTCAGAAATCCCCGACAAGCAACAAAATAGTGGAAACGATTTCACACTTTTCTGAAACATTGTGCGTTTTGATATTTTTATCCAATAGTGCAAAATCGCAGGGTATGTGCAAAATTATCGTCCTCACCTACCCCTTCTCCTAGTAATATTAGCAGTAGTAATGGCAACAGCATGCAACAGCAGCAGCAGCAGTAGTAGTAGTAGTAGCAGTAGTAGTAGTAGTAGTAGTAGCAGCAGCAGCAGTAGTGGTAGTAGTATAGTCAGTGGTGGATCTACATAGGGGGGAAACTGGCCCGTCCCCCCCCCCCTTGAAACCCAACTGGCATACCTGAAGCTTAGTATACAATAAAAAAAATATTGCCCCCTTTCATACTGTGTACATTTACGGCACTGTGCCCCCTCTCTTACAAAATCCTGAATCCGCTTGAATTTGCTAGAAGTAGTAGAAGTGTAGTAGTAGTAGTGTAGTAGGGCCTAGTAGTGTAGTAGTTGTAGTAATAGTAGTAGTAGTAGTAGTAGCAGCAGCAGCAGTAGTAGTAGTAGTGGAGTAGTAGTAGGAGTAGTAGTGTAGTAGTAGTAGCAGCAGCAGTAGTAGTAGTAGTGGAGTAGTAGTAGTAGTAGTAGTGTAGTAGTAGTAGTAGTGGAGTAGTAGTAGGAGTAGTAGTGTAGTAGTAGTAGCAGCAGCAGTAGTAGTAGTAGTGGAGTAGTAGTAGTAGTGGTATTGTATTGTATTGTATTGTATTTATTTGTCTTTCTGTAGAAATTCCTGCTTTCACAACGTTCGTGACATTGGTAATTGCAATACAAACATACTTCATAAATATTACAGAGGTATCATAATTCAAGAATATTCTTCAGAAAGACGAGGTAGCCTGGTAGAAGCATGGCTTGTTGTATCAGGCTCCTCATAAAATAGCAAAACTAGACAATAAGAACACAAACTTCATACATTGTGATATATGGTGTAGATACGTGAGAAACATAATATGACAATATTTACAATGAAACATGGAATCTAATCTAGGAAGAACACAGAAAGAGAAAGACAGGACGAGACGACACGAATACATAAACAAAACAAGAACAAGATAACAGACAAAAATCACAAGACTATTTAACAACACATGGGAGATAAATCGTTACGCTTTCACAATTGGAGTTGTACATATTCTAGCATATTGTAGGTGTAGAGAGTAGCACACGAATTAAACTTTTTATAATCCAACACAGTAAAGTTCCAAAAGGGACTCTTTCAATTTTCGCTTAAATACAGGCAGACTAGCTGCCCCGGTAAGGCCTTTATCAAGCGAGTTCCAATATTTAGGGCCAGCGTAAATCAAAGTCCTTTGTGAAAATTTGCTTCTAAGAAATGGTAAATGATAGTGGTAGTAGTAGTAGTAGTAGTAGTAGTAGTAGTATTAGTAGTAGGAAGTAGTAGTAGTAATAGTAAGTAGTAGTAGTTATAGTAGTAGTAGTAGTAGTAGTAGTAGTAGTAGTAGTAGTAGTAGTAGTAGTAGTAAGTAGTAGTAGTAGTGTAGTAGTAGTAGTAGTAGTCGTACTAGTCGTCGTCGTCGTAGTAGTAGTAGTAGTAGTAGTGTTGTAGTAGTAGTAGTAGTAGTAGAAGTAGGAGTAGTATTGTAGTAGTAGTAGTAGTAGTAGTAGTAGTAGTAGTAGTAGTAGTAGTAGTAGTAGTAGTAGTAGTAGTAGTAAGTAGTAGACCTAGTAGTAGCAGTAGTGAAACAGTAACAGTGGTTTCAGTTAGCGGCATCGCGCCGCCGCTAACCGACGCGTGGGTCTATCTTAAATTTAGGATCAGGGGACAAAGTAACGCTTTCTTTGCAAGAAAAGCTCGGTATATCATATTTATTATGCACCATGTAGATAATTACTGGGGGAAGTGGGGGCAACCGCCCCATGCCGCCCCCACCCCGGATCGACGCCTGTGTAATATGAACCTGCCCCCCACAATCGCCCGCCTGCTAAACATCTTGTTTATAGTAATGTGAATATACTAGCTAATGCAACCTGCCTGCACAGCAACCGAAAGTTGAGCTCACATCCGGGTGTAAGTTCGAGAAGAATTATATACTCAAGTTATTTTTTTTTGTCGTCACGGTCCGTACATTATTGCGACACTTGGCCATGTTGGTATACCGCTTCCATGTTGCTCTGAGAAATCTTATTGGTTGGCAACAGGCTGTCAATGCACGACTCCATAATTATAATTTCATCCACAATGGCGATTAAATGTTTGATGCTTGTCATTTTCTTTTCCGTTGTCGTACGATCCTTCGACTACCACCAAAGTCCGCACGATGCGGATGATGAGCCAGACAATGACTACGATGGGTCACTGATCTACTGGCCAACATCATCGCCGTCGTCGACGCCCATGGACGCCCCCGTCGTCTGTGACTTCCAAAAATGGCGGAAACTTGTCAATTGCACTCAACGAAATCTCACAGCAGTTCCTCAGAATATTCCAACGGACACTGAAATTCTATATGTTGGCATTAATCTGCTTTTTCGTCTGCGAAATGAAAGTTTCGCTAATCTTACAGATTTGCGGGAGTTGTACGTCGATTTGTCGGAGCTTACTAACATCGAAAGTGCGGTATTTGAGAATCTAGGTAATTTGGAGATCCTGGACTTACACGGTAACTCACTCTCCTATCTACCCGATAATCTCTTCGTCAGAAATACCATCTTGACTGAACTCAACTTGGGTGGCAACCGCTTTAATGCCATTCCGTGTAAAGCCCTTTTGCCCCTCAAACATCTCAGCAAAATTTTGCTCTTTTTGAACGATATTTCGTCGCCCAACTGCGAACGTTTTCCTAATCTTACGAATGGTGCCGTCGTCAGCTTAAGTAGGAACAACATGCGGGTCATGAGGCAAGGGTCCTTTATATTTCTGGAAAATAGTACACTATCTAGCTTGTTTCTTGGTGGAAATAGAATTGAATTAGTCGATTATAGAGCTGTGGCCTTTTTAAAAGCTCACTCGCTGGATATTAGCTCCAATCCACTGAATGAGATTGGAATTGCAAGCTTATTATACGGTGCGCGGATGAATGATATGCTGCGATCAATCGAACTTCGTGCGTCCTTAATTAATTTAAAAGACCCTACAACTTTCATATTTCTCAAAAATAAAACGATGGATTATCTCGGTGTATCCGCTAACAGTTTCACGTCCATACCCGTCTGGACAACGTTTCTTAATGGTGTGAGGAACATGTCTCTGGCGGACAATTCGATTTATTACATTGGCACCACAGCGTTTCGCGAAATGACTGCTTTGGAGGAGGTTAATTTGGAAAACAATCAGTTATTGAAGCTTAACCCTTTGACTCTCGGGAATGTAACTCGACTAAGCACTCTCAAATTGGCGAAGAACCGTTTGGATAATATTCCAGCGAACGTATTTCTTGGACTGGAGAATTTAACGATCCTTGACCTGCATTCAAACCCAATCACATATTTAAACATCAAGGCATTAAATGGTCTGTATAGGCTTGAGATATTAGATCTGTCTGAAACAAAAGTGAGCAGCATTGTGGATGGAACATTTCAATTTGCCCCAAATATAAGGAGCCTTAATATCAGGAATGCAAATCTACTTCAAGCATTGCCTCGTGACTTCCTGATTGATCTTAGAAAACTGGAGAAAATCGATCTGTCCGGAAATAACATTCAGTCATCAGACCTGTGGAATGAGTATTATCAAGTTTCTATTTTCTCTCAGAATACGCATCTGAGAGAAATTCGGCTGGACGACAATCCACAACTAATCGATATTCCCGAAAGAACATTTGAGAATTTAACATCTCTGTCATTTCTATCTTGCAATGCTTGTGGATTAAAGTCAATCAAAGCGGACCTTTTCAATGATTTAGTCAATTTATCCTCGCTGGCCTTCGACGTGAATAGTATTCCTGATTTACCTCCAAAACTTTTACGGAATCTTGGACATTTGGAAACGTTTTCCGCAGCTGGGAATTCACTTACATCAATAAGTACTGCAATTTTCGAAAACACATTATCGCTTCGGTATATCACCCTTCCGAACAACGCTATAACATTTATTGCAGGCGACTCCGTATCTCATCTTTCCGAGCTTAGAACTTTTGATCTCCATGGAAACCCGATAGCCTGCACTTGCGCGTTAGAGCCTTTCTCTGATTGGCTGAAAGTCACCAATGCCTCCTTGATCGACGAAAGGCACACGCTATGTTCGCCTGCTTCGTTTAAAGATGTCGTCGGAGAACCCATTGTCGATTTCGTACCGGCCTCCTTCTGTGGACCAAACATTGCTCTCATCGTGAGCATTCCCGCTCTCGTCGTCGTGATCGTGGTTTGTATTGGTTTGTCGTATCACTACAGATACTGGATCCGATATCGCTTATTCCTGCTAAAGCTCTCGCTGATCGGGTACAAGGTCTACAAAGCACGCGATGCCGATGAGTATGAGTATCACATTAACGTCATGTTCGCCAATGACGACCAGCAGTGGGTCGACGACTACCTCAAGCCCGTCATTGCGAACCATTTCCCGGAAAAAGATATCCACGCCGACATGGTTTTCGGAGATGAGGATTTGATCCCCGGCATGTACTATTTGGACGCGGTCCACTACTCCGTTGTTGGCAGTTACAAGACGGTTCTTCTTCTCAGCAACGCGTCCATTCGCGACGAGTGGTTTACGACCAAGTTCCGAATGGCTCTCGAACACGTGAACGAAACGCAGATCGAGAAGGTAATCATTATCTTCTTGGAACATATTGAAGATGCGGACCTTCCGTTTCTTGTGCGAGTGTTTTTAAGTAAGAACAAACCTTATTTGAGATGGACGGATGACGAAGCAGGGCGGGAATATTTTAAAGAACAGCTCCTAAAATCTCTAGAGGTCAATGTACGTTGTGATAACACGATTCCAGTGTAACTCATACAAGAGGCCAACATCAAGTATAAGAATAGAATACAGAACAATGCGGTAAAGATTTTGTATAATATATATATATATATGTATATATATACAGACTTTCAAAAAATTATATGTGTTATTCTGCTCCACTTTGCTTACTTAAAAAGGAAACACTACTTTTGTTTTAATCTTATTTGGGTCGTGGCAGGATGTTTGTTTGTGTGTGGTGAAAGAAGATAACATTTACTTTCAAGTGGAAACATCTGTTATTTTGGATGACCAGCGCTTTAAAAAAAAAATTGTCAAAATATTTTGTCAAGTTTTTGATCGTTGCACAATGCATATGTATGTGACAAAAGCTACCGTGCATTTGATTAGTGATTCTAGAAATCAATGCGGTAGTTTTTAAGTGCATTTCAAGTCTGGAAACAATTTCTGAAAATCATACGAGTGTACGGATACCTCAAATGTTTCTTCTTTCTATACATAATGCGTTCCTGAAATATTTGGGATCAGGAGCAGAAGTCTGAAAATCCCTGTAAAACTGTTTTATTAACCTATTTTAGTTGTTTCTTTTGATATTTTTTAGCAAATGAATTTCAGACTGATCTATAAGAATACATCTTATAAAGAGTTCAGATGTAAAAGTGTATATGTAGTGTGTGTGGGGTGTGTGTGTGTGTGTGTGTGTTACATATTATGCCTTTTGACTATTATACTCTGTACAGTGCCTTCTATTGTACAAGCGTTGTGCTTCTCTTGAAAGTATCCCTTCATCTATTGTTTGTTGTTGTTGTGTTTTGTGTTGTTTTTGCGTATGCTATATGCAATAATGTTTTTAGACATGATGGACGATATATAAAGTAGAATTGAATTGAAAAATTTAATTCTCTAAAGGAAAAGTTAATATGGCGGAAAGTATAGCAATACATTTTATTGTAACAAAAATGCTCCTGCCAATAAACATTCAAAAGGTGCTTTCTCCTGATGATGATGATGTAACAAAGTCAATAATATTTTCGACATCACTGCAAATATGACAAAGAGGAATTTGAGATAATTTTTGCAAATTAGAGATATTAGTAAGGTATCACTGGAATTCAGGAATGTATCATATTCTTTATTATTTATCATATCGTTAAGAGCCTCACTGGAAAGCATTATATTTTTTTACCATATACAATCAAATCGTTAACAGCCGATGCGATTGTAGGTTTCATTCTACATCAAAGTTTTATATACTTTGGGGGACACACTTTAAGCTGTATGGCTGGCGTTCTATAGACTCATCAACTTTATACATCGTGTTTAATCCAAACGGTAACAGTATACATAAATTCGTCTTTTGGAAACAGAATGGCGTTAACTCCGCAGGAAAGATGTGAGATAACTCCTTCTGGCTCCAAACAGATGAAATGTTTCGTCTCATTCGGTTTGTATTTTATATTCAATAGGTGAATCATACATATATATGAGAAGGAAAAAAAATATAGTCATCCATAATCCTTGTGTGCCATGGCTGCACTAAAAATATGTGTTTTTAATTATCTTCTAGACAATGCAGTGATTGGTAGGTAACTTGGCTCATGCAGAGTGACGGAAATTCCAATAAGTTTTTGAATCATTTGTCTGAATTCTGAGAAAATAGAACAATTCAGATTCTTTAACATAAAACGTTTATGACGCTTTTGTCCTATTCTGTATTTCATTTGCAAATTGAATTCATGTATTAATCACTACTGCATGCAATAGAGTTTAATACCAAAGAACAATTTTAATTTGTATTCAATATTATTAAGCATTTGAAAAAAAATATGTAATGATTTCAAACATCTTCCCATTTCTAAATACAAAAGTGTTCAATATTTAAGTACTCGTTTTGTATATATATATATATATATATATATATATATATATATATATATATATATATATATATATATATATATATTGTCATACATAAATTTATTCAATTTGTCTCCAACGGCCCACAAGGGGGTGACACACGCTACTGCTGTGTGATAAGGTTGCCCGGGTGCTGTGAAAAAAAAATCACAGGCGGGCCGTTGGAGACAAATTGAATAAATTTATTTATGACATTATCACCCGACGGATTAATTCAATATATATATATATATATATAATTATATATACGATGTTTATAATATATTTTAAAAGGGGGCTATTTCATTTCTTGAGGGGGCTTATGACTAATCCCTCCAATGCGATGACTGTTTAATTATTCTGTTGATATATTATTTTCTATTTCATGCATGGAAAAATAAAATCAATCTATCAAACCATATTGTATTGCGTTTAAGTTTCAGAGCGAGTCGGAAAGTTGTTATATTTACAATATTACTTTTGTCCCCCTTATGAATCAAACATCCTACGTTTGTATGAATAGCAAGAGACTGCATAAGGCACGTTTATATTATTTAAAGGGAGCGACAAGTCGCAATCTATGGGCGCTTTTACAGTTGGCTGCTCCTTTCTCTGGATCAAAGTTCAAAGCGACTTCAATTTATCGTGCGCAGCTAATAAAAGTTCGCACATTGACCCAAATTTGAGTATACAAGATCGCGCGTTCTTTATTCCAGTATTTGAATCTCATTGGTCGGTTGCGTATGGAGGGTTCGAGTTAACGATCGCGCGAGGAATCCGGCAATAACATTCCTTCGGTAGCGCACGATTGGACCTGATTGTGTCCGAATTTTCCCCCGAGTCAGGCAAACTGGTCAGGCCCATGGATTACGACTTGCCACTCCCTTTAAGATCTAGGCAACAGCAGGTGCACTACATGAGGTTGAGAGAACGAACTATCTTTGCGATTGTTCTGAAATTACGGCGTCTAGGTTGCGTCCGGGTTCACCGAGTATATAGTTGATTTCAAGTAATTTGTCATATACCCGCGTGATAACCTGACGAGTGCAGGTCGAAAAGCTTCGTTATCATGTCTCTTTTTCGTGCCATATTGAAATTTTAGTGTTATGTAATTATTATTTAACTCCTTTTTTTACTATTGCAAATTATCAATTTTATGTGCTTGGAATATCGAAATAACTAGTAAATACAAAATTAATGGGCGAAAAATATGTCAAAAATATGAAATTATAAGGTAATTTTGGTACATATATTATCTCCCCCCCCCCCCAAAAAAAAAAAAAATAATAAAAATAATAAATAAATAAATAAATAAATAGAAATGAAAAATAAAAATAAAAATTAAAAAATTAAATATAAATAAAAAATAAAATAATAAAATAACTAGAAATGTCCATTGCCGCGCAATCCGAATGTATCCCTCAGCACTGGCAGCGAATCGAAGGAGGGACAAAGAACCTCCTCTAATCCACAATGTGTGTAGATTCGAGTATAATGCATCTCTATAGAAAATTCGAAAGAAATCTGTCAAGAAATGTGACCTCAGAGCGCACACAAGATATCCACTAAAATATGACCTTTGACCCTATGAAAGACGGAACACTGGAGGCAGCATCACCAAAAACTGTAGAGGTCTAGAGTAATCTATGATGGACCTCCATACGAAATCTGAAAGAAATCAGTCAACAAATGTGTCCTCCAGAATGCATGCAACCATAATATGATTTTTGACCCTATAAAAAGTGGAGCACTTGGGGCAGCATTAGCAAACACTAAAGATGTGTAGATTTCACTAAGACACACCTCCATATAAAATCCGTAAAATCCGAAAGAAATCCGTAAAGAAATGTGGAAGCTAGAGCGCACAAAAGACATATGACCTTTGACCCTATAGAGGATGGAGAACAATGAGGGCAGCATCACCAAAAAGTAAAGATGTGTAGATTATACCAAGATACATCTCCATACAAAATTTGAAAGAAATCTATCAAGAAATGTGACCGCCATCCCCTGAAGCATGACCTTTGGCCCTATAAAAAATGGGACACTGGTGGCAGCATCACCAAAAACTATAGGTTTTTAGATTACGCCAAGAGACAACTTCATGCAAAATTTGAATGAAATCCGTTGAGAAATGTGACCGCCAGAGCGCACACAAGAGTGCACACAAGACATCTATCAAAATATGACCTTTGACACTGGAGGCAGCATCACCAAAATCTATAGGTTTCTAGATTATACCAAGAGACACCTTCATGCAAAATTTGAACAAATTTTGTTGAAAAATGTGACCGCTAGACCGCACACAAACTATCCCCCAAAATATGGCCTTTTACCGTATAAAAGACGGAACACTGTGGGCAGCATCACCAGAAATTATAGGTGTCCGGATTTTACCAAGATACACCTCCATACAAAGTTTTAAAGAAATCTGTCGAGAAATGTGACCGCTAGAGCGCACACAAGAATGTGACGCGGTGGCGGAACGCTGCTGAATCCAAAGTATCCTCCGGCATTCTGCCGGGGGATACAATAATAATAATAATAAATAAATATATATCTATTTATGTTTTTGAAGCGGTTTATACTAACGTATACATAATTTAATCACCTTCATATATTTTATTTTAAAAAGTTAAATAGGACATTTAATAACAGGAAGACATTTCTTCTGCCACTGTTTATGCAAATTGTTAATGCACGTTATAATTATGATCATCACCATTACCAGCATCATTATAATTATCATCATAATCAAAATAATCATTATAATCATCATAATCATATCATTATAATCATCATTACCCCAATCATCACACCCATCACTATAATCACCATAATCAAAATCACCATTATCATCATATTACCCCCATCATCATCATTATAATCATCATAATCATAGTCATAATCATTATATCCATCATCATAATCATCATTATAATCATCATCATAAATGTAATCATCAACATCATCACCATCTTTCCTTTTTTTAGCCCTATTACATAACACATGCAAGATGCTTTATGAAACCATACGCATTAGTCAGCAGCGCCCGTTTTCATCAAAATCGCAAAAAAGCTATTTGTTAAAATGACATACATGAAAGTACATTAGCTGGCAACTACATGGGGCACCGTGCTATAAACATAATAAACAGTACTGAAGAACAAAGAATGAATGATCAAATGCCATTACTACTTGTACATTTGTTATATATCTTTATTTGACTATTGAATTTCCATTGTCTTATTTCAAAAGCTTTTATATATGCATGAACGTTAAAGGTTTTTCAATAAATCTGTTTGACGTATCTCTTCATGATGAAAATATCATGCACACAAGAGTCACCCTTACTCCCCCCCCCCCCCCCAAAAAAAAAGAGAAGAGATTCAAGATATCAAATTACATGGCGCACTCAACTTTAAAAAAACACCACTTTAAACAGATACATGTAATTACGATACAGGTTTCCTATAGTAATTAAACATATAGCTAGACAAATCAATTAACATGGATTTTTACACATTAACAAAGTCAAATCGATTAAAACAAACTACATGTACATAGGATGGAGAGGAAAAAAATTCATGAATTTTTTAATTCATAAGGATTAATTACCCTTTTGAAATAAAATATTCAAGTGGGTGGATCATTCCTTATGATGGGTAATTTGCCAAGGAAATGTGGTTAGGCCAGACTGATGCGGCCGGGTCCGAAAACCCTCTTGAAGGAGCTGGAAGCTCTGTGGTTCTCAGAGCTTCTCTGGTGCAATCTTAGCCATATTCTGAAGCACTACAAACAAATTTTATGACTAATATTTCACAAATAATGTTGATTGAGAATTATTATTCATGAAATTCTAACATGTCGCTGTTAAATGTTAAAACCCCTTCGTGGACCAACCTGCACTGTACATTCATTACAGCTACCCATCAGAAAAAAAGTTGCCAAGACGACTGTCAAACACGAAACTGGACGATATTTGCAAAAAATTCATGCCACGTATGTTGCTATTTTGACAAATGACATGCACAACATATGTTTTTTACATTAACTCAATTGTAAAACAGGGGAATTCTCAGAAACATGAAAAAAAGATCTGCTCTCACTTTTCCCCCTTTTGTCGCTCATCATCAAAAATGGTATTTGGCAATGATACAAGGAGGGTGTGCTGACATTCAGATTTCCTCAAAATCTCAACAAAAAAAATGAGATACGGATTAACAAACCACAGTGACACATGTATGTCTTAAGCTTCCTATCAATGGTAAAACACATGTACCAATTTCCTTCCTGTGTAACTCCTACGAAGGAAACCGCACACCAACAAAAATTATGCAGACAGATATAGGTAATCATTATCTTTTGCCTTATTATGCTGGCACTACTCCAAAACATATACATGTATTGAGCCTGAGGATAAATCGAGATCTACCGATACCCTCTTTCTGTATTTAAAGCAAAGTCACGTCTTGTAAAGGAACTGCAACTGATTGATACTGATATCAATAGTAACTCTGTACATAAGAGATAGGAGACTCTAAGTCTTTGACTGACTGGAGGACTCTTTGAAAGACAGGGTCCAGTACTCTAGAAGATACATCAAGATCCATTCATTGATAGTCCCTTTCTGTAGGACAAGGTTATACATAGAAGTAGGTGATTTTTATGCTTATCTTGATTGTTTATCAGATTTATAAGGAAATTATCATCACCCCACCAATTCAAACTCCATATACCATAAAGCATTGCTCTACTCTAATGAGTATGACCCAGTCAACTTTTACAATGGTCCTTGTTGTTAAGTTAGTGGAGGTCCTGCGTAAAACAAACACATCAGTAGTCGTCCATCAAGCCAGTTGACATCGATTGTCATATACCCGTGATTTATAGAATGGTCGTAGCTCTCTGTAAATATACTGCTTTAATAAATCTAAAAGGAAGTATCAACCATTTGCGTAAATCACCAATGATCATCACATGATGATGACACTGATAGAACAATAACAGATTAGATGCAATAGGACTCACAGACCATTCCCTCTATCTTTGTGCGGGTGTGGTATATCCATCTGTTCCAATTCTCAGTTTGAATTTCAGTTCCCTTACCTTTCATGTCCAGTGGAAACACAGTATAAGGAGGTCCTTGGGACCATCAAAATTACCTTGTTATAGCAGGAATCTCGTTATATCAGGTTTAAAAAACAACAGAATGTAAAGAGCTGGGACCAGAATATTACCTTGTTATATCAGGAACATTGTTATATCAGATCTCTTTATACCGAATTTCCACTGTTTATTAATAAAGGCGCATGTTCTTTTTCCAAATGGTAAAGATTTTCATATGCATAATTTCATCTACGCTTCATGAGATCTTTATAGAGGGTCGGACAGTATAGAATAACCTTCAGCATGGCTGAAAACAAATTAATTGGTGATATTATAGAATAGTTATCTTTCCTTCGATCTCATAAATTGTTTTCTTGGAGCTTTTATTAGAGATGGCTGCTTTTTGTGACTTGAATTTACCGGAACCGCTTTTGGGTTGTCTACAAACGGTTGACACTACCTGTAATATTTTTCAAAATCATAACACAAATACAACTTTTTCGCCTTTCCACCTATGTTCAAAATGGAGAGATTGAGAGCTGAACAAATGCCCATTCAGCTCAGGCATCCCACAAAAAAGAGTCTTCATCTTTGTGGATAATTGCAAAAATCTTTACATAACTTAATTCACTACAAGAGCAAAGATTGAAAGCAATAAGAATATATTCATTAAGATGTATGTATAATCCTTAAGTTTTGAATTCAAAATTGATACAGCTACAGATAACTAGAATGCCATTGATGTGTGTCTTTCGATGAAGTAGGAAGACATCTATGCAGGGTGAAACAAGTTGATTACCGTCAGATGTCCATATAGATGTAGATTTTGCTAGTAGGTACAGCATTATGTTCAT
Source organism: Heliocidaris erythrogramma (assembly GCA_025617745.1). Taxonomy (NCBI): domain Eukaryota; kingdom Metazoa; phylum Echinodermata; class Echinoidea; order Camarodonta; family Echinometridae; genus Heliocidaris; species Heliocidaris erythrogramma. The sequence goes on from CM046861.1 coordinate 15,302,709, forward strand.
ACCCTGGAGAGAGGAATGAGAGGAATAATAAAATAAAATACAGGTTTACAAAATACACCTTACAATGATAATAACTAGTTATTTTCACGTTTAAATAGTACTTTTTGAGTACAGTTAACTCAAAGTCGCATAAGTCAAACTTTCCCTATCAATCTTTGTGACCAAACTATGCAAAATATGTGTAATTTACATTTCCTAAGTCGAAGTTTGGATAATTCAAACTATTTTGTGTGATCCCAACAGATTCGACTTATGCAAATTTAACTGTAATTTGAAATATGAAGGATCATACACGTTACACCTGATGCCCCATAACCAGCATCGTTGTTTTCTTAATTCTTCATAAAAATACCATGAAAGCTATGACTGTAGGATTTCATACATGTCATTGATATGGTTTATTGTTATGGCTTAATGTTGATCCATGCCAACTCTCATGACCTTTGAAACAGGGAAACACTCCCTTTTAAGATAAAGTCGAGTTCTGGTCATGGGATCACAACGAGAAAGCAAATGTCAGGAAGCAATTTGGAAAGGGTGATTATGCAGTACATGAGAACTGGTGTATGCTGTGTGGTTTTGGAATCGTCAAAATGATGAGAAATTGACTCAACCTTGCTGTAATTCACATACACCGCACACAGAAATGTGCATATGGGACTACACACATACACACACATGTGGTTATATAATTTTTGGTCCCGACATTTCAGCTATATCTAGTCATATTTCGAATATGAGGGCAGGTGGAGAGCAATCCTTTTCAGAGGACATTTCTTCTAAGATAGCCTTCCAAATTGACATAAAAAGAGTGACGGAGCTCACAAATCATTTCCCACCTTTACCAGAACAAAAACTTCTCTCATACAAGACTTTGACCTCCCCCCTTTCATTCTACTCACTTTTTGACAATCTGAATAACATCTTCGTCCTTCAGTGTATGTTCCCTACCAACCTTCTGAGGGTTATGCTTGACAGATGAGCCCCAGACCAGCGCACTAAGGGAGGAAATCACAAACACATCAAATATGACACAATTATACAGAAGGTAATAATAATGCACATAAAGAAGTGTGTGTGTGTGTGTGTGTGTGTGTGTGTGGGTGTGTGTGTGTGACAAAGATGATCCCCAGGAAAGTGCAAAAAGGGAGTAACTCACAAAAAAACATCTAACATGACACATGTATATAGGAGATAATATCTATAAAGGGGGTTGACAGATAAGCCTTTAAGTGCAGTAAGGCGTTAAATCACAAATACACCATGTCATAGATACCATATAACAGCAATTATAGAGGACTGTGTTTGAAAGATGAGCCCCATACCAGCACACTCAGGACGTAAATCACAAATTGAGCATGTCGAAGATACAACGTAATATCAACAGAGGAGTGAGTTTGACATATGCTCTCGCGACAATTACTTCGGGCTAAATTTCGTTGGGGTTCCAATTCGGTTTTACCTGTAGGTTACGGTTAGGGTTACGGTTAGGTATAGCGCTTGGTCCAGAGTCAGAGTTTATAATTTGGTTTAATAGTGTAAGACAGTGATGCAGAGCAATTTTCACCAGAGCATGCGTCATACAACCATGACACACATCTATACAGAAAGTATTTTTTTACATTTATAGAGGAGAAAAGATAAATTATGCAAATTAATCATTACCCAAATCCACATCCTGCTTCCGTCACAAGTGATTAAAATCACAGCCATCATTCAAGAGAAGAAAACACCTTCAACAATGTTCTAATTACAGTTGGGCCGTAAGCGCAACTAACAATGACTTGGGTGAGAGGTCATAATAAACAGGGATGCCACTTAGAATTGATAAAAAAAGTAGGAAAAATCATCGAGAATGGGCCCTTGTGTACATATTTTCTATGCCTAAAAATATGTTGAAAAAGTAGGAATTCCTACTTTTGTCTGAAAAGTGGCATCCCTGAATAAAGTAAGTAATTCTCTTACTATTTGAGTTCCTTGAGGATGCTCTTGTGCAGGTTGTTGCAGAAGTCTTCCACGGAGCAGATGTCATTCTTGAGCACGATAGGGGTCTCGTAGTCCGGTAGCTGACCTTTAGGTTTGGTGTATCTGATGAAACCAGAGGAAAACATGTTACAGATAGAGATGATCGTCATTGCACTGAAGGTGCATACACAAACATATAGGTGCATTGATTGAACATACTTGCTAATGATAATAACAGCAATAATGGTTGTGATTGTAGCTGAACTTTTCATCAGAGTCAAAGTATAAAAGAAAAATGGAGAAAAAAAATCCATAAAGTTTGAGGAAAAATGATCAACATTGAGGAAGGGGAAAAGCAATGTTGGTTTCTATTCACACTGCAATAAAATTAAAGATAAAGCCGAGTTCTGGTCATGTGATTACATTGTGAAAGAAACTGTCTCAAAGCAATTGGGAAAGGTTGATCATGTCTAAATAAGAATTGGTATATACTGTGAGGTTCAGGAATCATCAAATGATAATTGACCTAATTTTGATGAAAAGCATTTGCACTGCACACAGAAATGGGTATATGGGACTGCACTGAACATTTCAACTATTTCTCGTCGTATTTTGATAATGAGGGCATTTGAAGAGCAATGCTTTCCAACTAACATTTCTTATATGAAGTTCTATCACAGTGACATCAAAAGAATGAGAAAGCTCACAAATTATTTTTCACCTTTCCCAAAACTCAACCTTCTCTTTTACTCTGCAGTCACAGAGTCACAGATATCATCATGAATAGAGGAGTCATTCCATACTAATACTACATCCATGTACCTTGTTTCCAATAACCTTGATATGCTGGACTGATGGTAATTAGGAAATTCCACAGTAACCTTCAGACAGTTTGCTAACTTCAAACCGTAACTATACAAAATTTATTGTAATGGTACAACATTTCAAACTTCAGAGCTGTAAGATTAGATCAACTGCCTTTGATTTTCACAATTTCTTCTGTTGTTGCTTAAGATTAAGGAAATTTGCATATTAATGAGGTTGGTAACTGAAGGACATGAAAATGGACATAGATTTTTGAGCTAATTAGTTATGATCAAAACTAGGTGGAGTTAGTGATCCTATTTCACAGGTACACATTTCATTCCCTAGAGTTTAATCTATACTCCACTAATTCGCTTAATATTTTAATTTGCCCATTTAATTTTAATTACAACAAATTATATTCATTAATGTTTGGTAACGGAAGGACAGTTGGCGTGTAATTGCCCTAATGCAACTTACATTCTGATGAGACTCAAATAGTCCCAGATCTTCTCCAGAAGGTCGTCAAAGTTCCACTTGTGATGGGCAGAGATTGGCACGCAGTGAGGGATCTTGTAGATGATGTCTAACTCCTGGAGTCGTGCAAAGATTACCAAATCAAAAAGTGAAATTAGTGAGAAAAAAAAATACATGGAGCAGTGAGCAGTTTACCTTTGGGAAGCTCAAAACAGGCTCTGCTAAAACCTTTAAAATGCACGAAAGCCACTGTGAGAAATTTGCACTTTTAAAAACAACAAAACCCAAAGGTTCTCCAGTCAACAAAGTAGCATTTTGTACGCTGGAATCAAACAAGAACAATGTGTTTGTCTCATGCTGTTAAACCTTGGAATAACTTTTTCCATCGCCACTAAACATGCCTTCAGAAAAGATATTTAAGGCTCTCTTAAAATCTATTTAGTTAGTATTTTTTTTTTTTTTAATGTAAATGTTTCATAACTACACTAACATCCTAATTTATTGTACATTTGGATGCGTATAAGGTGTGCTTATGAAAATTTTGTTATCTACAATGAACTATATTTGTATAGAAAGCTAATACATGTACGTACATAAATCTAACTTTTTTTTTTTTTTTTTAAAGCCAACATCTTATCAGTTTAAAGTATAGACTACTTTGGTTAATCAAAGGGGCACAAAACAAAAACAAAACAAAATTAAGTTTATAATTTTAAAATTAATTACATTTAATTTTGAATTTTGACAAACAGCTGGTTTGAATAATTGGCTTATTTTATAATTCAAACTATTATTTTTGATTTACAATGTGGAAATTTGCCTGCAGGTACATTCTAAGCTTCTACAAACTAGAATGGGGCATGATGGGAAAACAAGAGGCAACAGACACTTTTCAAATCTGGTTAAAAGAAAGCGCTATTTAGGAGCTTCAGTTTACTGTCACTTTAAAATTCCTGTCTGGAATGAGAGCAGGCTTACCTCAATTGAGATCTGATCAATCTTGTTGAGTACATAGATACATGGGATGAACACTCTGTTTCCTTCTATTACATCAATCAGGTCATCAACATTACAATCAGATCTGAATCAAAAGGAAAATTTATTTTTAGAAACATCACTATAACTCCAGTCACACCAACATGACCAAAACCAAGACTGAACAAAAATTTACATTACCCCCCAATGGCCAGGATTTGGTCGGTTTGGCAGTGTGACTGGAGTATTACAATATCACCTTAACCAATCAGTCAACAAAAGCAGAAATGTAGTGCAGCTTGTCACACTACTTGCATTAACCCATTGCCCACAGGAATCGGGTCATCCCTGTATAAACCCTATGGGAAATAGAAAATTCAGAAGTCAATGGGTTAATGGAATCAATGTTGGTGAAAGGTAGTCTTAAATACGAAGTGAAAACACTGTGGTTGTCTGCAATACAGAAAGAGCAAGACACAATATTGCTGTAGAATACTGTTCATAAATGCATATTGAAAGATTGCGACATATTCAGGGGAAACAATGACAAAGCATCTAGGTTTACACAATCAAATCTAATCAGACCTACATTAATGTGATATTTGCACTGCGTTTCTTATACTTCAGGTAAATTTCTGTGATCTGGTGTTTCGATATTTGCTCCAGCAACATAATAATGGCTTCATTTCTTCAATGATGTAGGGTTAGTTTGGTTCCGAGTTAGGGAAATTTGACTGCTCTTGGAAACTGAGAACGGAGAAATCCTCTGCAGAGCATATGCTGAACAATCACAGGTCATGTATGAGTGTAATGTTAACAAGTTAACTCTTTTACGTGCCATGCAAATGATCTCCCAGTGTTATCGCCCCTCTGGCTCTCAGCACACGATACCATGTTTTGTCTATGTTTCACATACTGCACGTAAAACCAATGGAAAGCAAATTTCTGTATTATATATGGACAATAAATCTTGAATCTTGTGCCACGTTGTATTTTTCATGGGGTAGTTATACCCAAGGATTCAAGATTACTTAACAGTTTCCAGTGTACCGGTAATCTACACAGGGCCCTGTTTCATAAAACTTGTCATCAATGACAAGTTGCAATAACTGTTATAAGCTACTGAAATCCTTGCATCTGATTGGCTGAGAGCAAATTTGTCAGTAAAAATCACAGACAAGACACTTGATGAAACGCTCCCCAGGCGTTAAAAGAGTAGTCGTGTAGCCAAAAAATGGGTTATTTTGCAAGCGTTTATGTGTTGCGCAAAGCGATCCTCCTGTTAATTGGTGCCTTAACACTGTGCAACTGGCACATGCAGCAAATGGAGGTTAAGCATGTTAACTATCAGCTATATCCGAAGCCTACCTTAAAGTGATATCAGCATTGTGTATCTTATACTCAGATAAGACCGTCTTGACAGTGTCAAGGTCAAGAACCGACTGGGTACAGGTCGAGGTCAGGTTGATTCCACCCTTGTCCTTTCTCTTGTATCCTATGTTTGGTGGCGACTTGTTCAACCTGCAAATGAAAGATGATGTTGGGCATTGGTCAAGTAATCATGAAAGAAACTGATTTGTTTTGTGTTTTTTCTTCAGGTTAAAGAGAAGGTATAAATTCTGGGAAAGGTGAAAAATAATTTGAGCTTTCACATTCCTTTCATGTCAGTTTGGAAGGACATCATAGTAGAAATTTCCCCTGAAAAGCATTGCTCTTCAAATGCCCTCAAATTCGAAATATGATGAGCAATAGCTGAAATGTTCGGGCCAAACATTCATGCCACATGTGTGTACAGTCCCATATACCCATTTCTGTGTGCCAGGCATGTGCTTTTCAGCGAGATTGGGTCAATTTCATATAATTTGACGATTCCAAAGCCTCATAGTATACACCAAATCTTATGTAGACATGATCAACCTTTTCCTAATTGCATTGAGACAGTTTCTTTCAAAAAGTAATCGCATGACCGGAACTCAACTTTATCTTGAAAGTGTACCAATCACTAAAAAAATCATTTTTGTGCAGGTAGCAAGTATAAAATCATCCCCATAAAAAAATTCACCCGACATTCTATATGTCACCAGTTAAGAAATATGAAGGAAACAAAGAATGACATGAAAATGTGCATGCAGAACCAAACTCTGATTTGGGTTTCGGGTGGGCTCTATTCTTCGCGTAAGGATGCCTAGACTTGTCTACTCACAAGTCGCTTTTACTTTTAATATTGCGAGCGTACTTAAACTTGAAATACCTCCTTACAGATGTAATTTGAAACCCATATTATGAATATACAGTACTAAGGCAATATGGAACCTCTTACAGATCAAAATATTTATGAGTGCTTTCAAACTTTTGCAGATGACTTTAACTTATTTCTTGTCATATCTGAAATATGAGAGCAGTTCAAGATAAATACTTGTCATTGAATATTACTTTTTTGATCCTTCCACATGAGGATGAAAAGAATGTGAAAGCTCATATGAATTATTTTTCACCTTTATCAGAATTCCACTGTCTCTTCAAAATTATTTTTAACCCGGTTTCTACTGAACCCTGTTGGGTCATGCATTAAGCCCGGGGAAATGTGAGAATTCAGTAATCGATGGGTTAATTAATTCACACTATCTGTGCCTGATAGGAAAAAGGAAACTTAATTTTGAAGTTCCTCACATTGCCAATTGCCAATCTTGTTGCCAAATTTTGAATAATAATGCTCATTTCTCTCTTGAATATCTGGCATCAAATGCCTTGAGGCTCTGCAAAAAAAATGGACAGTTAATGCAGAAATTTTTGCTCTTTCCACTCATGCATCTTGTGTACATTTTCAGAGCTCTGAATCAATTATAATTATTGATCCAAACCACAGAATGTGGGCGACAGTCCTCAGTGGGTTTGCACAACAGAGGGAGTGTTCCTCTTTATCTATTCTAACAAACCTGATGCCGAAGCCTTCCAGTTCATGTTCAATCAGTTTCTTGTGCTTAAGAGGTTTAAGGACATCGAGTACAATCAGGATCAAACTGCAGGTCCTGGCCACTGGGAATTTTAAAAAAATTACAATTTTTAATTAAAAACTCTCACTACACTTTCAATACATTTAATAATGTACCAAGACAACTACCACTGTGAAAAAAAAAATACCTCCTATGACAATTTCCTCTGGACTTACTAACCCCTACAATTACACCAGAGAAAAAATACTTCCCACAACAGGTAGGTCTCCATTTGCGAGTTGTCCAAATAAGGTAGCTTTCTGAGGGGGAAGTTGTTCAGGGGCAAATTAAGTTGTCCTAGGAGAGTATTTGTCACTTATCGGGGGTCAGGGTGGGTAATTGTTTTGGGAAACTTGTCCATGCAGGGTAGTTGTCCAGAAGATAGTAGTCCGGTCCTAGAATCATTCAGTACATTTGTTTTTGCTAACGTCGACACAGTTTAAAGTGGTACAAGTCTGATACTTTACAACAGAGCCTCCCACTAAACATTTTCAAGTTCTCAACATCCAAAATATTGTAATATTATAATCAATTTTTTATGCCATACTAATGGAAAGATGGATGAGAAATCATTATGTCATCTAAACATGTTACAAATTAGAAAATTAAAATGAATATCAATAGAATAGGATATGTTACACTTATGGAAAGAAAACTGTTGAGACATTGCTACTTCACTCAAACATGCTACAAATACGTTTATAAATCAAATAAATTTCAAAAGAATATAATATTTTACACTAATAGGTAGACTGTTGAGAAATTGCTACTTCATTTAAACTTGCTACAAATATAAATCAAAAGAATAAAATATTCACCTGCAATAACCTGTCTTCCTCTTCCCTTTCCATCTTTAGCTCCTTCGATGATACCAGGTAAATCAAGTAACTGAAACAACAGACAGAGAGTGGATAAACAGAGTATCATTTAACCTGTAGACTACTGAATTCTCTCGTTGCCATTGGTTTAGTACAGGGATCACCCGACCACCGTAGGCAATGGGTTTAATAAACAAATCAATATAAGCTACACTCCAAAATTTATCAGGTTGAAAATTAATTGAACTGATAAAAAATTTAACAAAATGACCAAAATTAATAAATCAAATCAAGAATGAAAGAAAAAGTTGACACCCTCAAGCATCAGCTCCTGCTTGGTGGAATGCTCTAATCATAACAATTAGGATTATATCTTCTCTTGCCACGATACTTTTAAGAAAGCTTTGAAGACTGATCCTTTCCTGTAGTAGTTTTGCATTTTTCATTTGCATTGGCAAACCAAATGTATTTGTAAAGCCCACTGAAAATAAATTATCAATTATTATGTGCTACATAAATTAAACATTATCTATTTTATCATTAAGCCTTGTGAAGAGATTGATTATACAAGAAAGGGCAAGCTTATTATTAGACAAATCACCATCCTTGACCCAAAGGCAACTTTGCTGAACATCTTACATAGTAGGCCTAGTACATTTGGTATTTTTATTGAGTTTGAATCCTGTCCGAAACGTTGAGTCTTCTCCACTCTCAGCCTTCTCATCTGGTTTACAGTCCTTTTCAGGACTTTACACTGTCAAGAAAGATTACTTCTAGACTCTCTGAATTTCTATCTCGCCTCTTCTTTTCTTCTCCTCTCAACTTTTCTCCACTTTCTTCTTTAATACTCAACAGTCCTTTTCAGGACTAACCACATGGTGAACCGTAAACCTTCTCCACAAAATCAGTACCTTCATGCAAACCTCTACCTTCAAAGGTCATCTGAGTTTGATTTGGTTTTAGGAAAGCCCAGTTTGGTGACTTTCTGACAGGGGGACAACCTACCTGTATCTTAGCTCCCTTGTATCTGATAACACCAGGTACGGTGGTGAGAGTGGTGAACTCATATGCAGCCACCTCAGAATACACACCAGCCAAGTTACTCAGAAGCGTAGACTTGCCCACAGAAGGAAACCCTACCAAAACAAAGGGGGGAAATTTCAATAGAAGACTAAGAACATTATGTCTATTCTATTTCTAAAATTTCAAGAGGATTTATAATTTATTTCATTTATCAATTCACAGAAGATGCTTGAAATTGGGCAAAATTCACTTAAGATTCCTACTAAGTACCGGTATACATGTATGTACCACAGTGTACACAAACAAATGAATTTTAAGTAATAACCATTTTCTAAACTAAAAGTATGATTTTATGACATACTCTATACTCCAGCAGTAATTGATCAGCTGTTAATCTTTAACGCTAACAAAATGCATAACTTCAACCCTTGACCCATCAATATTATAACTAACCCTAAGCCTAACCCTAAACCTAAACTTGCATCCAACTGTAACCCTAACCCTAACCCTGCGTCTTTGATAAAATTTAAGTCTGGAGCTCAATTGTTGTTGAGCATGTTTTGGCTTACGAAAAGTACATGTACTACTCGCGCAGCTGCAACATGTCTTTTGTCAGTGAGCAATGATTTACAGTTCATCTTACCTACAAAGCCTATTCTAGCATCACCAGTCTTGGCAACATCGAAACCTGTTGAGAGAAAAAGATTCAGTATCTTTACATGGTGTAACAATGCGATGGAAAATACAATAATCTAATGATGTCACACTACCTTCACTACCCTTTTAAACATAAGAATATTTCCATACTCACAATAAACTCTTCACTGAAAAAAACATCTGATAAATCACTTTCAAAGATTCAAAATTAAAGGAGAATTAACCTCAAACAATAAAGACGATAGTGTTCAAAGGTGTTATTTATTCCTACTTGTTAGACTATATGGCTTCGCGTCAAAATATACGAGATCGATACGAATCAAGATTTTCTGAGCAAAATTTATCATCTGCTAGCAATATGTATCGTCTGCTAGCAATACATGGGGGCTGCCATTTTTTTATGTGTACAAGAAGATTTTCTTAATCCAAATGCCCAATTGCCTTTTTCAAAATTAAAAACCCATTTGAGATTAAAAATATAGAATAGATATGTCAATTTATTTTTAAACTGAAGATTTCCTTATATATTTCTGTTGAAAATCGATATTCGCTTAATATAAATCTATTTTCTACATACTGTGACGCAATGGACGGAGCAAATTAATTCAAATTTTATGGATGCTTCTTCCCTGAGCATCTATAGCGGCAAACTATGCATTCACCTGCTTTCGGATAATGGGACTTGAAAAGTCAGAATGCATGCTGCATATATTATGTTCTGCTCTGTTTGGCAAACCCAAGAAAACAGATTTTTGTTAAGCAAAACCAGACAATTTAAAAGTATCATTATAAAGATTTAATTTTTATAAATCATGTAAACACCCACTTTATATTTTTCGTCACATATGGGATTTTAGGTAATGAAGAAAATCAATTTAGGTCTTGGATTCAAAATATCTTCCTGACCGGAACATTTCTCAATGGTTCATGTACAAATCCAAATCAGCAAGAAAATGGCAGCCCCCATGTAAATGAGTAGGAGACGATACCGGGTGTTGGAATATCTTTATTTATACCCTTTTCTAATATCTTATTAGAAAATGATTTAGGCCAATAAGTAGGAATATATTACACCTTTCAATATAAGTAAATTTGTACTCAGGGGTTAATTCTCCTTTAAGAATCAAAAATTCCTATTCAACAAGAGTCTGAAACAACTTTCTGTCAATCGTTTCTGTTAATCAATTAAACTGCAGATTACAGAAAAGAGAGCACTTATTTTACTCTAGGAACAACTAAATAAAACCATTATCAACCAAACCACTTGCAAATGGTGATTTACCATAATAATAATATTATCAGTCTCTTGATGAGTGACTACCTGTATAGAAAACACCACTTGTCTATAAAGACCGCATCTTCTGTTTCCCTTGCAAAGTGTTTCTTCTTGAAATGTGCATTACAGGAACCTGTCCATAAAAACCACCTGCTCCTAAAGACAACTTTTCTGGTCTCCCTCGAGTGGTCTCTATATACAGGTTTCACTGTATACCCACCTTCACCACCCCCTCCTCCTCCACCTCCTTTAGGAGTGATGAGTTCTCGTCTCAGCTTGGCGAGTTTGGCTTTGAGCATACCCAGATGCCCACTGGTGGCCTTGTTCTTCTGGGTTCGAGCCATCTGAAAATAAAGATAAACCAATCTTTGTCATTCAAAGGTTCTACCAAACACCTACAAAGATAGCACGTCTACAGCTAGAATGTGTGGTAGTGTGACCATGTTTCGTGCATGACCAAACTTCGCGCACAGGGCAATATCTAAAAAACTAAAAAAAGATCTCGAAAATCTGACAGCACCAATGGATACAGGAACATAAAATTACCAGGGGAGAATATTTTCTTTGAAATTGGGTGAGAAATTATGAAAATATTGGCAAACGATAAACACACTTTGCTACTTTTTCCCATCCGTTCCGAAAATATATGAAGCTACCGACATTAAAGGGTATAGAAATATTTATTTTGAGAGACGATGTCATCAAAAGTGTAAGTAAAACTTGACACCAAATGATTGTATGATATTTTGCCTTGCAAATGCACTCACACATATGCGAGGCTATTGCAGATAACCTCGCAGTCCGTACCCTTGTAATGCACCTATCAATTGTAAGACGCACCCCTCGACCCCCGGGAAAGGTGCGTCATGGTTGGGTAATTTACCAACAAATGAATGACGCAGGGTATGGTCATGGAAGCATTTGGTCAGTCACAGCATGGAGAATGGGGTGCGTCATAGTCGGTCATTTTACATGGGTGCGTCATAATGCCTCGCTATGTTTACAAACGGGTCTGTCCGCGCAATACTCACCGCGTACCGGGCTTTTAAACATGCAAACTCCTTGAATATAAAAAAAAATATATTGACATGGAATCTATACTTTCGCACCGGGCGCCCAAAATCGAGTTTGATGACATCAAATAAAATGGAAACCCCCAAATAATAATAATTGATCTCAAATCCTCTCTCATGCTGTCTTCTGTCTGGGTTCTCAAAAAAGGGAAGAAATAAGGTATTTTTCGTTACTTTGTTTATTTTTACCCCGTTCGTTCCAGCACTGCGTTGGCTGGTTCGGTTCTTGCCGCGATGATCGCGATCGGTAGCATTTGTGCTAGGCTGGATTGAGACATGAATATTCATGTGTTGACGTCACAAGAATGTCAGCGATTGCACTGTGTGACTTCTGCACATTTTCATATGTCATCGCCGATAATCTTATCTCGAGCTCGGCCTCAATAGCGTGCAGGATGATAACGTGTGTTTGTGTCTTCAGCTAGCGTTCATGCATGCATGTCGATATCAACAATGCATGCAATACTATACTAGCGCCGCGCCGATGCATAGCGTGCCACGTGCGCGCGGAGCTTTACCATGACGGGGTGCGTCACAATGGTAAGTCAAAGTCTAGAACTGGTGCGTCATATTTTTTCGTCCAGGCACAGTCATTGTAAGAAAAGGTCCGTCATAGTCGAGACACACAGGTGCGTCATGGTATAGGAAAATCCGACTCACATCTGACAAGTGACGCACCATTCCCGGGGGTCGAGGGGTGCGTCTTACAATTGATAAGTGCATAACGCAAGAACTGCCTCCCATAGCAAGTGCGTGATCTTTAGCACATACATGTATGCGTGCTGGAAAGGAGCAAGATCGCTGGCCACAAACAGCCTGAAAATTTCACTTGATCAAGATGATTACAGATCCTATTGAAGAATCTGGCATGAAATCAGATATTCTATCATCCTAAGAAATAAAATGTAGTCCAAAATTTCGCTTTCCGATCTAAGTTAAGTTAAATTAATTAATGTAAAGGGGTAAAGGAGGAAAAATTTGGCCACTAAGACAAAATCCCATTTCCCAGCTGATCAAAAGTCCCAGCGGCCCGAGCCGGCGTCTCACGCCGGAGCCCGGCTGCTTAAGACCCGGCCAAAAACTGCTCCCATGGAATCAGAAACTGAAATCTCAAGACTAACGGAGATATCGCGTGTGCGTCTCAAGCACTGATTTTCTTTTACTGTAACGTGCGATTGGACATTTTTGAGCTTGCGACATACAAAAAATCCTGATCTAAAACTGAAAATTTCTTGAAATACAGCTCTGTTTTAGGAACCCATTTTCCTTATGGAGACGCGTAATATACGCAAATTTTCAGATTAGGGTAGCGGGACCCCCAATTACATTGCTAAAATGTGATATTTATGGATATTTTTTTTATCGCTACTCCGTTTCCCTTGTGTTCACAAAGAAACTTGGTATCGCGCGCACAAAAAATCAGGACTTTTTCGTGTGCGCGATAGGGACCAAATTTTTAACGACAAAATTCTTTGGGGGAGATGTCAGCGCTCACAGCGATCAGGAAATATACACAATAAACTCTGATACCTCGTTTCGCCAGAATCGACAGTAAATCACCGATTTCATATTTGGAATTATCTTTTCCAACATGGTGAGGTGAATTTATTGTATTTCAAATCATGCCATTTTCATGGATATGTTGGGGTCGGTTTTTGTGAATGAAATGCCGATTTTGAGTGAATGTTGGTGACTTTTGTGCAGTGGTGTTTGAAAAAGTTGAGGTGTATCATGTGTAGGGTCTATGACTGCCTAGATTCTACATACAAAGTATAGTCATGATAGTGAAGTAGCTATGAGTGAACCAAACCTCCTATGTGAATTCGGGCCTTAGCAGTCAACTGTTACTGTTAGTGTTAGACTCTAGTCTTAAGTGATATTCTAAAAACTCTTAAGTTAAGACTAAATTTAGTTGTGCTCAGTAATCCGGTAATGGCTGACTGCTGACTTACTGCGGCAGCCTGAACGTGTAGCGTTCGGGCTGCGATCAGCAGTCCTTTGATAGCTTGGATCCCTCTTAATTCCGAGCTCGTTTGTCAAAATGATACCCATGAAACATGACATTAGTTGATTAAAGGCTACTTTAGGTACTTACATTATACTTTCCGCATGACTGTCGTCTTTCTTTTCAGTGAGGATGATACAAAAAAGGCCTATATTTATCTCCAAGAGCCTGTACTAAAAATTTCCGCAGGCCGGTGTATAGCTTGCATTGCGCTTGCGTCAGCGGCTCCAATGCATGCTATATGGGAGGATTATGAATAATTATGAATATTCATGAGACGAGTGGCAATATCAAGCGAGAGATCGAAAGTATTTATGCATATTTATCTAGCCTAATGCATATTCATTATTCCTGTGACGAAAACTATGATGTCATTGTAATAAATATTCATAGACGCATGCGCAAGTGCCTATTTTCGTTTCTGCTTCAACAACATGGCGAATGGGCATGATGGGACTGGTTTCAAAAATTGAGAGTGAAAAGTGACATTCATCGACTCTACACATATGTTAGTAAGAGCTGATTTGCGGAAGGTCTATTTAGGTAAGTGGCATCGTACATATGATACTATATAATTCCCCAAAATAATTTGTATGATACAATTTTCAATAGTCATTTGACCATTGTAAATTGTGAGATCCACGGAATGGTAGTGGTCAGTCAGTGGTTTCACTCAGCATGCTCAGGACGCTGCCACGAAGGTAGCTAAACCCACAGACGCTAGATGGCGCTATCGCGCAAGTACACCCATAACGAATGCGTGATTCGGCCCGCTATGCATGCACACACTTCCGATACCGCCTGTGTTAAGCGAATGACAAGCGAATGAATCTGAGATTTTTTTCTTTCTGTGATTGGTCCCCCTATGTTTATCAATGACGTATTCTGCATGTCTGTGAGTTCGTCGATCCGGGGATGCCCTTTGCATCCCACCAAACCCAGGATTTTTTCTCTGAAGGAGCTAAGAAGTGGCGGTATGTATGCAATTTTAGGCATTTTTATCGCTATTTACCTTGTTATTGTATAATTTGAGTAATATATTTTAGTCAAATGTGTCAGAATGTTTGTATTTTATGGCAGTTGAGTTCGTTATCTATCGACGAGTCATTGAATAACCGTGCCGCAGTGAATCACCTATGCATGTGAGAGGCATAGATATGGGCTTGTCATGCAGTCAGCCTCGATTTTTGGTGAATTTCTTCCAATTTATTCGTGTGCGCACATGATGATCGTTTTGACTATCGATAGTGCATTCCTTATAGAGCCACGTACGCGCTGCGCCACTCATAGCTACATTCCTATACTTCATGTGTATAATGTAGGCAGTCATACACCTCAACTTTTTAAAACACCACTGCACAAAAGTCACAAACATTCACTCAAAATCGGCATTTAATTTACAAAAACCGACCACTAAATATCCAAGAAATATCCAAGAAATACAATAAATTCAACTCACCGATGTTGGAAAAGATATTTCCAAAAATCAAATCCGTAATTTACTGTTGATTCTCGCGAAACGAGCTATCGGAGTCATTGTGTACATTTCCTGGTCGCCGCGGGCGCTAACATCTCCCCAAAAGAGTTTTGTCCTTAAAAATTCGGTCCCTATGTGGCATACACGGAAAGTCCCGATTTTCTGTGTGCGCGATCGTAAAGATCGATGTGCGCTTGCGATCCCGAGTTTCTTCGTGGACAAAAATTTTATTGGCCGATTTTAGTCTAAGACATCGGCAGTATGTAAACAACACGCGATCGCGGGGATTTCTCCGGTTTTGGACAAGATTTTGACTTTGGATTTTGCTGAAAATATCAAAAGTTCTTCCTAACGGCCATTTGAGGTAGGAGTGAGATTTTTAAGGGCTGAATTTGAAAGCAAGTATTTAAAATATTTATCTTATTTTCCCCCCATCCCTTTACTACACGCGACAGAAAATACCAACTATTTTTGCATTTTGTATTCGTAGTGGTCAATATGACCATGATGACCACTCATAGGTACACGCCATTGCCGACTGTGTAGTAACGCAGCCAACACACATCCCATACCTAAACTGCATCACTGTGCATTTTTGGCTATATTTAATTGAAACTCATATATTGCAGTTTACTTAAATCCAAATACTTATGTTGAATAATAGATGATTAAAACTTACCAGGTTGTTTTGTGACCTTTGAAGAGGGTTTCCTGAAATTTTAGGTCCTTTTTGTCGATAACTGCTATCGAGACTGTCCCGTCAGCATCCAGTTTGTATTTTTCACGATTATGATGAAGGGAGCCCTCAGCGCTCGTAGTAGTACCGGCGCGATCGGTTCGTCGATCTCCTACGAAGACCTGAAAGGGCCAAACTGACGACGTAAAAAAATTAAAAATATTACGTACGTACGTAATAATTACTACGTACGTACGTAATATTTTTTATTTTTTTACGTCGTCAGTTTGGCCCTTCCAGGTCTTCGTAGAATAGCTTGTGTGCGTAACATTCTGCGTACGTATCTACGGTGCGTAACCATGTAGAGCGGCCTCACTAGTGCGCAACATATTGAGAGCAGTCGTCATCCGTATGGAGGTGTAGGTAACAAGTACCAAAAAGAGGGCTGTAAATGTAAGTTTTTATAACTTTCTACATTTTGTATCTTAACGAACTGATAACTTAAAATCTAAAGAATGATACTTAAGTATCAGTTTGCCCACAAAAACCTCCATTTCAAACAAAATTACATCTGTATCCCCAATACCCAGTATACACACATGTATATGATCCTAATGGTCAATATGACCATTGCTTGCTGATGTGATGATGACCACTACCGGTATTCGTGGTGTGCGCCACTCATAGGTACACGCCATTGCCGACTGTGTAGGAATGCAGCCAACACACATCATATTGACCATTAGGATCATATACATGTGTGTATACTGGGTATTGGGGATACAGATGTAATTTTGTTTGAAATGGAGGTTTTTGTGGGCAAACTGATACTTAAGTATCATTCTTTAGATTTTAAGTTATCAGTTCGTTAAGATACAAAATGTAGAAAGTTATAAAAACTTACATTTACAGCCCTCTTTTTGGTACTTGTTACCCACACCTCCATACGGATGACGACTGCTCTCAATATGTTGCGCACTAGTGAGGCCGCTCTACATGGTTACGCACCGTAGATACGTACGCAGAATGTTACGCACACAAGCTATTCTACGAAGACCTGGAAGGGCCAAACTGACGACGTAAAAAAATAAAAAATATTATGTACGTACGTAATAATTACTACGTACGTACGTAATATTTTTTATTTTTTTACGTCGTCAGTTTGGCCCTTTCAGGTCTTCGTAGGAGATCGACGAACCGATCGCGCCGGTACTACTACGAGCGCTGAGGGCTCCCTTCATCATAATCGTGAAAAATACAAACTGGATGCTGACGGGACAGTCTCGATAGCAGTTATCGACAAAAAGGACCCAAAATTTCAGGAAACCCTCTTCAAAGGTCACAAAACAACCTGGTAAGTTTTAATCATCTATTATTCAACATAAGTATATGAATTTAAGTAAACTGCAATATATGAGTTTCAATTAAATATAGCCAAAAATGCACAGTGATGCAGTTTAGGTATGGGATGTGTGTTGGCTGCGTTACTACACAGTCGGCAATGGCGTGTACCTATGAGCACTCATAGGTACATTCCTATACTTCGTGTGTATAATGTAGGCAGTCATACACCTCATCTTTTTAAAACACCACTGCACAAAAGTCACCAATATTCACTCAAAATCGGCATTTAATTTTCAAAAACCGACCCCAAAATATCCAAGAAATACAATAAATTCAACTCACCAATGTTGGAAAAGATATTTACAAAAATGAAATCCGCAATTTACTGTTGATTCTCGCGAAACGAGCTATCGGAGTCATTGTGTACATTTCCTGGTCGCCGCGGGCGCTGACATCTCCCCAAAAGAGTTTTGTCCTCAAAAATTCGGTCCCTATGGCGTACACGGAAAAGTTCCGATTTTCTGTGTGCGCTATCGTAAAGATCGATGTGCCCTTGCGATCCCGAGTTTCTTCGTGGACAAAAATTATATTGGCCGATTTTAGTCTAAGACATCGGCAGTTTGTAAACAACACGCGATCGCGAAACAAATCGGCGGGGATTTCTCCGGTTTTGGACAAGATTTTGACTTTGGATTTTGCTGTAAATATCAAAAGTTCTTCCTAACGGCCATTTGAGGTAGGAGTGAGATTTTTAAGGGCTGAATTTGAAAGCAAGTATTTAAAATATTTATCTTATTTTCCCCCCCATACCTTTAGTACATGCAACAGAAAATACCAACTATTTTACAGAAATGTACCCGTGAGTGCCTATGAGTGGGAGTGCCTAACGAGGGGCTAACCCACATCAGCAAGCAATGGTCATATTGACCATTAGAATCATATACATGTGTGTATACTGGGTATTGGGGATACAGATGTAATTTTGTTTGAAATTGATGTTTTTGTGGGCAAACTGATACTTAAGTATCATTCTTTAGATTTTAAGTTATCAGTTCGTTAAGATACAAAATGTAGAAAGTTATAAAAACTTACATTTACAGCCCTCTTTTTGGTACTTGTTACCCACATCTCCATACGGATCACGACTGCTCTCAATAATGTTGCGCACTAGTGAGGCCGCTCTACATGGTTACGCACCGTAGATACGTACGCAGAATGTTACGCACACAAGCTATTCTACGAAGACCTGCAAGGGCCAAACTGACGACGTAAAAAAATAAAAAATATTACGTACGTACGTAGTAATTATTAGTTACGTACGTACGTAATATTTTTTCTTTTTTTACGTCGTCAGTTTGGCCCTTTCAGGTCTTCGTAGGAGATCGACGAACCCATCGCGCCGGTACTACTACGAGCGCTGAGGGCTCCCTTCATCATAATCGTGAAAAATACAAACTGGATGCTGACGGGACAGTCTCGATAGCAGTTATCGACAAAAAGGACCCAAAATTTCAGGAAACCCTCTTCAAAGATCACAAAACAACCTGGTAAGTTTTAATCATCTATTATTCAATATAATTCTTTGGATGTAAGTAAAATGTAATATATTATATTTAAGCCTGAGTCGAATCGATTGGTTAGCCGGTGTTCGATCAAAGACATCGACTCCCGAATACGTTTTGGCAAATTCGGTGCATCGATTTGTAGTCCGCCAGATTTTTGACTACCGTAGCCGCCATGAAAAAATCAAATAAAAAAAGAAACTCCGTAACGTACAGCATATATTATACTAGCAGAGAACGTGAAGGCGACTTCAAAGTTCAAACTGTTGGCTAACTTTCGCTAATTCGCTCGCGGAGGACGTCGCGCTTTACCTGTGCTTTCTCTATGGAAAAGTCGTTTTGTCGTTACGAACTGAAGTTTACGATAATTTTCGTGCACTCTCTCTGCATTGTCAATTTGACAATTGTATAACTGAACATGATAAATACGGGCATGAGTACGAGTGTTCCTACTTAATTCGCAATAACTAATATCACACTCTCATCAAATTGGCAATTACTTCTGAATGATCTCTGAAGCTGAATGAAGTCGAGTCTATATTGAGCGACGAAAAGTTTATTTCGTATTGTTTTTTTTTTTTGGCATCGAACAAACGTGTTCCATTCAGCTCTCCAAAGACAAAGTAAGATTATTAATTCTTTGAATTTGAATCATTGTCGGGTGTGTCGACAATGAGCATCGCTTCGTGCGACACTAGTGACATTTTAGCTAGCCATACGGACTAGAAACTTAAGATTTTGGCTCGTCCGCTGTGATTTTTACTAGCCATTGGCTAGCGGGCTATCGTTAATTTCGAGCAGCGAGAGCCCATGCCCGCGATGCCAGCGGACCGGTCATCGGTGCATGGTGCATACACTGCGTGCAACTGTGTGCAACTCTGTTTTCACCGCACATCATTTATCGATTAACCGGTATTCGATCGAATCAAAGCCGTCGAATCCCGGTTTATGAAATATTCGATATGACTCAGGCTTAATTATATTCAATTAAATATAGCCAAAAATGCACAGTGATGCAGTTTAGGTATGGGATGTGTGTTGGCTGCGGTACTACACAGTCGGCAATGGCGTGTACCTATGAGTGGGCTAACCGCCGACTTACTGCGGCAGCCCGAACACGTAGTGTTCGGGCTGCGATCAGCAGTCCTTTGATTGCTTGGATCTCTCTTAATTACAAGGTCGTTTGTCAAAATGAAAACCATGAAACATGACATTAATTGATTTTAGGCTACTTTAGGTACTTACAAAACTTAACGAATGACTGTTGTCTTTCTTTTCAATGAGGATGATACAAAAAAAGGCATATTTATCTCCAAGAAACTGTACTAAAAATTTCCGTAGGTCGGTGTTTTGCTTGCAATGCGCATGCGTCAGCAGCTCCACGATAATACACAGACAAGAAGGGAGGATTATGAATATTCATTAGACGAGTGGGCTCGAGAGATCGGCGGATCACGGTGGATATATGAATATTCATTATTCCTGTGACGAAAACTATGGCGTCATTGTAATAAATATTCATAGGCGCATGCGCAAGTGCCTATTTTCGTTTCTGCTTCAACAACATGGCGAATGGGACTGATTTCGAAAATTGAGAGTAAAAAGTGACATTC
This sequence comes from Heliocidaris erythrogramma, assembly GCA_025617745.1. Taxonomy (NCBI): domain Eukaryota; kingdom Metazoa; phylum Echinodermata; class Echinoidea; order Camarodonta; family Echinometridae; genus Heliocidaris; species Heliocidaris erythrogramma. The sequence continues at coordinate 15,323,447 of CM046861.1, forward strand.
ATCGATTCTACACATTTTTTAGGAAAAGCTGATTTGCGGAAGGTCTGTTTAGGTTAGTGGCATCGTATATATGATACTTTAATTTTAAAAAATAACATATAATGCCATATTTTCAATGGTTATTTGAACATTGGTAAATTGTGAGACCCACCGAATCGTACTGGTTTCACTCACTCATAGCTACATTCCTATACTTCGTGTGTATAATGTAGGCAGTCATACACCTCAACTTTTTAAAACACCACTGCACAAAAGTCACCAACATTCACTCAAAATCGGCATTTAATTTACAAAAACCGACCCCAAAATATTCAAGAAATACAATAAATTCAACTCACCGATGTTGGAAAATATATTTCAAAAAATGAAATCCGTAATTTACTCTCGATTCTCGCGAAACGAGCTATCGGAGTCATTGTGTACATTTCCTTGTCGCCGCGGGCGCTGACATCTCCCCAAAAGAGTTTTGTCCTTAAAAATTCGGTCCCTATATGGCGTACACGGAAAAGTTACGATTTTCTGTGTGCGCGATCGTAAAGACCGATGTGCGCTTGCGATCCCCGAGTTTTTCGTGGACAAAAAATTTATTGGCCGATTTTAGTCTAAGACATCGGCAGTATGTAAACAATACGCGATCGCGAAACAAATCGGCGGGGATTTCTCCGGTTTTGGACAAGATTTTGACTTTGGATTTTGCTGAAAATATCAAAAGTTCTTCCTAACGGCCATTTGATGTAGGAGTGAGATTTTTAAGGGCTGAATTTGAAAGCAAGGTATTTAAAATATTTATCTTATTTCTCCCCCATACCTTCAGTACATGCGACAGAAAATACCAACTATTTTACAGAAATGTACCCGTGAGTGGTTTCAGAAGTCGAGTCTATATTGAGCGACGAAAAGTTTATTTCGTATTGTTTTTTTTTTTTGGCATCGAACAAACGTGTTCCATTCAGCTCTCCAAAGACAAAGTAAGATTATTAATTCTTTGAATTTGAATCATTGTCGGGTGTGTCGACAATGAGCATCGCTTCGTGCGACACTAGTGACATTTTAGCTAGCCATACGGACTAGAAACTTAAGATTTTGGCTCGTCCGCTGTGATTTTTACTAGCCATTGGCTAGCGGGCTATCGTTAATTTCGAGCAGCGAGAGCCCATGCCCGCGATGCCAGCGGACCGGTCACCGGTGCATGGTGCATACACTGCGTGCAACTGTGTGCAACTCTGTTTTCACCGCACATCATTTATCGATTAACCGGTATTCGATCGAATCAAAGCCGTCGAATCCCGGTTTATGAAATATTCGATATGACTCAGGCTTAATTATATTCAATTAAAGATAGCCAAAAATGCACAGTGATGCAGTTTAGGTATGGGATGTGTGTTGGCTGCGGTACTACACAGTCGGCAATGGCGTGTACCTATGAGTGGGCTAACCGCCGACTTACTGCGGCAGCCCGAACACGTAGTGTTCGGGCTGCGATCAGCAGTCCTTTGATTGCTTGGATCTCTCTTAATTACAAGGTCGTTTGTCAAAATGAAAACCATGAAACATGACATTAATTGATTTTAGGCTACTTTAGGTACTTACAAAACTTAACGATTGACTGTCGTCTTTCTTTTCAATGAGGATGATACAAAAAAAGGCATATTTATCTCCAAGAAACTGTACTAAAAATTTCCGTAGGTCGGTGTTTTGCTTGCAATGCGCATGCGTCAGCAGCTCCACGATAATACACAGACAAGAAGGGAGGATTATGAATATTCATTAGACGAGTGGGCTCGAGAGATCGGCGGATCACGGTGGATATATGAATATTCATTATTCCTGTGACGAAAACTATGGCGTCATTGTAATAAATATTCATAGGCGCATGCGCAAGTGCCTATTTTCGTTTCTGCTTCAACAACATGGCGAATGGGACTGATTTCGAAAATTGAGAGTAAAAAGTGACATTCATCGATTCTACACATTTTTTAGGAAAAGCTGATTTGCGGAAGGTCTGTTTAGGTTAGTGGCATCGTATATATGATACTTTAATTTAAAAAAATAACATATAATGCCGTATTTTCAATGGTTATTTGAACATTGGTAAATTGTGAGACCCACCGAATCGTACTGGTTTCACTCACTCATAGCTACATTCCTATACTTCGTGTGTATAATGTAGGCAGTCATACACCTCATCTTTTTAAAACACCACTGCAGTTGACTGCACAAAAGTCACCAACATTCACTCAAAATCGGCATTTAATTTACAAAAACCGACCCCAAAATATTCAAGAAATACAATAAATTCAACTCACCGATGTTGGAAAATATATTTCAAAAAATGAAATCCGTAATTTACTCTCGATTCTCGCGAAACGAGCTATCGGAGTCATTGTGTACATTTCCTTGTCGCCGCGGGCGCTGACATCTCCCCAAAAGAGTTTTGTCCTTAAAAATTCGGTCCCTATATGGCGTACACGGAAAAGTTACGATTTTCTGTGTGCGCGATCGTAAAGACCGATGTGCGCTTGCGATCCCGAGTTTTTCGTGGACAAAAAATTTATTGGCCGATTTTAGTCTAAGACATCGGCAGTATGTAAACAATACGCGATCGCGAAACAAATCGGCGGGGATTTCTCCGGTTTTGGACAAGATTTTGACTTTGGATTTTGCTGAAAATATCAAAAGTTCTTCCTAACGGCCATTTGATGTAGGAGTGAGATTTTTAAGGGCTGAATTTGAAAGCAAGGTATTTAAAATATTTATCTTATTTTTCCCCCATACCTTCAGTACATGCGACAGAAAATACCAACTATTTTACAGAAATGTACCCGTGAGTGGTTTCACTCAGTCTCAGGACGCTGCCACTTCGTGGCAGCGTCCCGGGGCTAACCGCCGACATGCATACACATGTAGATGTACAAAGCACTATAGTAAATCTCTACTATTAAAGTACAGACAACTATAGGAAAAGACACAGACCACTTATATAGGAAAAGACGCAGCCAACCCACCGTAATTTACCGGCACCTAGACGAAGTAGCTTTGGTTACGGCGTAATGCTGAACGGTAGTTTGCTGACTGGTCGTTTCTATATCGGGTCGTGTCTTCATGCGCATATCTCCCGTGGCCCTCTCTTGTCTATCTATATATAGGTTCTCTGGCGTTCGTGCGTAGGCGCCGCTAATAAGAGACAACCCGCGTGCGCCCAACGCACGTACGTAAGGACCTGACCACTCTTTCCTATATTCCCCCCAACCATAAAAAATAAGGGAAATATAAAAGGATTAATCATCAATAATTATATAATTAGCCACAAATAATATTTCATCAAAATAAATTTTATGGCACAATTTGGCCATTCTGAAATACCAAATAAATTAATTTATTCATCCGCGATCTTCCCAATCCCAAGACTAGAGGGGGGTCCAAAAGAGGTCAGCTAAGGGACACTCTCCACTTGGGGATGTATAATCTGGTCTAGTTCGGCCCGGTACATTGGGCAAACCTTCTCAGTCCGTCTTTCCCATAATATAATCCATAAAAAAGTCCCAAATTAAAGCAGGACTCTGTACTACATTATAAGAAAGAAAAACCTTAGACCACTCAGATACATGAAGAGGCCCCAACTTAATTCCTTTAATTTACCCCCACTAGTGGGAAAGGTCAAATGTTGGAAATAACTATAAATAATAGACTTGAGATTTGGGTTATATATATACAAATGTATATTAACATACCATAACCCCAAAAATCTCATGGAAATTACCCGAGGATACCATACAGTTACAGAAAGGACAAAAACATCGATAGTCGCTCCTTCTGCATGGATAATGCAAATTAATTATCTACACTTACAGAAGGGACAAAAATACTTATCAATGCTCATTCCCTCTGCATGGGTGACCCCTACACATTCACCATGGAACCATTCGTCGCAACCATCACACTGAATCATGAAGGATCCATCGTCCGGTGCCCTGCAATAGCAGTATTTTTCCTTTCTCCAGTTTGGATTCGGAAGTTCACTTTGATCAGTGCATCTTTTAAGATGATCATGATTGACAGTAAGGACCTTATTCCTGTATACTACTCTGTATACAAAAGGTGTGTACCTTTTTACAATTAGAGCAGGACCCTTCCAGGGAGATTGCAATTTTTTGCATTTTCCCTTGAGGGTCGCCATGTCTAGAAGATACACCCTATCCCCTTCCTTGAACTGACGTAAGTATACTTTTACGTCATAGTCTCGCTTCATCCATCGCTGCGTCGACCGGAGTGTATCTCTCGCAGCCTCATGGGCTTTACGAATATTCTCAGCCAACTTCGCCGAATATTCGTCGAGAGAACGGTCAGGGACGGATGGGGGAAGAGGAAAAACCAGTTCCGCTGGTTGGTTGGTTTCACGCCCCAACATCAACTGATTGGGCGTGAATCCCGTGCTGCGGTTGACAGTGGACCGAATGGCCCCAGCTATTTGAGCAAGGTTGTGATCCCACTGGTTCTGGGACTTCCCTAGGTAACATCTTACCGCGTCCATTAACGTTCGATTGAAACGTTCGACTTGACCGTTAGCGGAAGGTCGGTACGGGGTAGTCCTAGCCTTGTGTATATGAAGGATCTTACACATGTTCGCAAACAGCTTGCTTTCAAAATTTCTGCCCTGATCAGTAAATATTTGGAAAGGATAACCAAAACGACAGAAAAATTCACTGACTGCCGCGTGAGCGGTTACCTCAGCTGTCTGAGAGGGCAGGGGGACACATTCAACCCACTTGGTAAACTGGTCCACCATCATCAGGATGTACACATTCCCTTGTGAGGTTTTGGGTAATGGACCCATGAAGTCTAAATGTACACGCTCCATGGGGGCTCCCGCGTGATAGGTTATCATGGGGTGCTTCCCATACCTCACTGCCTTCTTGTTTCTGTTACAGGTGGCGCATCTTCTGATGAAGTCTTGAATATCTTTCGACATACCATACCAATAATACTTGGACTTCAGTTTACTCTTAGTGCGATTCACCCCAGCATGAGCTGCGGAGGGAAGATCATGATTTAATCTGATCACCTCATTCCGCAGTGACTGTGGCACCACTAGATGGAGATTGTCATCTTCCTTCCTCCAGATGACACCATCTTTGATGACGAATAGCTCTCGGTTTATCCAGAGGTACTTTCCAGCGGGGTTCCATAAAAGAATGGTGCCCTCATCTGGTTCCTCTTTACTGACTAACCACCGACGCAAAGGTATCAGTTGATCATCGGCCTCTTGTTCTTTCTGGAGAAAGTCCCTGGAAGTGAGGTCGACGTCAGACTGGGGGTTGGCATTGTCAGTTGTTACACCATTGACCCTTAAAGAGATGGGACCATCCACTTGATCGATGTCTAAGTGAGTGATTAGGAGGTCCTCACTATCTCTCGGGGTAAGGGTAACTTCCGAGATCTTATTTTTCTGTGCCAGTTGGTTTACATTGTCTAAAGTATCCGAGAAGGGCGCCCAGTTCTCTCTGGATTTCATGCAGTATGAACAACCACCACAAGGCAAACTCTCGGGATCAATACCCAATCGGTAGTTTTCACAGGTGAAATCACCGTCGGGTATGCGAGATAATGCATCCGCATTCTGGTGTTTTTTGCCGGGTCGGTGTTCAACTGTCATATCATATTGACCCAGTTCTTCGAGCCAGCGAGCGAGCTGCCCTTGAGGTTCTTTGAAGTTCATTAACCACGTCAGACTTCCATGGTCCGTACGTACCGTGAAAGGCTTACCCAGGAGGTAATGCCTATACTGACGGGTAAATCTTACCACTGCCAGAAGTTCACGTCGGGTAACACAGTAGCGTCGTTGTTCGGGGGCTAAGGAAAAACTGCCATAGGCAATAGTTCGCTCTTGACCCTCCTGAACCTGAGATAGTACAGCACCGATAGCAGTGCCAGACGCATCGGTATCCAGAATAAACGGATCCACGGAGTTAGGCAGCGCAAGAACAGGGGCGGTGGTCATTAGTCTCTTGACTTCCTCAAAAACATTTTGATGCTTATCTTCCCAATGGAAGTCATTCTTACCCGTGAGGCCATATAACGGTCCTACTACTTGGGCATAGTCTTTAAGGAAGACTCGATGATAATTAACAAGACCGAGGAACTGTTCCACCTCCTTAGTAGACCTAGGGGTTGGCCAGTCCATTACGGCTTTGATGTGTTCTTCCTTAAGATGCAGACCATTTCCATCCACCTCTCTGCCTAGGAACTCTACCTGGCGTTGGAAAAAGGAACATTTCTTGGGCTTGAGTTTAAGTTTATAGTCCCTGAATCTTTCCAACACCTGCCTGATATTACTGACATGGTCACTGAAAGAGGTACCAAGCACAACTACATCATCCAAGAAGGCTAAGGCAATGTCCCAATTCAATCCGCGGAGGATGAGGTTCATTGCTCTAGAGAATGTAGCAGGGGCATTGCATAAACCAAAGCCCATACGCACAAACTCGTATAGCCCATATTTGGTTATAAATGCGGTCTTTTCACGGTCTCCTTTTCTGAGATTTATTTGCCAATAGGCAGAATTTGCATCTAGTTTAGAAAACCATGTGTTGCCGGCTAGAGTATCCAAACACTCTTCGATGCAGGGAAGAGGGTACACGTCCTTCTTTGTAACGGTGTTTAGCTTACGATAGTCTATGCACCATCGGACGCTACCATCTCGTTTCCTGATAAGCACTGGGGCTGATGCCCATTCTGACATCGAAGGTTGGATTACCCCGGCCGATAACATCTTGTTCAGGTGCGCTCGTTCCTCTTGAAGGAAATTCATAGGTGTGCGCCGCATCTTCTGTTTGATAGGGGCTGCACTACCTGTATCTATTGAATGGGTAATCTCTGTAAAGTTACCCAAATCGAATTCATCTTTGGCGAAGACGCATTCAAACTCCAGTAACAGATCCTTCAGTACTCCTTGTTCTTCAGGAACTAAATGTGCAGAGGACCGCTCCCACAAATCCTGCAAATGAGGGGGGATATTGTCTTCTGCTAAGTTCACTTGATGGACCTGTACATTATCAGACATATCACTAGGGGAGGGTTGGATAACCGAAACTTCATATGCTTGTCCGATTATCTTATCCCGTCTCCAACGTATGTGATTGTCTGTTAGATTTAGAGAATATATCTCAATGAGATCTTCTGGACGGTGCAAGGTCCTCGGAACGAATCCGATCAGACTCGCATCCGGCTCGACCAGGAACTGTTTTGAGGATGCAAAGGATTTAACTTTGCATATGACCCTTTTCACAGATCTTGGGGGGATAGTGACTGAGTCTGCAACGATCACCTGGGCTGCTGCATCTCCGCCAAACGTCATTGGTATAACTTCACCCTGAATGGATAATGTGGAGCCTGGCATATCGATATGTGCACCTTGTTTATGGAGAAGATCTGCTCCCAACAACATATCATCATCAATTGGGGCCACATATATAAATTCATTTAACATATGTGTCCCTAGTGTCATTTGTACCGGTCCCACTATTATACCCTTCATTTTCATATCCCTCCCGGCAGCATTCAAAACAACAGTTTTAATAACTGGGGGAACGGGGTGAAGTGTCTGATAGACTCTATCGGACATGATAGTTACCTCTGCAGCGGTATCAACTATGGCACGAATCATCGTATCACCAATCGAGATGTTTATGCTAAAGATGGACGGTGAATTCATTCGGCAAACTACCACATCCGTGTCTAATTGGAAGTTTTTCTGAGGTGGTGGCCAAGGGGGTATCAGCCATGGACTGGGTTCCATTGGTGGCTCGGTCCCATCGGTATTACAAGATGGTGAGAAATGTGGGAAGAGTTGCTTCTCACTGGAAGAAATGGTGGGAACCTTCCCCAGCATTCCTAATACACCATTGATGTCCTGACCACCACCAGCCTGTTTGGATTCGTTGATGTTAGAGGTAACACAAGAGGAAACACTATCTACTCCAGTTTCCTGGAAAGGTGAATCCCTCTCTGATGCAACAGGGGAAATACCGGTCATCTCAGTCTCCTGAGAAGGCAAATCCCGTTCCGATGTAGCAGGGGAAACACCGATCATCCCAGTATCCGGGGAAGGTGAATCCTTTGGACACGTTGCAGCGTTATTTGAATCCAGAACAGGGCCGAGGTCCACATTTAATGGGATCGGGGCCGGACCTCCTCCTCCGATCCTGAGTCGTTTCCCTGTTCTTCATTGACAAAGGAAACAGTGGGCCTGGGTCCTCTCTCCGGACACTCCCTCTTAAAGTGCCCTGGCTTCCCGCAATGATAGCAGACATCATTCCGGCTGGGTGAACTGCTCCCTCGGGCAGGGGATACTCTGCTTCTCATGCGGGCCGGAGAAACCGCGAGTTTTTTTACACTCTCGGCTAGGCTTTGAACTGTCGCCTGCAAGGACCCTAGTGTCTCTAATTGTTTTAGCACTGTGTCCATTTTGCCCTCCAAAGACGAAACCCTCTTTTCCAGTGCATTAGTTGCTGGAGGGGTTGGGGGCGCACTGACTTTTCGGAACGTTGGGTCCAAGGGAGCCGCATCGGAATATGAAACTTGTTTCACCTCCTTCCTGGGCTTCCCATAAATGGCCCTATGTGAATGCTGATACCACTTGACGAGATCAACAGCCTCTTCAACCGTTTTCGGTCTTGAGTTTAAGGCATGTTGACCTGCCTCTCTGTCAGCGGAGCCCTGACAGAAACGCATAACCACCTGTCGTTGAATGTATTCTTCAGGTAAATCTGGATACGCCTGTGCAGCCAAAGTCATTAGACGAGCAGCCCACTTCGCACTGTTTTCGTCGGGGGTCTGCCTGGCGTAGGAGAAGTGCATTTGTGACACTTCTGGTAATTCGCGCAATGTGAAGCGCTTTTCAAGTTTGGCTACAAGAGTTTCATACGACACTTCGGGTTCGCGTTCCATTAAAGTGGTTAAGTATGTACTAGCTTCGCCCTCGAGGGTAAAACATAGATGAGTCCTCGATTGTCTAGAGTCCCACCTACTCTCACTGGCAAATAGCTTGAATTTAGTAATAAAAGCGTGCCAGTTTCCAGTCCCATTGAAAGTGATGGACTTGGGAAGAGAAACCAGTTTGGGTCTCTCCCCTTCCCTGATGCTAACACTCCTGGGTCTGGATGCTGCTGGGTGATGGGAAGCGGACACCGAGTCACGAGCTGATGTTTGAACTGTTCTGTTCACGGGGGGCGGTGATTCAAACGTCACACGATCGTGGCTTGATCGTCTTAACTCCCCTCTATGATCATACGATCTACGCGGGGATGATCTGCGATAATCATCATCCCGCCTGTGATTATATGATCTACGTGGAGATGATCTATGATAATATTCCTCCCGTCTGCGATCATATCTGCGTGGAGAGTCATATCTATAGGACATAAATCGTTGATCACACCTATATCGCCGAGGGGAGTCGTAACGTCCTCTAGAATCGCTACGATCTTCCCGATATCGGCGTGGGGAATCATAGTGTCGATCCCTACTGTGATCATACCGATCTGTACTAATATATCGGTCTCTCCTATAATTCCGGGGTGAGCGATGGCGACTCTCTGGATGGTCTGACCGGGGGGAGCCATAGCGGTCCCATCGACGGTCTGATCCACCCCTGATCTCAGAATGATCGCGGTGCTTAGAACGGCTATTCCGCGACCTATTAGGGGGAGAATCCGAGTCCAAACCGTCACCCTCATGATACTTTGTTTTTCGAGAGACCCTCTGAGAAGAAGATGGAATCTTCCGCGGCGAGGGCCAAGTCACCGCTTTGTCCTTCGGATTGGCAGGAGAGTTTTGTTCAGTCAACTTTGACTGCTTTCCTTCTTCTCCCACCACTTTTGACTGCTTACCCTCTTCTCCCACTGCTTTTGCGACATGTGGTGGTAACGAATCTTTAGGGTATGCATCAAAGGGATATGGAGAGAGGTTGCCTTTGTTGTCCGATGAGGTCCGCGGTAAAGACTCGCTAGCCCCAGCAGTGGACAGGTCATCAGACATGTCAGATGTACTTAACCTTTGCGTAAATGATGCAAAGTCAAAATACTCAGCCAATTCAGAGGGATTCCTCAAATGGGGAATATCCCTTAATGATTCAGCAGTGATATCGCTGGCCTCCCGAAGGGCTAGGATCCTTTCCGCGGTTGTCCTGCCAATACCAGGGACTGACAATAACTCTTCCGGCTCACAAAAATTTATCCGTATCTTGGACATAATTGTAAGCCTATAACTTAAGCAAACACCGGTGTGTTAATTAATCTATAAACGCAAGAAGTAAATATACAAAATAGAAACGAGTATATAAATTGCAAACACGAATATACTGTGTCAGTATACTAAGTATATTTAATACGCGCCAGATACAAAATACTAATTACGTATCCCAATGCACAATAGATATGAAGCACGGAGATACGCCTGAAGGGCGTCAAAATATATTACAAATCGACATAGAGAGCGAACAAGCAGAAATTCATACACTCATACGAAATACAAGTATCGGTATATACTATAATAACTTATTACTAAGTATACTTACTCCCTGCTTGGTATACTTAAAAAAAAACAAAATCAGGACGAAGAAGAAAATGTTGCTCAACTGAAACCACCTATGAATAAACTATATGAACGACTCGGATCTTACGAGCATATAAAATTAAACAAGTATTATAAGCAAAGAAGAGAGCGTATATAATTGGCACATGTATAATTTACGCAACAGTTGCTAAGCCAGTAAGCTATTATTGCTCGATGATGCGCCAACAATTACCAGCAACGAGCAATGAACAAGCGCAATTGACTATACAGACATCCAAACAAGAATACATTAAAGAATTGATGTCAGTATAAATGAACACAATGTTCACTTTCGCTGATTAGGTCACGACGTAGCTATTCTGCCACATTCAGACCAAAAACAATCAGCTTGCTTGAATTATATTTCTACAATTTATTAATTCTACACAAAATATAAATATTAATGCTCAGAAATACTATCTTGCGCCAATTCTGAATCAATTCGGCTGACTGAAATCAGTCTTCCGAAATATCAATGTCCACGCTAAATATAATTTGGTGAACTTACACTACGCCTTAATTTTAATTGGTTTAATACCGTTGCTAAATAAAATAAAACTGTATACATAGCACGAAGCGAGAAGCCCAACACTTAAATTTGTAAGTGGGCCACACCACTATCACAACAATTTCCAAAGCGAAATACAATCAACAACGCATATAAACTAAGAGAGTAAGGCAGAAAATCAACTCAAATATAGAAACCAAATAATTCAAACGGCAATAAAATAATTCAAGTAATTAAATGCGGTAACCTGTAAAACGGCAATAAGGAAATTCACTTTTCCAATTCACTCTTCCCTCCCCACTGACAAATTGGCGCTTCAAAATCGAGACACCAAAAATATATCGGAGGAATAAAATTACATCGCTAAATCACTCAAAATAAATATCAAACTTCAAAACGGGTTTATTAATTGAAATAATCGACTTGCCCCTCTTAAATCCGTCACCGAAAGCCAAATTCAGCTAGGCATTTACGATTTGGTAAAAACCAATTAATTTTCCCGCCAAAATGTGGCTCCAAAATTCCAAGGCGCGGTAACACAAAAGGTTAGGCGCGGCACACAAAAGAACCCAATTTGCAAATAAATAGCGTGTACGGCACTCATAGGTACATTCCTATACTTCGTGTGTATAATGTAGGCAGTCATACACCTCATCTTTTTAAAACACCACTGCACAAAAGTCACCAATATTCACTCAAAATCGGCATTTAATTTTCAAAAACCGACCCCAAAATATCCAAGAAATACAATAAATTCAACTCACCAATGTTGGAAAAGATATTTACAAAAATGAAATCCGCAATTTACTGTTGATTCTCGCGAAACGAGCTATCGGAGTCATTGTGTACATTTCCTGGTCGCCGCGGGCGCTGACATCTCCCCAAAAGAGTTTTGTCCTCAAAAATTCGGTCCCTATGGCGTACACGGAAAAGTTCCGATTTTCTGTGTGCGCGATCGTAAAGATCGATGTGCCCTTGCGATCCCGAGTTTCTTCGTGGACAAAAATTATATTGGCCGATTTTAGTCTAAGACATCGGCAGTTTGTAAACAACACGCGATCGCGAAACAAATCGGCGGGGATTTCTCCGGTTTTGGACAAGATTTTGACTTTGGATTTTGCTGTAAATATCAAAAGTTCTTCCTAACGGCCATTTGAGGTAGGAGTGAGATTTTTAAGGGCTGGATTTGAAAGCAAGTATTTAAAATATTTATCTTATTTTCCCCCCCATACCTTTAGTACATGCCACAGAAAATACCAACTATTTTACAGAAATGTACCCGGGAGTGGTGTACGGCGTCCCTAGTTCCCGCCACGCCCGAATTCAAATTAGAGCTTTAAAATACCTAAATTACCTAGTAAACTACGGAAAAACTTAATTAAATAGCTTAAATATACTGCAAATCTTAAAATACAGACAAAAAATAAACGTTACTCCACTTACAACCCTTCAATCACGTCTCACAGACGCGTCGAGGTTGCCATTCTCGCAACGTTGCCAGTAAAGTTAATTACAAGTATAATGCTGCAACTTTAAATAACTTAATTACACATAATCAGCGCAGCTTCGAAAAATAGTCGCAGCGCCATTTATAGTAAATCTCTACTATTAAAGTACAGACAACTATAGGAAAAGACACAGACCACTTATATAGGAAAAGACGCAGCCAACCCACCGTAATTTACCGGCACCTAGACGAAGTAGCTTTGGTTACGGCGTAATGCTGAACGGTAGTTTGCTGACTGGTCGTTTCTATATCGGGTCGTGTCTTCATGCGCATATCTCCCGTGGCCCTCTCTTGTCTATCTATATATAGGTTCTCTGGCGTTCGTGCGTAGGCGCCGCTAATAAGAGACAACCCGCGTGCGCCCAACGCACGTACGTAAGGACCTGACCACTCTTTCCTATAGTTCTTTATAAAGAACCTCGCCACTCATACACCAGCATTTCTACATACAATGTGTAATTTTTTTAAATAAAAACACCCTCAGACCTGCACACTCGGAAATTCATTGATCTCAACACTTTCAAACACCACTAATCGAGACATAAAAGTGAAGGGATGGGACCAGGCAAAAATGAATGAACAGGGATGACATACCATGACATACGAGCAAAGTTATTGACTATATGACAAAGTTAAATGAATTAAAAAGTTAATTACAAACCTCTGCTTCGATTTCAGCAATCCTCTCTAAAATTCCCATTGTGAAATCTGAGAAATAACTATACTAAATCAGATGTTCTAAAAATAAAGCAGAAACATCAAAGAATGAAATAAACTTCGGCGCTAGTTCAGTACGGTAGTTGCAACGATTAGTTGCAATGCGTGGCGCGTGAGTTAGCTTGAGATGGCGCTCTTCATCTTCCTCGACATCTAGATCCTCCTCTCTTTTTTTTTCTTCTTCTCTCCTCCTTCTTCTTCCTCTTCCTCCTCCTCCTTCTTCTTCTTCTTCTTCTTCTTCTCCTCAGTCTCTCTCTTTTCTCTCTTTTCCTATCTCACCCTCTCTCTCTCTCTCTCTCTCTTTTTTTTTTTTTTTTTTTTTGGGGGGGGGGGGGGGGGGGAGGGGGGGGGGCCTAATGCATAGCTAATTTGCTAATATATATATATATTACTCTATTTGCAGCCTTAGGGGGAAATCCTTTTATCTCAGCCTATTGTTATCATTCCCCTTAACGCCCGTCGAATTTCCCCGCAACGCCTAATTTCTATTGTGACGGGATAAACCGCATTGTTAGGATTCCCCCTATAGTAGGAAATAGGGATATATAACTACATGCACTGGCATGCAGCTCACAAGGGGTGATGCCTCTTGCATAAAATGAAAGTTTCGACATTTTGGAGCCAGTATAGTGAACAAGCAAAAAATACATGCACACTCTACTATGGTCTTTTTATAAATGCTATTTTGCCTTAAAAATATCCTATGTATTATCATAATGCAGCACCTCGCGCTGCCCGAAATATGAGAATCATATAGAGCAATATATGACCTTGGTGGGCTACATGCCCCGACCAGCCTCTCCCCAATACGCCTATGGAACAGAGAGATATAAATAGGCTTACTATACCATAAAAGGGAGTAAAGATAAACGCCCCCCCCCCCCCCCCCCCCCGCCCCAAATTTTTTAATTAACATTATTCAGGCAGCCCACAACTCATATTCGGGCAGGGATGTGAAATATTCCTAGTGTTTATTTGCACATTCATATTTAGTATATGTTGTCACAGTTTGTAGTAAAGTTAATGCCAAACTATTACTATTCAAAATTACACTTTACATACCCTCTCTTTAGAAATAAATATATTCCCTTATCAACAACAAAAGAATTTTTTTTTTCATAATTCCCTGTACATGAAAAAAATTAATGGAGAGCTGCTTGCAAGGTAAATCATATGGATATTTAAAAATTTGTTTGATTGCTTACAACTGTTAAAATTAATATTTTTCAAACTTTGTTCTGCCTTGTTATTTCTTTCATTTTTTTTTTTTTTTTTTTTAATTTATTTTATTTTAGTTTTTATTTTTTATTTATTTATTTTTATTTATTTATTTATTTATTTATTTATTTTGTTTTTTGGGGGGGGACCATTCACTGATCCGTTTATTCATAGTTTTTATTTCATTGTATTTAAGTTATCTCAATGCCAGGATGGACTTACCCTTTTAACAGCAAAAACAGATTTCTTGCCAATGAAACCAAAAGACGTCTTGAAAAACAATGAAAATATAATAAGGGCACTCCAGTTAAATATTAGGTCTGAGTTTTATTCTTTTCACAAGAAAATTTGCTTTGAGCACACAAATATTATGAAAAGGCAATCAATCGGTTAATTAAAAGTATCATATTCAAATGATGAAATTCAAAAACTAGCACAAGCTATTCAGATTTATCAAACGCTTAAAAAAAATAAGCAATGTATAAAGTAGATATGAGCCATTGCATATTTCATAGGGGGGCACTCGTTTTACGAAGGTTCATTCTTCCGAAGGTTCATAACTGCGAAGGTACACAATTCTGAAACACAAATTTCCCATCGCAGGGGGTTCATAATTCCGAACATTTGATGCATTACTCGGAAGGTCCATTATTCCAAAGGTTTGTAATTCCGAAAATGAAAAAGGGTTCATAATTCCGAAAATGCAATAGAGCCCTAGGTACTTTTTTGAATTACGAACCTTTGGAGTAATGATCCTTCGGAAATAGGAACCTTCAGAATTATTATTCAGAAAAACAACATGTAACCTGTAAAGCTAAGTTGTGCAAAAGACTACATATGAGAATGCATGAATATATTTCAGCAAGGAACATCATACATGTATTTAAACACTGCTATATCATTATCAAGCTTGAGTACACATGTATTAAAATCATCTGTCACAACTAGGGGATCTTGATTGGCTATTGCAACTTTGTGATTGATCACTGCAAACTTGTGTGGCGGGGCCCTGAACTCTGGTTCTTGTTTTTAAAAATGACAAGTTTATGAATCCCACTTAATAAATGAAACTTCACACACATTCTTTGAGAACTTCTTTATGAGCTTGTTCAATAAGGTTTTGAGATAATATCTTCAAAATTGTTAAAGTGACATTAAAAAAAAGTCATGCACATAAATGAAAACTCGAAAAATAATAATGAAGTACAGTATGATCAATCATGTCCAATTATTCGATAATATAGAGTTCTAAAAAAGTAGTCCTATATATTCAAAAGCTTTGCTGACATGGCAGCAGATAGCAAACGCTTGTAATACGATATTAAAGGTGGATCAATTGGTTTTTAGGACATATGCTCTGGTGACAATTGCTAGTACTCTAACCAAATGGTAAACTTCAACCATTGACTAAATACTATACCTAACACTAACCCTATAACCCTAACCCTATATCCATAACCCTATATCCATAACCCTATATCCATAACCCTATATCCATAACCCTATATCCATAACCCTATATCCCTAACCCTATATCCATAACCCTATATCCCTAACCCTATATCCATAACCCTATATCCATAACCCTATATCCATAACCCTATATCCCTAACCCTATATCCATAACCCTATATCCATAACCCTATATCCATAACCCTATATCCCTAACCCTATATCCATAACCCTATATCCATAACCCTAAACTTAACCTAAAACCTAATCCTCACCCTGTTTCTTTGTTGAAAATAAAGCCCTGAGAAATTGTCACTGGAGCATATGCCACAGCACCATATCAACTATCTGATTCTACAGAGAAAGCACCACTCTTTTCTATATTGACAGAGTATTCATGCAAGAAAATGCAAGAAATTGCAAGGCACAAACATCATGAAAGCTTTCAATCTATAAAGCCTTTGCAAGCATTCCATATATACAGAGTTTAAAATCAAGCGCACTTGTGCATTATTAATGACAATACCGTGATAATACTGATGTCTTCATACACATTTATTGTTTACATTGGCTTTTTCCTATTGCAGTTTGAAAATGATAAACCTAGAACATCAAGTGGTTTTGTTATTTGGGGGCTTCACACTGAACTCTATGTTCTCTATAACTCTATAACTGGGGCTTCAAGGTGACCAAGGACAGGAATTATTTAAGGGCTATTAAAATTGATCACATTTTGTTCTTCAAATTGGCAACAATAATACTTTTCATTTAGTGCTACATGGTTCTTATAAGGTGTAATGTCTTTGAAAACAATATACATGGGTGGTAATTTTGTCAAAAAGTCAAAAAATTGCAAATTTTGACATAAAACAATGATTTTGAACCTCTCAATTTGCTGCCAATTTATGGAGTTTAAAGCTTATTCTCCTTTTTAAAATTCCTGGCATCAAATGAAATATTGTCATGCAACAAAAATGGGCACAGTGTGTGCAAAAGATTTTTCTCTTTCTATTCATGCATCTGGTATAATTTTTAGGGCTCTGAATCAAAAGTTATTGAGCCAAACCACAAAATGTGGTCAACTGTCTTCAAAGTGTAAGCTCGAAGTTACCTCTTATACAGGCCTAATTTCATGCAAGTATTTCTCTGTGTAGTCTTGGTATTCACAAGTTGCTTTCCCTTTTTCAAGTAAATTTTGTTTTTATACTTGCCTTATATCTATCTAGAAAATATCAAAACCTGACAATTTTAATAGAGAATGCATCATGGAACCCCAAACGTGCAGAACAAACCATGTGATTGGTCCCCTTTGATATCACTAAAGCGCGGCTCACACGAGGCGTCGTTAGTGCCGACGTTTTGGATCTCGTCAGTGACTGGTACGGTCTTCTGCGCGTCACAAAAGAGTGATATTGTTAAAACTTGATTGCAAAATGAATAGCGCAAACAATACTTTTAATAACTGGCATATGGCTTAGTTGCCTTCACAGGCTCGATTAGCATAGGTACTGACACAGTCAAAATAACACCTCGTGTGAGCCAGGGTTAAAGATAAAGTTGAGTTCTGGGGAGTGTTTCATCAAGCGTCAGTGATTTTTACTGACAAATTTGCTCCCAGCCAATCAGATGCAAGGATTTCAGTAGCTTATAACAGTTGTCGGTTAAAATCACTGACAAAACGCTTGATGAAACGGTCCCTAGTCATATGAGACTGAATTGTGAAAGAAACTGTCTAAAAACAATTGGGAAAGGTTGATTATACAGCACATAAGAATTGGTGTATCCTGTAAGGTTTTGGAATAACCAAATTGATAAAAAATTGACTCAATCCTGTCGCTGAGAGTCACATGCACTGCACACAGAAATGTGTATATGGGACTACACACAAATGTTCGGCTAGAACATTTCAGCTCTTTCTTTTCGTATTTTGAATGTGAGAGCATTTGAAGAGCAATCCTTTTCAGGGGACATATCTACTATCATAATCTTCTAAACTAACATAAAAAGAATGAGAAAGCTCACAAATTATTTTTCACCTTTCCCAGAACTCAAGCTTCCCTTTAAATCATACAGGAACCATCTTCCATGTATCATAAAATTCAAAAATAACAAAATAACATTTCTGTCTAGCTTCTACTATGCAAAACATTAATTATTGTTTAATCAAGACAAAGATAACGCTGTCCTCCATACCAACCCCAGTATTCCTGTATACTTGATGACAATGCCATTGTTACTCACCAAATTACAAGCCTTATGATTTCAATAATAAAAACAGTATCAAAATCTCTACAACCTCCACAAAAGGTCACTTTGAGTTACAAAATATTATTAAAGAAGATAAAAAGAAAGACATTCATAAAGAAAAACACATTATCAATTACATTTTCTTTTTCCAGTTGCCATACTGGTACAAAAATGTTGCTCAGATCAAAGTTTCTAAGACATTGAAAGTTATACCACTTATCAAACAAAAATGTACAAATAAATAAGCAAATAACAGATCAACTCTATTTCAAAATCTTCCAAAACAAAAAACAATGGTTTTAAGTAATATTGCACATTAAAGGTAATGTTTAGTGTCTGGTGAGCCCTAAAAAACTTTCCATCAGATTCATTGGATTTTTGTTGATAAATAGCAAGATACTAGCAATACAATTAGATGATGTGCAAGATTTCACGTCCTAAAGTGGCATATTAATCAATGAGAGGCAAAAAATAATTTAGGAGCCGGGTCAAGGATTGAACTCCCAACTAATTGAACAGTATGCACTATACACAATGCACACGTTCAAAACCTAAACACAGTGACACAAATGCTGTCTCTGTGCGATGCCTCAAGATTGTTTGTGCGGGAAGCGGTCGGGGTGGGAAGCTCCTAGCATAGGGCAATATATTGCCATGATCTAGCGTTCCTTATGAATATTTTCAGTAAAATTCACAGGAAATCATTAATGCAATACCAAATGATCTCGTATAAACATCTTTTGATTCATGGAAAACAACATGAGACTATGTTTAACACGTTTCTTTTCAATTTCCTTTTTGCTACCAAAACTGTACATGAGCTTTAAAAAAAATAGGACAAGGAAAAGATGGGACCTTGGGTGACAGGCAGTAAACGCAAATATCTTTATACAAAATTTTAAAATTTAAAAAGTGATTTAAAATCTATAAACAAAATTATTAAAGAATCTTAAATTTTCATGTCATTTAGCATCACATTTATAGGGTCAATATTGTAGAGCTAAAATAAATATGCAAAGCTCTTTAGGTAGCTTAGCTAATTGCAATGGCACGAAAAGATGCGTTCTTGTAGAGCGCATACCACATGATGATATAACGTCCATATGCCCTTCCAAAGAGCTTTTCAAGGAATACTCCTACCAGGTACCCACTTACCTCACCTGGGTTGAGTGTGGCAAACACAGATTAATGTCTTACCAAAGGACACTAGTGCAGCTACAGGGATTTGAAGGCGTACCTTGTCATCTGCAGTCCAGTGACTTAACCACTAGGTTAAAACAGCTCTATAATATGTCTTGAGACAAATTTTTAATCATGGTTCATTTTCAATTGCTGATTTGTCTTTCACATTATCAAATTCTACAATTCATTGGCCCTGCCTTGAATTTTAAAGAGAAAGACAAGCTTTTCTTAATACAAAATATCAAATAGAGTATTATAATTTGATAATGTTTTAAACCATTTAAACAGTTTTTTTAAATGGTTATAACAATCTATGGCACTCTTTTAGCAGAGTTTAATCATCTTAATCTAAAACCACAAATATTTGTGTGCATGAAACTTTTGCAAATTTCATATCGTGCCGCAAAATAATCAAATCACAATTGAAACAACATAAAATTACTCCAAATCGTTAAAGTTATTTGCTGCAAAATTGGCAGTCATTAACAATTCGCAAAAGTTTCTGGTATTTAAAGTACATAATTTTTCAAACATGATGCAGTCAACAGTTGAGGAGCATAAGCTCTCAAGTGCAGAATGAGCTGTTCATCTTCTCGGTCTGGTATGCAGTCTGGACATACTGCCATCTTGCGCTGAAAGGAAAACAACTATATCTCTGCATGACATCTCCTTATTTGGCACCATTCTGTCTCCAAAGAGGCAGGCCCCCGGTCTATCAAGTTCTTCCATTATGGTGTACCTGGGCTCACACCTACTCTCTGCCATTGCATTTTAGTCAGATCACACTTGATCATGACAAAAACTGCACTATTATGTGTGTCCACTTGAGATTTAAATCTTGCCATCAACTTCCTGGGAGCTTGAACTTTCAAACCACTTGAGTCTCACGCGTCATTCACATTGGGCGCGGGAAACCAACACGGCAAAATAAGCGTAATGTGTTTCACGTACATTTCCGTATCTTATAACATACAGACAAGTGAGTTCGCATAGGACCTTCATTGCACACAGATACCCTTGTTCATCTCCACTTGCCATACATTTGCACATGAAAAAAACCTGCCGCATGTGGTAAACCATCCACACTGATAAATCAAGCCTTACTTTCCATAGCTTGTGTCTTTCATATTGTATCAAGATGCACTGTTGCATCTTGAGCTTATCATGACCAGTTTGAAGTCCACCACGATGCATCAAGCTTTCCAATCCATACAGCCTGGGCTTATTACAGAGTACCTTGCCTTATAGTCAATGTTTTGTCTCTATCACGGTGTATCAAGCCATACCATCGCATCTTGAGCTCACAAGGATCACAGTTTGCGTCAACAATGATGTATGAAGCTTCACCATAGCCTGGGCTTATCAAAAAGTAACATGCCTTATAGACAACGTCTTGTTTCTATCATGATGTATCGAGCCAATATGTCCCATCTTGAGCTTATCAGGATCAAGGTTTGCTGTCCAACACAAGGTATCAAGCTTTCTAGACCCTAGCTTGGGCTTTAAAGTAACATTGATAGTCAATGTCTTATCTCCAACGTGATGTCCATATATCAAACCTGATTGTCCATATTACACTTTATCAGGATCATGGCTTGCAAAATCCACCAGGATACAACAAACTTACTTGTCCATAGCTTGGGCTATCAAGTCTTATAGTAGCATCTTGTGCCT